>OX101821.2:37805416-38405416 GCA_944452925.2 Chrysolina oricalcia | reverse complement strand
AAAACTTGTATCATAATATACTATTTCAACCCCTAAAATGCATCCTCATTTCACCCTTTTTTTGTTTAAATGTTTTTTTATCTTAAATTTGGAACCTCAACAAAATTCTCCACCTTGTTCTTGCCTGTTAAAATTCGTTTTGGTATTAACCTAATAGGCACTATCGTAACTAATATAAGTCAATTTAATCTTTTATATTTTATAGTGCGTGATTAAACCGTGTTTTTTAGTTTTTTAAACCATATATTTTCTGAATTGTATTGTTTCTATGAAACTGCATAGTCGCATATGGGAGAAAAATCCACTTTGCTGCTATCAATAATTAAGGCTCATGAAAGTGTCGCTAAAGTAATAATTTTACCGGAGAATGATAATTATATAGAGTAGGTAACATAATAATAATACTACCTCATAAATCTTTGAAGAGTGTACCCAAAGGTGTATCCTCTGCGGGTAGAGGACGGCTAATATTATTATTATTTTCCGTGGCGACTTACTGATTTCTGGTGGCGTTTTCACTTTTCAGTTGCGGGAAAACCTGGGAATCCTACAGCACCACCCCGGGAGGTCGGTGCACACTGCAAGCAAACACCAGACACCGAATGCAGGTTTGATTGTGAAATTCTATGGTTTAAAGTGAAGTATGAGCATTTAATGAAAAATATGTGTACTATTTTCGATATAAGTAATGAAATAAAAGCTAGGGAAACTTGTTGGGTACGCAGCATACAGGAACACTTATTCCAATATTTCGACAAAGTTTATTGTTATCATCATACAAAGTTATTAAAATATAGCGAACAATGAAACGATCAATGGAATCTAAACTACTTACAGTGTCCACGAGGTTGTGTGTATCAAAATGTTAAAAAATAGAAGACGAGAAAATTACAAACATATTGAAAGAACAAATTTGTGGAATGTCAATGGTACAAAGTCATTTTATTCAATTAAAATTTTTTGAAAACACGAACTATATCAATAAAACAATTTTTAATTTATAATTCAGAGCGGAGAACTCTTGCCGCTGCTCTACGAACTAAATGGAGGAAGAAGAAATTTTAAATTTTATTTGACAATGACAAGTAAAATTAGGTACGTTTCTGCATGGAACTGTACTAGAGTGTAAAAATATATAAATAGACTGAACACACCCATGGAACGAGAAAATGTAAAATTTTGTTCGGAAAGCACAGAATAGACATGACTACTTCATATTCGACATGGAAGAATTTTTAAATTAAGAAAGGGGCAGAACACATTGTATAATATTGTTCTATCATACCAAGAAATTTGTCTCTAATATAACCAAGATTACTGAAGGTTTTGGAAAAATATTATTATTAGTTTTAAAGATGGGGATGAAAATTTTAAATTATAGAATGGGAGTTGACATTCCTTATATTTTGTGTGTTTGATATCCGTTCTCTTGTTCAAACAAGAGGATGACTGTGAGATGAAGGCCATCTCCAGAAAGAGTATTTTATATTTATTAGATTCTTTGGCTAAAATTCTAGCATCCCCAAAATTAATATTGTTACCTTCATTATTTACATGTCCACTCTTATGTGAGCAAATTCTGTCTTTTAATAATCTGTTCGTTTGTTCAATATATTCATTAGAACAATTGGAACAAGGAATACAATAAACCACATGTGCTTGATGAGTAACAAGAATTTTGTTTTTCACTTTAGTGAAGAGAGAATTGATCGTTAAAACGGAATATCCATAACTACTGTATTGTTGAGAGAGTATCCATTTAGGAGCGTACCCAACAAGTTTCCCTAGCTTTTGCAAAGACTACCACTCTCCTTAGTAATGAAATATAGCACATAAAAATCTGAAATTGTTGTGCAGGTAAATATTGATATACATACTTACAGTGAGTGTCAAAAAGTTTGCACCATATGGAAAACATTTTTATTATCTATTTGTCAGAAAATGTTATCCTTAAAAAAAGTTGGTGCTTTTCGAAAAACTCTCATTGGTGACATCATACTTCTAAATTCCCAATCGCTATACAGTGGAGAATAAACAACTGTGGGCGTAGATTCGCAAGAAGCTCGGAAGTTCAAGGTCCTAGAAGTTGTAAGTATTTGAATACCACGACTCGACTGTTCCAATACTATAAATCTCGCGAATAGCACGGAAGTTGAAGGGAAAAAGTTGGAGGGGGGGAAGAGAGCAAATAATGAACATTCCATGCGCCAAACAACCGGAAAAATTTGGGGGGTGGGTTGGGAGGGTGAAATTAGGAGTAGGTGGGGAATGAATGGTACTGTTAATTAAAAATCCGGGCACGATGCACCCGGAAAAATTGTTGGGATATAGGGGCATGAGGGGTACTCTCAATTGAAAATCCGTGCTCTGGAAAAATTTGGAGGAGGGTTAATTATTTTTTTAGTACATAATTTTTCGTTTTTTTTAAATATTTTCCGGACTATTGCTACGGATAAAAATCATCTACATCTTTTTTATAGATTTTGAAGAAGTGATCATGAAAGGTGTCCTGTGAGGTTTGAAAATCTGTCGCCATCTCCGAGTTTTTGGTGGATTTATAAAAAAAATAATAATTTGTTTATATTCCATTTTTCTGATGACTCGTTTCTTTTCGAGTTTAGGTGTTTTTAGAAAAAAATTTCAATAAATTTTTGTTTTTGTTTAATATTTCACGGATTATTCACATCACGGAAAAAAATTCTGAACGTTTTCTGTAAATTTTCAGTAGACGGACAAGACAGGTTTCTTGTGAAATTTAAAAATCTATCACCATATTTGAGTTTTTATAAAAAAATTACAATTTTACAAAATATGATAAAACTTTTCATACACTTTTCGTAGATATGTCAAAGTATGATAAAACCATTTATGCAAAATTTTCTGAAATCTCGTTGCGTTTTCGAGTTTTTGAAGTTTAAATTTTTTTAAAAATTTTTTCATATTTTTTCCATTTTTCATTAGACTTAGAGAAACACGGTTTGGAAATGTCAGTGGGGCTTGTATCTTAAGCAATTTGGATATCTTGATTTTTTTCACCAGTACCTACGGTCAATATCTCGATTCTACATTTTTTTGAAATATTTCCTGGACTACTGATTTTTGGGAAAAAAAATCTGTAGATTTTCTAAGGGCGGTCAAAAAAGATCCTTTGGCTAACTTGAAAAATATCAACCATTACTGATATTTCGTATTTTCCCAATTGCAAAATTTTTTTCACCTTTCTCTAGTATTCCTTATTTTCCGATCATTTTAGTGAAAAATAGTTCTTGTAGGATTCGCTCGTTTAGTCGAGCTATACCCGTCACATTTTCCGAAATTCGATTTAAATAAACGGTTCGGCGCATTTAATTTTTTTTATATCGACTTTTTTCGGAAAATCGCCGGAAAAACCTTTATAGCATTTTTCAATCATTCTCAAAAACTCTACACTTTTGTAGGACATTTAGATCATATTGAAGTATATCTTCAAGAAATATGGAATGGATCAAATCAATTCCTGAACCTGTATCGTGTTACATTGCAACAAAAGATAAATACGGAAAAACCCTATAAAATTTCTCCAGATTTTCAGATCGCGAAAAAATCAAAATAGACAAATACTGTCCTTTAGTTTTTGATATGATTCAAATATCAAAGCGACATCTCCAAGAGTTGAAGGTTGAAGGTGAAAATGGGATTTTCTTTCAAAATTATCATTCTGTTATTTGAGGACGTGAAATTAACAAACCTTGTCATAGTTTATGCCAGCCTTTCTTATGGAAAAACGCCTTCGGAAAATTCTCTTGTAATTTCAGTATATTGTTAAATTCGATCACCTTTTTAACGTGTCCATTGCCCAACATGATTTTCTGACTAGTTGAAGTTGAAAGTGCCTATGTTCATTTCATTATATTTTACGTATTTTACGCAATTAGAAGATTCAATGATTACTGTTTCTGGCTGATATCATTCATATTATCCCAAACAATATTCTGACGCAGGAATGAGACATTTGTTTCCAGTTTCTACAAGGTAGCTTCAAATAAAATTAAGCTGAATCGATGAACATCGACTATTAGGAAGGGAGTCATGTTGAAAAGGAAACATTCTCAATTGAAAATTGAAAAAACGGGACTCGTCTAGAAACTGAATGAATCTACGATAAAAATTAAGCTATTTTTTTGTAACATCTAACAGAAAACAACTACTTTCCTTGCTGAGGCCACGCTGGACATTTAACTGTATCTGATAGATATTGCGAAAACGTTCTGTTGTCTTTACCCGAAGATGTTCGTATAATGCTCCAAAAAGGCACAATTCGTTGCCAAGTAAATTCAGATCATTCAGTATCATCAATTGAAAAAAAAAAGATTGAATTCTTATTTCAGAGGATATTAGACTGCCATTTTGTTGACCATGATCTATATTTAGGAACAACGAATCATCATTTTCCGATTACTTTCTGGCTCTTATACATTTCTCGTATCTTCATTAAAACTAATATTTATAAAGTAACGTAAAGAACGTAATTATGTTATTCATAATTAAACAACCTCTAATTTTCCTTTTTTCCCTTTTTTCTTCCTTCTTTTCAATTTATCTTTTTTTTTAACTTTTCTCTTCTAAATTGGTTGAGTTGAAAAAGAGCACTTGCTGGTACTCCGCCTCTTCATCTCTTCAATATCTCTCATATTATATAATGAATTGTATTTTATATTTCATATTACTGATGATGAATGATGTCTATTGTTTTTCTTTGGTGTCTTGGCATCGACTGCTATGGTCATTAGCCACGTGTTCTGGATAGGCCTTGTTACTAACTCCATACGCCACCTTAGGAGCAGCACTGTTAATTGGAACGCAACAGTGAATCGTGCAGGACTCACCCCAGTCAAGCTACGAGATTTTAATAAAAAAATCCCAGCCTCAACTGGGGCTCGAACTCCGGACCTTTCGACTCTGAGACGAACGCTCTAACCACTGCGCCACGCCCCGACATCCAATGTCTATTTATTATTATTATTAGACAAAAAAGTAAAGGAGTACAACAGGAATTTTCAATTCATAAAATTCAACCATAAAAAGTAAATATTTCTATTGGTTGGATGAAAATTATGTAAATTTGCAAACAGTTACTCCTAATATGATCTTTTTCGCAAATAACAGACTGGCACTTATTAATAATTGTTATAGAAATATCTCTGGTCACCTTGATAGAACAATAAAATTACAGCTTTATCGGAACAAAACCAACACACAAAAACAGAACAAGATAATTATCAATCAAGACACTTGAGGCAAATGAATCAAGACACTTGATGCAAGTTGATTTATTTGTACTCCAGTGAAGTTAGTCAAATAGTATTGTGTGTTTAATGAAGATATCAACCATATCCTCTCCAATTTTTCCACAATATATAAATAAACTATTGAGAATTTTTTTGAGTTAGTGTGAAATGTTCATCTATTTTAACAGAAAAAGTGCTTGGACAGGATAATTTTAGTAGTCGTGCAGATGTTGACATGTATTTATTTTGTGCGACGTTATTATTGTGCCAGTTATGACATCATCTACTTTCTTTAAACGGATACCCATGTTTGGGAAAAAAAATACATTTTGTTACATATACAATACGTATAATTTTATAGCATGATAAATATGGAAATTTTCGTGAAAGTGTGTTTTTACTAATAATGCAATAAAATAAACAACTATTATTAAATGAAGATCAAAATTATCAAATTACGTGTTGAAATTACCTGACTTTTTTTATAAGGTATACCCAAATTGCAAATCCCGCATATAACGTTTTTACTTGTTTCGGGTCCACTTCTTCTAATGTCGTCCCTACATATCTTCTCCATATTGGTCGGTCTATTGTAATAAACTCTAGATAGAAGTTAACTCCATAAAAGTCAAACGGCGTTAGGTTCGGAGATCTAGCTGGCTATTCTGTTGTTCCGCTACCAATTCATCTGTGCGGGAAAGTTTCGTCCACATAATTATGCACAGTTACCTAAAGTTAGGACACTAGGTTAGACTAGTCCAGCAAAATAAATCTCATAACTGCTATTATAATAAATGAAAGAATGTTTTAAAGAGAAAAAATTGTTGATTCTACTTCTCGGAATATAATTGATCTCATATTGAAAAATGGACACGGTAATCCATTCTTCCGCTTTAACTAGTACACTTGAAGACATAGCCTAAGATACGGATTCTCGGCTTCATCTTGAGTTCACTTTTTCCTCGATTTTTTCTCAACTTTTGAAATAGCAAACCTTCAGTTGAACAAATAAAACAAAAGTGTCCGGCCTTGGTCGGGATGTGAATCCATGCGAGGTAGCGATCCTGAATCAGTAGGTCGGCTACAAACCACCGACTTTTGGATGTCCTGTGAATTTAGGAGTGATATTATAATCAGTTCAAATTCCTGATACAAATAAATTATCAAACTCAAAATAAGCTTGAATTTCCGTGGGTACTATTCATCTTAATTCCATCGTACTTCATGGTTTTCGCAATACGAAACATACCTAAATATATCCATTTGAAGTAACTCTTCCAAGTGCATAATTTTCAAAGAGTACAGGATAGAAAAAATTCACTTCTGATGAAAACCTATCCTGAATGCAATGTATAATAAACTCTGGTGTTATTCAAATCATTAGCAATAAAATCATATTATGTTCAACTTTCAACACATAATTAACGGTGATAGACGGTATCGGATCAAAGACGGATTTGCCAATTAAAAATTATTAAAACGAGTCCGATTTCATAAACACAGATTTCGAATTGAATTCCTCAAATATGTAGACAGGACTAGAGAGTACAATTTCGACATTTTTACGAGTTTTTTTTTTCGTTTTATGAAGGATGCGGTTTTTGTGATGTTCTTTACCGAGAATCAAACGCTATAAATTCGATTTATTCGGCTGGATATTTGGTAGTTCTTCTTGAACTGTCATAATACATCTTTAGAAATATACAATTCAATTCTCGGAAGAGATTAATAGCTGAACGGGAATGTGGTGGACTCGGTTGTTTCTGATGGATGTACGGCAGAATTATAAAGAAAAATATCAAACATCTCAGTTCCAAGACTGCTGTCATTTCACTTCAGATCAGTAATAGGAAATATGACAAAGATGTTTCTAAGCTATAGTATCAGTTCCCAGTTCGAAATACCCTAAATCAGATGCTCTGACAATTAGATGTGCAGTTGCTCATCGATTTCTCAAGCTTTGAAGTATTCCAATTTTCAGGATATGAAGTATTGGAAACAACTAATTTATTTGACTCTGATTCAACTGACAGTGGTTCAGATAATTTTGTCCTAGTCAAATGCAATATCTTATTAGAGAATATCTGGAGATTAAGTAGGTACTACACCAAGCAATAGAGCATAAATTGAATTTTTCAACAAAAATACTAGTAGGAAACCGACTATGCCATCATATGAAAGATAGTCCGTAGTTATATTATGTTATGTTTTCGACTCGCAACTGTCATTTATTAATTTGTTACAAACATTCAAATAACAAAAAACGTGTTTTTTAAAATTGTTCTGCTCATAAAATGAAAACAATTAGACCCATCTGGTTGCTCTGATGAATAGAATTATAGATAATTAAAATACGAACAAAATGGGATCCGGTCGGATCATTAGTAACGGAGAAATACTGGAAAATCCGAATAATTTTGCGATTTTTTTAAAAATTCATAACTCCGCCATTTTTCAAGAAGGAGAATAGGCCTTGCTCATGAAAGTATTGCATCATGTGTACTTTATTTGTGCACAAAACAGGTGCTGTCAGATAGTTAGTTTTGGCACAATTGCAATTTAATTTTTTTTTGTACTTGCAGCGTGCCTGGATGCCCGAATTCAATTTCTCAAACAGATTTTGAAAGTAGAAGTATAGTACTACAAAACGTATATTCTCATTTTGCGCTACAATGGTGCGAAATGGGTGAAAATATGACTGAAAACGGTCAAGTCCGCATTAGCTGCGGAGTGGTAGGAGTGTCCGGGAAATGAGGGGAATTCTTCTAATGAACGGGTTACGTGATAATACGCTTCCCCTCATCTCCCGCTTTCTCCTACCACTCGACCGCTTCCACCAGCTCAGCCGTTTTCGCAGCATTTTAGCTCAAAATGAGAATATCCATTTTGTGTTACTGTACATTTACTTCCAAATTCTGTTTTAGAAATTGAAATCGGACTAGAGATGGTGCAAAATAAATTCAAATTGCAATTGTGCCAAAACTAATGACCGTCAGAGTCTGTTTTGTGCACACATAAAGTGCACATGATTCAATACTTTCATGAGAAGGGACAACTCTATTTCTTCAAAAATGGCGGAGTAGTGAATTTAAAAAAAATAGCAACATTTTCCGGTTTTTCCGTTACTTATGATCCGATCAGGTCGTATAGCATTCCATTTTGTTTGTATTTCAATTATATCAACAAGGGTTATAGAGAAGATTGGGTCCATTGTATCTGAGATACAGTGAAACTAACTGTAATCCTTTTCAGTTTTTTTAGGTACCATTAAGTTTTGATTTGTAAGTATTTTTCATATTTTATTTTATATGTGTATATATTTTGTACTTAAAAAGAAACTGAATAAATGACTAAATAAATAAATAAATAAAAACTATGCTTTTCATTGGAGCAACCAGATTGCTCTATTGGTTTTCATTTTATAAGCAAAACAATAAAAAACGCGTTTTTTGTTATTTAAATGTTTATAACAAATTAATAAGGACAGTTGCGAGTCGAAAACATAACAGTACTAGTATTTTTGTTGGGATAAAATGCTCTGTTGATCGGCCTATACAGAAACTTCTTGTTACCAAATTATGCAACTTCACGCTTACTGCAGGGGTTTCTCCAGGACATTCAATCAATAGTTTGTTTGCTTCGCTTCGTACTCTTCGGGAAAAAAATGGTGGAGTTCGATTGAGCCCACTACAGTTCGGTTTTGGTACGCCAGCAGAATGTGAAGCTTTTGCTCACGCTGCTCGAAGATATACCTATTGATGAGAAATAGTACATTGTGTATCTATAGTAAGTAAATTAAAGGTGCGGAGTGATAAATCCTCATTTAGTATGCAGAATCCTCCAGAAAGTTTCAATGTGGAAAACAACTGTTTTCTTTGTTCGCTAGGTAGTGCCACTCGGCAAAATATCTATTTGTCGGATTATGCCATTATAATAATAATAATATAATAATAATACATTTATTGCTTCAAAAAACAGTACGTTTCATAGCAAGGGTTCGAAAATACATAAGTAATGCCCTAAAAAATAAAAGAAACTAGAAAAAATAAATAATAAAGTGCAAATGATAATTCCAATATGAGCACAACATTGTAGTGGAAAAGAGACCTTAACTGCACACAAAAAAGAAAAAAAAAAAAAAAAAAAAAAGAAATAATACCAACATATTTAGATATCGCATTATTGTAAAACCAATCATAAATAACAAAGGAACGGAGTCTCAAAATGTTCCAGACATAATTAGCTATGACTTTGGCAATGTTCGGAGTGATATTTTCTAGAGAAAATATCATGTTATTGAGACTGGATAGATACACAGAATTGGGGGGTTTCATTGAACAGTATATTGGACACTCAAACAGAATGTGTTGAATTGTTTCCAAAGTATTCATATTGCATATCGTACAAACTTCCCTTGGATATATTCTATAGGTGGCACCGTTCAAAGTGAATTTCAACATAAATTTGCTACTTAGACGAATTTGTGCAATTGTTCTTTTGATTTGAATTGGAACCTTCCAGGTCAAGAAAATTCTGGTTGAATCTATGGTCGGTAAAAAAATAATGGAATGAAAGGTAAGTTGCTCTACTTGAAAGTGTCAGATCTTCCTGAAAGAGTTTTTCGTGAAACTCAGATAAAATGAGATTTTTATTTTCAGTAATAATGCCATCATACCTCGACCACAACTCTGAAAGTTCATTTGAATCAAAAAAGCTTTTAACTTGGTATGCCCTTTTGAACTTCTGATCACATTGACCAAGACTTAGTTGTCTTCTAAAACAAATTTTTGGTAAGCGATTTTCATCCATTTTGAGAATTTTGGTCAGCCAGTTCAAACAAGATTTGAATACATTGTAAAGAAGCTTCACTCGTCCGGTTTCTAGTCTTACAATGTAGTCAGGTGAGGTAATGGGAAGAAGTAGTATTCTTTTCAGAAAACCCACCTGCACACGCTCCAATATTTCCGCATATCTAAGGCCCCATATTGCAACACAGTTAAACATAACACTCACCGCCAAACTATCGAAAAGTTTCATTTTGGATTTCCATGTAACCATTTTACTTTTAGCAATTACTGGAATGATTGCACCAACCGCTTGTTTTCCTTTTATAGCAGAATTTGACGCCATTTCCCTGAATAGAGAGGAAGACACAAACGGAACTTCAAGATAAGTGTATTTTGTAATCATCTCAACCTTTTTGCCTTCAAATAAAAATAGAGCTAAATCGGCTTTCAGGTGCTTTTTCGCATGGTGACATTCACTATCAAACCAAGGTTTAGATATTTTCCGACTGAGACGTTCAGAGTTGATAGTTTTCCATAAGTGTAAACTATGGGCTGTTTCATGAATTGCTAACAAAAGTTTGAGTGCGATTCCTGAATATCAGGTATATTGAAAATTCTCTGCGAATCCCTCATTGAAAATTTATAATTCATCAACTGTGCATCGGACCACTTCAAAAACGTTTTTTGAGTAAAGTTCGTGTTAATGTTAATTGAGTCAGCTATTTTTGGAAAATTTAGTAAACATTATTGTGTTGAGTACGACCCTGTTGAAAAAAACACTGCTCGTTGCTAGGAGATAATATGTATTTGAATAGAGATTGAGATTTGTTATTTTTACTGTCACTGTCACATTTTCAATTGGAATTGTATATTTCAATAAACGTGAAATTCTCAAAACTTTGCACACAATTACTTAACATGGTCCTTCGAGTATGGATGGAACACGCATTTTGCTGAACGCCGGCGGCACAGGTTAGTGCCTTCCTTTCCTTCCCATCCTACACCTAGTACGACTTTTATTTGACATCTACGATATCGCTACTTTTGAAATTCATTTACTTTACTTACTGTGAATACGTACTGATTGGTATTCCAATACTTGGTAGATTTAGCGTTTATATTTACTTAAATTCATTCATATAAACATGTCGAACTTAAATAAAGTAAAACGCACATCTGTCAAAGGTTCATTGACAAGATTCATTAATCACTTCAACACAGTCAAGGACCTAGAAAACGTTAACATTGAAGATTTAAATCGTCGGTTGAACAAAGCCGAAGATCTTCTAGAAGAGTTCAATAACGCTCAGCTTGCAATTGAGGCTGAAGACCCTGATTTTGATACCAATTTTCCGACTATTCATTCGCCGGAATGTCAAAAATTTGAGAATGATTTCTTTGCAATTACCTCGGAAGTCAAAACATTCCTGCTTTCAAAGGATGTCAAAGAAAACGCTACTGAAACTAGTTCACACTATTCTAATAACAAATTGGTGAATGATTCGAATTTGATGAATGTTCGTTTACCACAAATAAATTTGCCAACGTTTGATGGTACTCTCAATCAATGGTTGTTTTTCAGAGACAGTTTGAAATCACTCATTCATGACAATTCGTCAATGTCAAATGTCCAAAAATTTCATTATTTACGTCTGTCCCTACAGGGATGTGCTGCAGACAAAGTGAAATCTCTGCAAATATGCAATGATAACTATGAAGTCGCATGAAAATTACTAATAGATCGTTTTGAAAATGAACAAGCTTTGATTAAAAGCCACGTTAAGGCTCTATTTGAAATTCCTACACTGAAAGATGAATCTTATCAAGGTTTGAGCATGGTTCTTGACGGCATTGAGAAAAATTTAAATGCTTTAAAAGTTTTGAAACGACCTACTGACCAATGGGATGATCTTATCATTTACCTTGTGACGACAAAATTTGACAGCACTACAAAGCGCGAGTGGGAATCTCGAGCTGATTCTAAAAGGATTCCGACTCTTGCAACTTTGTTGGAATTTTTGAAAGACCGTTGTCGGATTTTGTCATCATTGTATTCTGAATCTACAGAGGGATCTAAACATCACGCGACAAAATCATTTCAAAAACATTCAAGATCTTTCACAACGACTTCAAGCAAGATTATTTGCGTTTTTTGCAAAAATAGTCATAGCTTGTATTCATGCTTCGATTTCAATAAATTAACAACAACAGAGAGATTCAACACTGCGAAACGATTAGGACTTTGTATCAATTGTTTATGTTCTAATCATCGTACTAAGGACTGTAAGTCGGCAGGCTGCAAAAGGTGCGGCAAAGTTCATCACAGTATGTTACATTTTGAAAATAACGAGAGAAATGAGAATAATACTTCGGTTAGTGATGGTACATCGAATAGTACGGGCGTTTCAAATAGTACGAGAGTTTCAAATAGTACGAGTGTTTCAAATAGTACGGGTGTTTCAAATAGTACGGGTGCTTCAGGTATGGCTGGCAACAAGTCCAATTTACAACATTCCCTTTCCACTAGTATATCTACAACATCACAGGTTTTGCTCTCTACTGCAGTCATCACAGTTTATGATAAATGTAATAAACCGCACCATTGTAGAGTACTGCTGGATAGTGGTAGCCAAGTAAATTTTATTTCCGAAAAACTTTCCAATCTTCTTCATTTGAATAAGCATTCAATAAACATATCAGTAACGGGTGTGAATCAAATGCAAAACAAGGTTCAATTCTCCGTTTCACTCAAATTCAAATCAAATATCAATAACTTTGAAAAAACTATTTCTTGTATTGTTTTACCACATATCACTGATTATTTACCTTCTCTACCTTTGCATTTAACAGAACTGAACATTCCTAAGAAATTAACCTTGGCCGATCCTAATTTTGATAAACCGGCTCCTATAGATTTACTCATTGGTGCTGATACATTTTGGGACCTTTTAAGTATTGGTCAGGTGAAATTAGGCAATGGGCTTCCTATACTACAAAAAACTAAACTGGGTTGGCTTGTATCTGGTCCCTTATACGTGAAAGGTAATAGTTTCAGAGCACACCATTGCACTGTTTCAACGAATAATAATAATTTAGAAACACAGATTGCTAAATTTTGGGAATTAGAGGAATACCCAAAAGATCAGTTTTTGTCTGACGAAGAAGATTATTGTTTAAAACACTTCAAGGATACCATATGTCAAAATGAGGATAGCCGTTTTGTTGTAACCATTCCATTTAAACAACATTCCTCTCTTCTTGGTGAATCTAAAGCTTTCGCCACTAATCGTTTTATGAATCTGGAAAGGAAACTCGAGAAAAATCCTGATTTGAAATCACAATACCATCAATTCATTGAAGAATATATTCAACTTGGTCACATGTCTCTGTCAAAAGATCAGAACGATAATTCAGGTTATTTTCTTCCACACCATTGTGTTGTGAAAGAAGACTCAACTACGACAAAGTTGCGAGTTGTTTTCGATGGCTCAGCCAAAACCACGTCAGGTGTTTCACTAAATGATATGATGATGGTAGGTCCCAATATCCAGGATAATCTGTTTTATATTCTGTTGAGATTCCGACGGCAAAATTACGTTTTGAGCGCAGACATTGCTAAAATGTACCGTCAAGTGTTAGTACAGGAGGTACAATGCAATTTTCAGAAAATTTTATGGCGTTTCAATCCCAACAGTAACATTGATGTTTATGTCTTAAGAACTATAACTTATGGACTAGCATCGTCAGCATTCCTTGCAATCAGATCATTGCAAGAAATTGCACATCGGTATAGACACGAATTTCCAAAAATTTCTGATATTATTTTACATGACTTTTATGTCGATGATCTTCTCACCGGTGCTCAAACTATCGATGAAATTACTTACATAAAAGAGAATATTTCAAAACTTTTATTATCACACGGATTTTCATTAAGAAAATGGATTTCAAATGCCACAATCTTCTCTTCTGAAACTAATTCTAACGTAATGCATATAGGAGATAAAGAAGAAAGTAAAATACTTGGATTGTTCTGGAATCCAGTAAACGATTCTCTACAATATTCTATCAATACTACTAATCGTTACCTCAAAATAACCAAACGTCAAATTTTGTCATTGGCCTCTCAGATCTTTGATCCACTAGGATTACTTTCGCCTGTCACGATAAAGGCAAAGATTATTCTCCAAAAACTTTGGAAACTCAAGTTGTCGTGGGATGAGTCGCTCCCTAGTTACTTATATACTGTTTGGTCTGAATACCAATCACAATTACAATATCTGAATTCCATTAAAATACCTCGACAAACAACATGCCCCAATCCTGTATCCATACAGTTCCATGGCTTCTGTGATGCATCGCAGTCTGCCTACGGTGGTTGTGTTTACATTCGTTGTAACGATGTGTTAGGTAATTCCACAGCCAATTTACATTGTGCTAAAACACGTGTAGCACCGTTAAAGATTCTGACAATTCCTAGACTCGAGTTATCAGGGGCACTTTTGCTTGCTGAACTCATGGATAAAGTACTCTTGGGTAGTACTGATGCCAACAACATTTTTTATTGGTGTGACTCTACAATATGTATTTCGTGGATTAATACTCATCCGCACATACTAAAAACATTTGTGGCTAATCGAGTTTCACAGATTCAGAACCTTTCAAAGCCTGAGTCATGGAAACATGTAAGCACTTTTGATAATCCTGCCGATTTACTGTCACGTGGATTAACTCCACTTGATTTAACAAAATCTGAATTTTGGTTTCATGGTCCTCTATGGCTAGTCAAACCTGAGTCCAATTGGCCTTCTCAAGAAACAGATACGAGTCTCATAACTACTGAATTTTCAGAACATCGTAACAAACCTGTTGCATTTGTCAATACGACTGATGACTATGTTTCATATATTTTCACTTTCATCAGTTCACGTTCATCTCTGATAAAATTACAGCGTATATTCGCCTACTATTTGAGATTTTTGAATAATATCAGACACAAAGATAAGCCTAAACTGCAAGGTTATTTAACAACAAACGAACTTGATGATTCACTTTATTTTCTTTTTCAAATTGTACAGCGTC
Organism: Chrysolina oricalcia; assembly: GCA_944452925.2. Lineage (NCBI taxonomy): Eukaryota > Metazoa > Arthropoda > Insecta > Coleoptera > Chrysomelidae > Chrysolina > Chrysolina oricalcia. The sequence continues at coordinate 38,390,280 of OX101821.2, read as the reverse complement.
TCGAATTTCCTGACGAATATTATAAATTAACGCACTCCAAACCAGTACATAGAAAATGTAAACTTCTAAACTTAAACCCTTTTTATGATGAAATTAAAAAAGTTATTCGTGTAGGTGGTCGATTAACCCAATCTGATTTTGATTTTTCGAAGAAGCATCCTGTAATTCTTCCTCGAAACAGCCACTTGGCTATAACGATTGTTCGTCAAGAACATATTAGACTTCTACATGCAGGACCTCAAGCTCTTCTGGCATCGGTTAGAGAAAGATTTTGGCCATTGTCCGGTCGTAATTTGGTGAGAAAAGTCGTGCACGACTGTGTACGATGCTTCAGATGTAAAGCTAAACCTCAAGAGTATATCATGGGCAATCTGCCTCCATCACGAATAACTCCGTCGCGTCCATTTTCCTTGTGTGGAGTAGATTATGCGGGACCTTTCCAACTCCGTGATAGAAAAGGCAGAAACTTCAAAATTATCAAGGCATATATTGCATTGTTTGTTTGTTTTGCCACTAAGGCTATACATTTAGAGGTCGTTAGTGAGCTCACATCAGAATGTTTTTTATCATGTCTGCGTCGTTTTATGGCTAGACGTGGTAAATGCAATGAAATTTATTCCGATAACGGTAGCACATTTGTAGGGGCGAATAGTGAACTCAAACGTTTTCTAGAATCCCTGGAAATTTCCATAACTGATCAACTATCAACTGAAGGTATTCAGTGGCATTTTATTACACCCCATGCTCCACATTTTGGGGGTATTTGGGAAGCTGGCGTAAAATCCACCAAGTATCATTTGAAACGTGTAATGGGTAACGCATCCTTGACTTTTGAGGAATTTACTACCATCTTGTGTCAAATAGAAGCTTGTCTTAATTCCCGTCCACTCTATCCTATGTCAACCGATCCCAATGATACAACTCCTCTAACTCCGGCACATTTTCTCATTGGAGAAAGTCTTACAACGATACCTGAACCCAATTTGTTAGACGTCAGAGAAAACCGACTCTCAACTTTTCAAAGGACACAACAAATAGTGCAGCACTTCTGGTCCAGATGGAACAAGGAATATGTATCGTATTTACAAACTCGAGTGAAATGGAAAATAAATCATCAGCAACTGATCAAAACTGGTTTCATGGTGCTCATCAAAGAAGACGGACTACCCCCTTTGAAGTGGAAGCTGGGTAGAATACTTCAAATTCACAAAGGTGCCGATGGTATCATACGTTCTGCAACCATCAAAACAGCTACAGGTGAACTGAAACGTCCAGTTGTCAAGATCTGCGTTTTACCAAATCAACCCTGATTTCATGTTGAAACCCTGCAGTGTTTCAAGGCCGGGGCTATTATGTTGTGTTGAGTACGACCCTGTTGAAAAAAACACTGCTCGTTGCTAGGAGATAATATGTATTTGAATAAAGATTGAGATTTGTTATTTTTACTGTCACTGTCACATTTTCAATTGGAATTGTATATTTCAATAAACGTGAAATTCTCAAAACTTTGCACACAATTACTTAACAAACATGTTACAGGAAAATGATCCGACATGTTGACTTCGTTGACTACAAAAAAGTCACTGATCACTTGAAGGTGAAGGTTGTCTATCCAGACTAAGTCTAGAACACTTTTACCCAAATTACTCACGTGGGTAAACTGTGCAGGACTGTCCTGATTAGTTCTGCCATTAATCAGAGTAAATGAGTTGTCGTGCATAAAGTCTAATAACTTGCGCCCTCTGGTATTCAGAATGGGATCGAAACTCAATGTTTTCTCGAGTTCTCAAGTTCGAATTTTCGAGCGATTCGGCTGGTGTTGAGGAATGATTAGACACGCGACAGTTGAAGTCGCCGCCGATTATGCCGATTAGGCCATTATGAAGGCATTGTTAAGGGATTTAAAATTCGGACCAGCCACCGATTATAGTATTTCGGAAGTTGGAAACGTGAAATGAAGCAGTCATTAGTTATATGAAAATCCAAGAAATAATGATATCAAAGAAGAATGATGTAGCTGACTTAAATTGTTACAAAAAATGATTTGTAAGTGGTTACAACCAACTGAAGCTATTTTTAATTTTTTATTGGATAAAATATCACAATGAGCATATAAGTATAATATTTACAATAACTTTATTATATCAGAGTCGGAAGAAAATGAATCATCGTTATTGAGGTCAATAAAAATTGGATGAATCAAAACTTCAAAAATATTGCCAGTTTTCCACATAGCATGTTCTACGTTAATGCATCTTCTCCAATTGTCGCTGTATAATATTGCTGTCCTGCCAATACCGAGTTAAAGTATATCCTTCGATTATCCACGTTTCGTCCAGGTAATGATGCATAGATCTCCGTTTCGGGATTGTTTGATATTGCGTAATTAGTCTCTTCTCCACATCGCAATATCTTGTTTATCTATCAGTACAGTCTCTTATTAGACCGTCAGATAGTAACAGATTTAGGTGCCCCATTTTCACATACAAGCCTCGAATAGGGTTGAAAAGTAAGTCGATGTTGAGAAAAATTAAGGGAAATTTACGAGTGGCTCGTGGGGAAAACATATGGAAAAATCAAAAAGAATTTCCATTAAATTTTCCGACCACAAAATCTACTTTTCCATTCACGCCACTCAAGCCATTATGTTTTTCGGTGTAGTGACGATGTAGGTTTTCATAGTTTCGATGGGCTTGCGTGGGAAAACCTGTTAAAATCTCGATTTTTCTTTACAAGATTACAGCCTCATTTTAACCCTTTAGCCACCTTCAACACTCAAGCCTTTGATCTTCTGAAGCCAGGTTCTATTAATTAATGATTAGGTGAACACGGCTCGCGTTAAAATATGGAAAATCGAATTTTCCCTATGTTCTCCCCAGGAGCTACTCGTAAATTTCCCTCCATTTTACTCAACATCGATGTACTTCTCAACCCTATTCGAGGCTTGTATGTGAAAATGGGGCACCTAAATCTGTCACTATCTGACGGTCTATATGTTTGGTATAGATGAAGACGATTTGTTTCAACATTTTCGATAATGTAATTTTAGAGAAAGTTGGATAATCCGGATCAGCTTGAACTGCAGACATAATTTTATCAAGAGTGGGAATTTCACTTTTTAGGTAAAACGCATGGACTTTATTTACACGATATACTATTTATTTACTGTCTAAAATGCGCAGGACTTCAGGATGTGATAGCTCGTCCAAAAATATAAAAAAAAGTTTCTATTAACTTACCCTCTAAAATGCACCATTTTCGAGATATTGGCTGTTGCAATTAAAAAAAAATAATCGTTTTTTGCGAATATCTCTGGAACCGTTTATCGCACAGAAAACAGATTTCGTAGGCACTTTCTACTCATAATAAGCTATGTTTTGTGTGGATTTTTTATTTTTTCAAATTCATAATTGGTGAAAATTTTGAAGGGGTAGTGGGTGTTTTTTTCTCCATATTCTACACCACTGGAAAAAGTACAGTTTTGAGCCTCCTATATGAACCGCCAATGTTTTCGACACAAAAAAGGTATTCTTGGTCATAAGCTCTAAAGTTGACCGTTTTCAAGAAAAATCATGTTGTTTAAATAATGTTTTTTCCTCGAAAAATTGCTGCGTGCATTGAAGCTAACGGCGGACATTTCCAACAATTCAACTGAGTATGATTGTTATTGTTTTTTTTTTAATTTGCAATTAAGAAGTCAACGTTTGGTTTTGTTACTTGTTCTAACGTTTAAATAAATTTTGTATAATTAGGAAAAAAATTATTTAAAAAAAATTACCACGTTTTTCAACATGACAGTTGATTTTTCTTGAAAACGGTCAACTTTAGAGCTTATGACCAAGAGTACCTTTTTTGTGTAGAAAATATTTGCGGTTCAAGTAGAAAATATTGGCGGTTTCCAGTGGCGTAGAAGTTGGAGAAAAAAACACCCACTACCCCTTCAAAATCTTCACCAATTATGAATTTTAAAAAATAAAAAATCTGCACAAAACATAGTTTATTATGAGTAGAAAATGCGTTCAAAATCTATTTTTTGTGCGATAAACGGTTCCAGAGATATTCGCAAAAAACTATAATTTTTTTAAACTTTCAACATCCTGTATCTCGAAAATGTTGAATTTTAGAGGGTAAGTTAATAGAAACTTTTTTTTCGTATTTTTGAACGAGCTATCATATCCGGAAGTCCTGCGCATTTATTATGAAACACCCTGTATATAAAAAAACCGATAGGAATAGGACGTCAGCCCGCTGCCAAAATGTGTAATGACTTTATAACGTATGCCCGTAAGAGCTTTGGAAGTTATAAATATAATAATCAATGAACAGACAAAATAAGCGCTATCCCGTGTAACATAGTAACAACAATACTTTATTTTCTAAACAAGTAGATTGAACAAAGCCCTATTTCTCGATTTCCGTCTGATTTTTATTCGATGAAATATCGTTTGGTATGCTTAGCATACGTAATTTCTTTATGAAATCAACAATAATCAACTAGTTTCTGAAAAATTCTATACTTGTTTATGCATGTATTTAAGAAAAAAAGGTATTATTATTATTAAGTTCCACGGGGTAGCGCCAATTTTGCTTGTTCATTAGTCATTATATTTTTTTACAACTACCAAAACCCTAAAGGGCGTATGTTATAAAATCATTCCACATTTTGACTGCATAGAACTTTGATGGCCCAGGCCGGCAAAAAATTTCCCGGACCGTTTTCTATACGGAAAACTTCGTAGCTTAGCAACGGACTAAGAAACTCGATTAGCTTCTTTTGGGATCTCAAGTTTCTTTCAGAAAGTAGGCATTGAGAGAATATCAGAAAAAAAAATTCTTCAAGTATCATTTCAAAAATGCTTTCAATGTGATTGACAGGAAAATCGTGTTCCTAATTAAAGAGTCGTTCCCTGCAGTAAACTGAACCTTTTCTGAGTGTTACAACTCCTCTTTATATTTAAGTTTGGGTTAACATCAATGATATTGTCTGAATGAGGTGTTTAGCAAGGTGATCCATAAGGTCCACCAATTTTTTCTCCAGTAGTGAAGATCTTTTGGAGGAAAATTCTTTTTTGTTTTACGTTACAGCAAAGGCAACATTCATAGCAGTAACTTCTTTTGAATTCTAGTCGGTACAGAAATTACTTGTTCGTCACCTGAAAACCGAACATCTGACAGTTATAGTCTTTCCAATATCAATTGCAGATCATGAAAACTCGTTTCAAAGCCTTACAGACAATTTCGTTTGATATGCCGACACCTCATTTACATGATGATTTATGACTCTCCAGCCAAATATTTTGCATTTTGCCGCACGTCAATTGAGGTCACGTGAACTGCGGCGTTACTGATCGACAAGCGTAAGGATGCCTCCGAGAATTGGTTGCGCAGTAGACAAAACCCTGGAGTGGGGCAGGAGCTCAATCGCTCTGCCTTATTCAAGCAGTTAACGTCGTGAGTGCACAGTCCGATTGTACATTCCGATGATAATGAGTCGTAAACAGTAGTCGATCTTTGTCGCACATCTACTCACGCTTTCTATCGTTTGCACATCTCAGAGGCATCCTTACGCTTGTTGATCCTTACCTTCGAACCTATACGAGTTATTGCAATTGATATTGGAAATACTTATAACTTTATTGCCGAATATGCGCCCAACTAACCGAAAGTCATGAAAAAAATTTATATAAATCCTTTTTGCATGTAAGTTCCTGAGGAATTCAATATCATCTCGTGTAATAACAGAATAATTGGGAAAATGTTGAGTTTATGGATTCAGCGTTGCTTCTTAAGTAGTCACAAGTTTCCTGCCATTATTCTGCAGCCACTTTATGCCTTTTTTTCGTTCGTACTCATAGAAAAACCGAATAAAACATCTGAAACTTCGTTCTCTATTCTTATTCACAATGGAGTATAATTCGCCCTTCGTAACCACTAACGAAATAAGGAAAACTAGGGGGAGATAATGACGTTATTAAATACAATTCCTCTCCTGTTCACAAGTGAAATGAAGAAATTGGGTTAAAATAGAATGGCGCCTGAAAAAGAGAATTTTTGCAAAAAAGAAAAGAATTCGTTGGACTTTCTCACGTAGTTTTTGAGAGTATCTAAACTTCAATTATATGTATTCATATGGCAGTAGTACGTTGAAATATTAAGTAGACAAACGTTCATTATACTGGGAGGCTCAGGTTGCTGAATAGGTACAATTATATAATCAATTTTTTGTTGTTGTATCCTAACTTTGGACGATAGCAGTGGTACAGGTTTTACCGAATAAATCGGATCCAGTGGAATATACAGGGTGTCCGGTAAACCTTGTACAATATTGAAACTGTTGATAGACCAGGTCATGACTGTTCAGAATATCGGAATTTCACCTCAGTAAAAATATAACCGTTTTCGAGATAATGGGCATTTTAAGAATTTCTGGAAAATCGCTACCTAACCTTGGATTTTTGAGTGCCATGCATGTATACAAATTGGGGCGAATTCAAATATCTTTGCTGCTGAAGATTACTGATGAGTGATGCTTCTAGACGTACAGAACAGTTTTTCAGAAAGTGAAAACATTTTTCAAGAAATGACGGTAAAATGACAGAATTGAGTTTCATCAATTTTTTTTTTTAAGTTTGACATTATTATTTGGAACAAACATAACCAATTGGAAGTAAACATTCATTTCAAAAGAATGCTTATTTTGTCCAGACTCTACCATGGTATAAAACAAACAAAAAATAATTTTTGGAAGAAGTGGTTTCCATTGTATTAGGCGTGGTTTTAATCTAGGCTTCTATCAACTTTTATTCAGGAAAAAAAGGAAACTACCCAACACCAAAACTACGTCACAATCACACTCGACGTGCGTTTCGCCAACAAAATTAGCATCTTCGGGAGCTAAAAGTAAGCTTTTAAGATTTTAAGATTTTGACGCAGTTTTGGTGTTTGGGTATTTTATTTTTTTCTTGAATTGTATTTACTCGAAAGGTTCCAAAATATTCATTTATTTGATCAACTTTTATACTTAAGCCCAAAAATTATTTTATTTAGATTTTATCAAGATAAAATGTAGAAATAATTATTGATAATAAAGAATAGACTACTTGGTAGCATTAAATAGTATGTCAATAAAATTAACTTTTCATGTAATTAGGCCTAATAAAATTATCGAAATGAAATGTCGATTATCCGACATGGCACCGATTAATACGAATTCTTGTGATAAATGTCGCAATTGTACAACATCCAGATTCCAACGGAGTTTTAGAGACCGACAGATATACAGGGTGTAACCAAATAAGTGCAAACTTTTTTAAGAGATGAATCCTTGTCGAAAATTAAAAACTTTTGTTTGAACCACTTGTGACTTCTACCGTAGTTTTTTTAAATTATTCTGCTTGTTTCACTCATTGGTATTTATTTGTCATGCCGTACATACTTTATACTCCCCGGGAATATGCGCATATGCACAACATTTATGGTGAATGTGGAGGTAGTGCTACTGCTGCAGCAGCGCTTTATGCAGAACTATATCCGATTGCACAATGCCGCTCATAGAATCGCTGATTTGGGGGCTATAACCTATAACGCATTTGAAAAGGTTCTTCTTGAAAATATGTCGTCTCTGCGTACGATTGGATGGAAAATAACATTTTTGTAATATTATTCAGTGCGATGTTAAATAATCGTTATTGTGGTTTATAGTGTATGTTGATTAAAAAAAACGGTAAATTAGTATTTACTTCATTACATCTCATTGAATGCTTCTAAGCAGTTGATTCGTTATTACTCATAATTATTTAATCATTTCATCTTGATAGGATAAAAATAAAAGACATTACTGACAAAGTCTAATGGAGTTGATTTTAGCTCAGAATAACATCACACTCTAATATTATCGAAATTCTTCTCCTTCCAAAAATAATGATCGTATATTTTATACCATAGTAAAACCTGGACAAAATGTGCATTCTTTTGTAATGAATATCCAGTTCCACTTGGTTATGTTTTTTCAAACAATAATGTTAAACTGTTGTTAAAAAAATTGGTGTAACTCAAATCTGTCATTTTATACCCTCATTTCTTGAAAAATTGTATTGTTTTCTGAAAAACTGTTTCGTACATCTAGAAGCATCACTCATCAGTAATCTACAGCAGCAAAGATGTTTAAATTCGTCCCAATTTGTATATATGGCATTAAAAAATCCAAGGTGAGGTAGTGATTTTCCAGAAATTAAAAAATGCTCATTATCTCGAAAACAGTGAGATTTTTACTAAGGTAAAATTCCGATATTCTGAACAGTCATGATCTGGTGTATCACCAGTTTCAATATTGTATAAGGTTTACTGGACACCCTGTATAGAACTTTATGATATGAGTATACTGCTCATGTTATCGAAGGTTATGGAGAAATACAATTGAAAAATCAAATCGATCATTATTTTTTACTACCTGAAATTCAGTCTAGCTTTCGGAAAAGCTGCATCTATACAACTACTCTCCTCCAAATTGTGTATGATATCCTTAGAGCAAGAGATCAAGAAAGGTACACCTTTCAGTTCTTCTGAACTTCAGTCGTGCATTTGATACTTAAATCATGAGTTGGTTCTTATCATTTTGCACTACTTGGGACTCTCAGGATCTGCTAATCCACTATTCGAAAACTATCTGAACCTATGCACGCAAACAAAAAGTTTGTGCAGATAACTTGTTCCCTAGATGGGTGAACTTGATATCAGGAGTACCATAAGGGTGTATTTTAGGACCATTTCTATTTTCTATTATTACACTTCAACAGTTCTGAAAGCGCTCGAACACTGCTCTATTCATTGTTATGCCGATGATAAACAAAAATATTACAGTTTAACTCGAATGACTTGGAAGTAGCTAGTTATATATCATCAATAAAGATCTTCAAAATTGCATAAAGAAAGCATCAGTACGTCAATCCTGATAAGTCAAGCATGATAATATTTGGGCCAATAAAATTCTCTTTCTGCTTGATATCAATATAAATATCAATGACGAACCTCTTGCAAGACACAAGAAATCTTGGTGTGGAAATTGACTATGACCTGAAATTTAAAAATATATAAATAAACTCATTCAGGGAGCATATTTATCTCTATAAAATATGTATGGTGGCAGTCTCTATCAACCAATATAAAATTACTTTTATCATGCAATATAAGATTACTTTTGTGTGAATCATCAATTCTAATTTTGCTGATTCTTTATATGGCCCTAATATTACTGAAAACTACAGTTAAAAAACACAAAAACTACAAAACTCCTGCTTGAGATTGGTATATAGAGTGCGCAGGCGTGAAAGGATTTCTAATCAACTAATAAATCTAGTTGCTTGAATATGGAAAAAAGATTTTTTCACTCTGCACATCTTTTTCATAAATCCGAGAAAATACCATGTTATCTACATCGAAATATAACTCCTCACTCAGACGTCCACAATTTGAATGTAAGATTCAGGAAACAATAACAACACTAAAATTCAAAACTGAACTTTTTAAACGATAATTCTCCTACCAAGTTTGTAGAATATTTTTTATCTCTGCCAGCAGAAATTAAAAAACTTTCATTAGAAGAGGACCCCGCACATTTACTACGTAAAATGGCTTTCGGCTAATTTTGCTCAAATTTTGGTATTTTGTAGATCCTGGCATCCTCATTACGTAGTCCAATTTACAGATTGATCGTATCACAAGGTTTAGAGCTAGAGGGTATCAAAAATTCGATTTTTGCTATTTTAGGTATTTTGATTTTTGTACTATATTTCGAAATTGAATTTTCTTAGAAATGAACTCATCGCATCTAAGTTGTACCTCATGAGTTTCTCTATTCGAATAGGAAATAATATCTTACAAAGGGTGTTGCATTACAGCATGGCCAGACAATGATCATAGAAATAGATGAATATCAATACCATAATCATTTTGATTTTCACTCAATCCGTTAAAACAAACTGCAAGAATTTGCCAATTCTTTGAGAAAGTTTGGTCTTCATCAACTATATGAGGATTCATATGATTGCCAGTCCAACAGTTCATAGTTTTACCTGTACAGAGTGACAATTTAAATGCTTACAAATACTAGATCTTATGAATAAAATTATATAATTATTACAAACTGTCCATAACTGTTACTATAATATTACTGAAATAACTCATGGAATATTCCTTCCTATTACCCCCTTAATTCCATCAGCCACCTCCATCACCCCCCTGATTTACAGCCACCCGCAATCAAATAATTTCAATAGACAATAGCTGGTGAAAAATGCTATCGTCTCCCACTCCTCGTCAAATAAGTCATTAAATATCCAACGGAGGCGATCCATAACATACAGTGGAGGTGAGAACTTACTGGGTAGGTAAGTAGGGTAGGTAAGTTTTTTACCTACCCAGTAAGTCATTGAATATTATATTTTTGAACACCTCTGCGTATGGGAATGGAATGAAAAACCATCATAAATCATAATAAATGTTTTATTTACCTGAATATGTATTTTCAAATTCTAAGTAGTTAGTTACAAAAAATATAATAGGTAAATGAACTTCTACAAAATCTGCAAAACACTGGGTTTTTAATTCTATATCCAATTGTTAGCATCTTTAGTTAAAAATAACAGCTCTCCAATGAACATAAATCTGCGAAAGATACTGATAGATGTATAACCCCCCCCACCTGTTAACTTTTGAACGGTTTGATGTAAAAATATGGAACAAAAATCGTTTTGAAAGGTATCACCGATACTACTTTTTAAAATGAAATAACTTGTGATTGCCAGATAGGGTGCGCGTAGGGGCATATCACTTTAAAATTAGCATAGAGGGTCAAAAAACATCGTTGTAAAGATAATTCAATTCTCTCCTCCTCCCCCCGTGCCCTTTATCAAGCAATCACAATGTTTTTATTTCAGAAAGTAGAATCGGATATATCATTCAAAATTGTTTTTGTTCCGTGTTTGTAAGACGAACCGTTCAAAAGTTAACTGAGGGAGGGGTAGGACTAAAAATAGCCACCCGTAAAATGTAAAATCCTTCATTTTGTATGTTCTGAAAGTTTATTCATCAATGCTATTTCAAGTAGGTATCTCTGAAAATTCTAAACTCAATTCCATCAATCAATATTTCTTGTAACTATTTAGTATTTGAAAATATCTATTCAGAAAAATAAAATATTCATGATGCGTTTTTTCATTTTATTCTCATACGCATTCACAAAAACAAAATCTAATTACTTGTTTGTCGAGGAGGGAGGGGTAGTTTTCACCAGCTATTCAATGAGGTATCACAAGTAGAGATTTATTTCTATTGGAATTATTTGAATTCGGGTGATTGTAAATCAGTGGGAAAATGGGGGTGGCAAGAAATAAGGGGGGTGATGGGGACGATTATTCCATGAATCATTTCAGTTCAACTTACATAACCTAGTAACAGTTATATACAATTCGTAATAATTATATAATTTTGTTCATGAGATATACAGCATTTGTAAGCATTTAAATTATCATGCCCTGTACATGGAAAACCAGATACTGTTGGACAAGCAATCATATGAAACCTCATGTAGTTGATGAAGACCCATACTTTTTCAGAAATTTGGCAAATTCTTGACGTTTGTTTTCTAGTTTTAATGGAACGAGTGAAAATCAAAACGAGTATGGTTTTGATATTTATCTTTTTCTATGAACATCGTCTTGCATGCTGTGATGCAACACCTTTTATTCGATTTATTCGAATGGTGAGACTCATGAGCTACAACTTAGATGTGATGAGTTCAATTCTAAGGAAGTTCAATTTCGAATTAGAGCACCAAAATTAAATCGATGCATAAACCCAAAATAACAAAAATCGATTGTTTACCACCCTGTAGCTCGAAAACTAGTAATAGGATTAATTTGTGAATTTGACTACGTAATGAGAATGCCAGGATCTATAACATATTGAAATTTGAGCGAAATTAGCAGAAAGCCATTTTACGTAGTAAATGTGCGGGGTCCTTTCAGATCCAAAAAAAACCCAACAATAAATGTTCTTGTACTCTTATTCATTTCGCATTTCAATCCTACTGAGGTTTTAACAACGACCAAAGAATTTTGACCTTTGTTTCAGTTTTTACCAATGGTCTCATATACGTCACATATACTACCAGAAGGAATATGTATACCACAGAATGTATATTTGTAATTACCTCAACGATAACTGACTCAAAATCGGTGTTTTGTCTGATTACATTAAAAAAAAATATCCTTCTTTTAATAGGTATCAAGACTACCACCTTTAGATTTTTGTGTATACTCAAGATTCTTGTTAGATCTTACCACATTATACAATATTCTATCTACCGCCTCTCTGTCACCAAGCCCCTCCTGAAACCATGTTTTGACATCAATTACAACATCAAATTCGGCGTTAAAGGTACTTCTATAATTCTAAAATGATCATTAGATTAAATCAAACACCTTAGGAAGGGAAATTTCCTAAAACGGTAATTTTCAATTGAATCATTTGAATTATCAAGATATTTTCGTTTATCAGATCAGAGTTCATTTACTTTCCTATGTGTAGAGTGGGAAACAATATATCAATAGATGAATATTTTTTCATCATGATGTGACAAATATATTAGTAATTGAAAAACATCATAGATGGAACGTTTATGAGAAAATACTGACTAGGAAAATGAAAACGTAACAAATAAACTTATATTTTTTCAACATACACCTTTCCTCACCTCTGGCTCTGATATATTTTGTTTCTTGATCATGACCGGAATAATATAAAATTTTTGACTGTACAAAATCAATAACCTCACCTAGACCCATTGAAAAAAGTTCAAAAAGTCCGAAATCATTCATATGCTTTCTATGATGAACTCAATTATTTTTCAATTAGCTCATACAATTCACTCAAAAATGTAGGTATTGATCTTCAGTCATAGTATTACCTGATTCAACTAGTTCTATGCTGAATTGTGTTTCGAATTAAAGTGAATCGACGTTTTTCCTATCCAACGTGACACTTGGTATTTGGATTAGTGATTAGGTAGAATTTTTCTTGGTTTAATATTTGACTTCCAAAACAAGTAGCTTGTTCATACAATAAGGAGAATGAACTACCTGTGGTCAATATAGGGAGGTAGGTAAACATACGATTCTTAAATCGTTCTTTTGAGTTTCTTTATTCTGTTAATTTTTGTTACCTAAAGTGGAAAAAAAAGTTAACCATGAAATGGAAGTTAATTGGAAATGATAAATTATAGAGCAGTCTCACATCAATATCAAACTTACCTAAAATGATAGAGAAAATACTCAAAAGTAACTTGATATCTAAATATCAGTATGGATTTAGTGAGGGAAAATTACTTAATATCTAATATTTATAACACACTGGATAAAAGTAAACAATCCTAATGCATTTTTGTTGACCCCTCTAAATTCTTGTATTTGATACCGGCGTGTGCTTCAGAAAACTGTTCGATGAACTGGGCATTTTTTTAACAAAGCCTTGACAGATAATAAGAAATGGTGGGGAGTTGAGTGATAGTAGGTGTGTGACATAGGGCGTTCCACTCTAGTTCACTCTGAATATCAGCAGTTCACTTACCAGAGGCAGAGTTTTGAGCTTTACAGATGATACTGCTATATTTCATAAGGCGAATTTATAGGACACCCTGAAAGCAGAAGTGAAGGATGATTTTAGTGTTATATAATAAACTTACTCTCAACCTGGAAAACACAAAATACTTACTGTTTTCCTCATATTCAAGTGGATTCCAAATATAGGTCCTTTCATAATCAGACCGAATTCATAGTGTTGCTGTTTCTATCAAATATTTAGGTATTGCAATTGACCGACAAATAGATTTAAATATCTGAAAGATTACCTTGTGCCCCCTTATTTCGCATTTGTAGTAATTCCTGGTTCTGTCTTCTCTCTTACAATCTTCCGATCTATGGCCGTAGCTCCAACATCTTCTACAGTTGAGTACCCTGTGGCGCAGCTCTATTTCGCATCTCGCTTATTCCACTTTTAAAAATCCCTTCGTTACTAGCGATTCTGCAACCTTCTTGGGTACTTTCAGAGTTGCTGCCACAGTATCGTTTTCTAGCGGTCTTTTGGAACTGATTCCCCACTCCTTTTCCCAGACTCCCGTGTCCTTCTGTACAGCTCCTGCCATCTTGTTCTTGGTGATGTCGTACATCAGCATTTCCCTGATATGGATACCTTCCAGCCCTCTCTCTTCCCCCTACCTAATAATTCTCTTATTTAGAGCATTCTCAACTTGTTCCAGCGCCATCTCGTCCTTTTCCAGGGTGAGCAGTACCTTCGTGCTTCCACGGTGGAATATTATTTCTCCATCTTTTGCAGGCCTTTTACCCACAAAAATTTTATGTGATGTATGCGTTTTCCTTCTCCGTTTCCTTTCTGAGCTCCGCCCGTGTTTCTTCATGCGTACCAGCCAGCACTACTTTCACTACCATTTTGGATGTTTGCTGACCCGTTCCTTTTATTCTTGTGATCTGCTCGATCATTTCCAGGTTGCCATTCACACTCAGCAGCTGCGGATTTTTTTCTTTGTACATGCTGGTCTTCATTTCTGTATCATTCAGTTCCACTCCACTCCACAATAAAGAAAGAAAGAAAGAAAGAAAGAAAGAAAGAAAGAAAGAAAGAAAGAAAGAAAGAAAGAAAGAAAGAAAGAAAGAAAGAAAGAAAGAAAGAAAGAAAGAAAGAAAGAAAGAAAGAACGAAAGAAAGAAAGAAAGAAAGAAAGAAAGAAAGAAAGAAAGAAAGAAAGATAGAAAGAAAGAAAGAAAGAAAGAAAGAAAGAAAGAAAGAAAGAAAGAAAGAAAGAAAGAAAGAAAGAAAGAAAGAAAGAAAGAAAGAAAGAAAGAAAGAAAGAAAGAAAGAAAGAAAGAAAGAAAGAAAGAAAGAAAGAAAGAAAGAAAGAAAGAAAGAAAGAAAGAAAGAAAGAAAGAAAGAAAGAAAGAAAGAAAGAAAGAAAGAAAGAAAGAAAGAAAGAAAGAAAGAAAGAAAAGAAAGAAAGAAAGAAAGAAAGAAAGAAGAAAGAAAGAAAGAAAGAAAGAAAGAAAGAAAGAAAGAAAGAAAGAAAGAAAGAAAGAAAGAAAGAAAGAAAGAAAGAAAGAAAGAAAGAAAGAAAGAAAGAAGAAAGAAAGAAAGAAAGAAAGAAAGAAAGAAAGAAAAGAAAGAAAGAAAGAAGAAAGAAAGAAAGAAAGAAAGAAAGAAAGAAAGAAAGAAAGAAAGAAAGAAAGAAAGAAAGAAAGAAAGAAAGAAAGAAAGAAAGAAAGAAAGAAAGAAAGAAAGAAAGAAAGAAGAAGAAAGGAAGAAAGAAAGAAAGAAAGAAAGAAAGAAAGAAAGAAAGAAGAAAGGAAGAAAGAAAGAAAGAAGAAAGAAAGAAAGGAAAAAGAAAGAAAGAAAGAAAGAAAGAAAGAAAGAAAGAAAGAAAGAAAGAAAGAAAGAAAGAAAGAAAGAAAGAAAGAAAGAAAGAAAGAAAGAAAGAAAGAAAGAAAGAAAGAAAGAAAGAAAGAAAGAAAGAAAGAAAGAAAGAAAGAAAGAAAGAAAGAAAGAAAGAAAGAAAGAAAGAAAGAAAGAAAGAAAGAAAGAAAGAAAGAAAGAAAGAAAGAAAGAAAGAAAGAAACATCGTTTCGAAGAACTGTCCAAAAATAGAAATCGAGGGGTGTAATATCTGGTGAACAGTACCATTGGTAGCAACCTCTTTGTTTCGATAAATAGTGAAACAATGAATAGTGACAATGGATTATGACACATGAGAATATTTCACTACATGAAAATAATATTAACGATGTTTGATTGACCATATGTATCCATTAGGTTACCCGCTGAGTTAAAAGTATTTTTTCAATTTTATTCTCTCAATTTTAAATTTAACAAAAAAAGTCATGTGAGTTTTTATGTGGAGATTGGGAAAATAAGAAAAGTGTGGAGTCTATAAATTAACCTGTGGTAGTTGTCCCAAGTTTTATCTTGGTCAAAATGGTAGAACCTTCAAAAAGCGCCTAACCGAACATAGAAACAGCTTTGTTAACGGGAAAACAAATTCAAGTTATGCTACACATTAACCAAAAACCATGATTTCGACCATGATTTTGAAATCCTTCATATTTAAAACAAGGGCATGAAGTTGAATCTTTTAGAAAGTATGGCGATTATTAATGACCAATTAGAATTAAATAATTCACCCTGAAAGGGCTAGATTAAATATAATCAGTAATATTGGTACTTAACGGGAGTTCATTTAACACAGCAAAGTTGTAATTTAGATTATCTTCTCCATTTGAAGAAGCTGTTGAACAGCAAAACGATCGTCGTGGATTTGTAAACCCTTTATAGTGAAAATCATTCATTTAGTTTCATTATCGATACTTTAGTTATTATCTGTAATGCATTTATTTGTAGATACTTATTCACTTTCATATGTTAAAACATGTATTTTCGGTTAATAAATTTCACAAACACAATAATAATTTAGCTAAATGCGCGTCGAGTATCTACGCGTCGATTAGTTTTGATGTTTGGGTAATTTTTTATGTCTTTGAGAAGATTTCATTTTAGTCTCTCTCCAGAAATGAGCAAATTGAACACATCAATTGACAGATATTTTTACTCGATGCAAAACTATTCAGAGTGGAAGCTAATAATGCACTGTGAAATATAGCTGACAGCAATTGTTGCATCTGTTTTTGTTTTGCATCATTCGTATTTTAGAAGGTGTTATTTTGTTTCGTACATTCGAGTTTCGTACATCTCAAAAAATTACCTGAAATATTCTTGTTTTGTATATACACTGAATTAATTATTGAATTTTCGGCTTCTCGTTTTGTACATCGACCGCTGCGATGGCCAAAATTTCCAAGCACTCAAATGTCAACGAAAGGTTAGTTCATTCTGTTTAGATCATACTAAAAAATAACTGCTCACAAAATCTATTTTCACAAGGAAAAATGTTGCAAAACCTACCTACGTTATCAATTTCCACGCATTCAAATATCTACTTAAGGTTAGTTCGTTCCGTTTAGATCATACCAAAATGTTTTTTCAAAGGAAAAATTGCGCAAAACCTACCTATGTTATCAATTTCCACGCACTCTAATGTCTACGTAAGGTTAGTTCTCTTTGATTAGATGTTACTAAAAAATTACTCCTGATAAAATTTATTGTCACAAGGAAAAATGGATCGGTGTACAAAAGCAGAAGTCGAAAGTGGGTTAATTAATTAATGTACGAAATAAGAATATTTTAGGAAAATTTTTGAGGTGTGAAAAATAAGAAAAATTTATTTAACTTTGAAAAATTATTTTCCAAAAAACAGGTTTTTTATAATTTTTTTTGGTTTCTTCTCGGATAATTTTTCTTTGTGCTATGCTTTCTCTCATTCATTATCTATGAATTTTCCATACAAACAAATGAGAACTTTGCAACAATGTTTGTTTGACCTACTACGACAGCTCTCTATGCCTTCCGACTACACATTCCATTAGGATTCTGCGGCAAGTGAAACTTTCTTTGTACGCGTACCGCACTGCATATTTTCCGGAAGTATGATTATTAATCGCCGGAGTCAAATTAGCAAAAGGTGTCTCCCGGGATACAACCTCATTTACACCTAGTAATAATCAGCTGTAAAACCTCAAGAGAGCCCTTCCGGACCGCGGTCATTCTATAGACACCTTGTTTCGACCCGAAGTGTGCCAAATTCTTGCCTCCGAATTAATACATATTGTAAGCCGATGTTACCTGAAGTCGATCCTTTAGACATTCAAATTTCAATCGGAAGATATCCTTTATAATTAGTATTTGTGGGATTGAGTGATCCGAAGAAAAGTTTCGACAATTACGAGTAAAAACCAGAGTAAACACCAGACCTCCATTCACTATTTAGTAGAGGAGTTATAGACAAGAAAATGTGTTATCTCGGAACTACTCCAATTTTGACCATTTTTTTTCTTACGGTCGGTAATTAATGTACTTTATGTACTTTAGGGTCCTTTTAATCCCTCATTTGAGTGACTAAAGACCACTTTTAATCTTTCTGGGATTAAAACGGATTACTCAAGTCAATAAATAAAAAAAATCAATTAACAAAATTCTTCAGTAATATCCGAATAACAATAAATTTATTGGGAATAGAATATAAAAATTATAGAAACAGACAGAAAGAACTCATTGAAAAAAACAAATACAACTACTAAAGAATTGATCATATAACAACAATACAAAATAAATATGGGAAGTGGTATAGGAAACAAGTAGAACGAAAAAACACAGCGTACTAATAGATTCTATTGAAAGTGAAGATGGTAGGATTTTAGTAGACACAGAACCTATCGCAAAAGAATCACAATCACAATTCGAGGTTTGCTGAAACGGGCAG
Organism: Chrysolina oricalcia; assembly: GCA_944452925.2. Classification (NCBI taxonomy): domain Eukaryota; kingdom Metazoa; phylum Arthropoda; class Insecta; order Coleoptera; family Chrysomelidae; genus Chrysolina; species Chrysolina oricalcia. The sequence goes on along the minus strand of OX101821.2, from coordinate 38,371,848 downwards.
AAAGCTAGCTAGTAACATAAAAAAGACCCCAATACAATTCCAAATCCTTCTTCTGTTCCTAATTTTCTAGTTCTAACTCCAGTAGATTCAGTAGAAATAAAGAATATAATGAGTTGAAAAAAAAAGAGCAGTCGATAATATTAGAGCCGAAACTCTAAAGATCATTTCTTGTTATATCGTAGAGCTATTAACGCATATTTTCAACTTGTGTATGAAGGCTGGAAAGTATCCATCGGCATTCAAACAAACAGTGGTCATTTTTCTCCATAAAAAAGAAAACTCAGAAAGTAGGCAATTACCGACCGATATCTTTGATAACGCACTTCTTGAAAATATTTGAGAAAATTCTAAAAAAACAGATTAGTTTCTTTTCTAAACAAATTTGAAATAATTTCTAACAATCAACTAGGATTCAAGGAAAATACATGAACCCAGGATTCAATTCTTGCTTTAACGTCAAGAATAACGGAAGCTCTGAATGAAAGCAGTCCATGTCTGTGCATATTCGTAGACTTGTCAAAATCGTTTGACACCGTTAGACATGATCTACTCTTACCAGTCATTGCAAGAAGTTAATGTTAGAGGCAATAACTTAGAACTCTACAAGAGCTACTTAAGCAAGAGAACTCAATCTGTGGGTATTGATGGTGTGGTTAGCGGTGTCGAAGCCCCACCCTATTCAACATTAACTATCAATGGGCTGATGTTCTCACTCGACAGCAGTGGCGAAATTTTTGGATTTGCTGATGACACAGCAATTTTTTACAGATTTGATAACTGGGGAAACCTGAAACAAAAAACCCTTCTTTGTACGCGTACCACACTGCATATTTTCCGGAAGTATGATTATTAATCGCCGGAGTCAAATTAGCAAAAGGTGTCTCCCGGGTACAACCTCATTTTCACCTAGTAATAATCAATATTGATGTCACCGGTGAAAGTAATGTTCACATTAGGTTTATGAAACTCGTCAAAAACTTTCAAAATAAATTTTCGAAAAATAAGTTATGATGACCACATGGAGATCTAAAGCAAGTGAAAGTAATGGTAACAGTATCGTCTATTTTGCAAGAAACGCCGCAAATCTCGAAGAGTTTCTCTATACAATATTTATGTTTTTGTTTTGAATGGTGTCTACTTTAGTATGTGTTTCAGTAAGACAAAAAAATTAAGGATCCTTATTGATGTCTATTTCTAACTGATTCATTGCGTCAGTATTCAAACTTTGTACGTTCAATAAAACGATTTGTGATATACATGTGAACATAAAACTGGTAAATTTTCTGCAACCAAAGCAACCTTCTATATGTTATTTACCTCAATATTCTCAACTTTCTTGTAGCATTTTATATCTTTGTCTCAAATTTCATATAAAAGCAGTTATTACTCTGAGGCTTTTGCAACACTACACTCATTTGGAATAAGAAGTGTATCGAACATCAATTTTCTACGAGGATGGTCCCAGACCTAGAGATGGCGGTAGATGCTTGAAAAATATCATTGTATTAGAAAGTACACAATCTGTACAGCTTATGTTTCAAGTTTGAAGACGCCACGTTGTTTAGTATTTGTTTGGCAGCTATCAGTAGTAAACGTTTTCAGTGAATTTGTAAACATGGAAAAAGTTGGTCATCGTTATGTGATACTATACTTTCATTTGAATGGCCTTAGCCCAACTAATATAAAAGCTGAACTAGATTCTACTCAGGGTGAGACTGCTCCTTCGTTATCAACAGTAAAATATTGGGTAGCAGAGTTTAAACGAGGCTGTACGACCTGCGAAGACGAGCATCGCAGTGGTCGACCAAATGAGGTGACTCCAGAAATGTTGTAGAAAATCCACAAAGCGGTACTAGATAATCGTCGACTGAAAGTGCGCGAGCTAGCAGGCATAGTAGGCATTTCAAAAAGTGCGGTACATCGCATATTAACTGAAAATTTGGACATGAGAAAGCTGTGCGCAAGATGGGTGCCACGTTTGCTCACAATGGAAAAAAACAGCGTCGTGAAGATGTTTCCATCGAGAGTTTGGCAAGGTTTCACAGAAATAATGCCGAATTTTTGCGCCGTTTCATAACCATGGATGAAACATGGGTCCATCACTTCAACACCCGAAACAAAAGAACAATCAAAACAATGGACTGAAAAGGCAGAACCGGCTCCAAAGAAGGCAAGGACCGTTCCATCTGTAGGCAAGGTCATGGCGTCGATTTTTTGGGATGCGCATGGGATAATTTTCATTGATTATCTTGCAAAAGGAAAAACTATCAACGGCGAGTATTATGCGAACTTATTGCAACGTTTTAGCGAAGAAGTCAAGCAAAAACTGCCGCATTTGGCTAAGAAGAAAGTGCTGTTTCATCAAGACAATGCACCAGCTCACACATCCGTTATTGCAATTGCCAAAATTAATGAATTAAAGTTTGAATTGCTACCTCATGCACCCTATTCACCAGATTTAGCCCCTCGGATTATTTTCTGTTCCCAGACTTGAAAAAATGGCTCGGTGGTCAAAGATTTTCCAACAATGAAGAGGTTACGTCGGCAGTTAATGGCTAATTTGAGGAGCTTGACGATTCTTATTATAAAAAGGGTATCGAACTTATTGAACATCGCTGGGAAAAGTGTGTGGAGCTAAAAGGAAATTACGTTGAATAATAAATATACTTTTTCCAAAATTTTTGTGTTTGCTTTGTTGGGCCAGGTACTTCTGGGACCACCCTCTTATATCACCAGCTATCGTCCACTGAAAGATGTGCTATTTGACTTTCGTTAATATTTTTTATTTTATATATCATATCGCAACAAAGTTATTATTATTATATGGCTGTTTCTGAGTAGCAGCTAATGAGAACATTCACTGCATAAAAATGTGCATGCACTTTCATCTCCCCTGAGCAACCAAATCAATTATCGAGACTAGCGCCTGCAAATCGAAAATTTCTACTGACTTCGGCGTTTTCAACAATGACTAGCCATAACAATCGTAATCGCTTTCTTCCCTATTCATTTGCAGAAAGCTTTTACTCGTCTATAGATTATAGATTTGTGCATATCTACGTGAAGTTCTCAGATGTTGCCGACCAATCGTTCTTCTGGCCTTCAGGTGCCTGTTTCTAAAAGAGATAAATTGTTTCAGTGAAAGCTGACAGGAAGAAGCAAGTATTTCGAATGCGGGGTGATAATGGAGGGAAAAGCGCATTTGCGGTTTTATGAGAAACGTGTTTTGACGAGAATATTTGCTTATTTGTTCTTTTATATTACAATCTATCAATTAATTGAAGAAAAAACAATCTGGAATAGACGAAGTACAGAGCACTTGAAATTCATTGTAAATGACTTAGCACTGCCAATAAAGGTCAATCATTTTACAAAAATGGGGAAAAAATTCCAAAACAATGCAAACTTTCACAAAACAAAAACAAAAGTGCTCACCATTGTTAAAAATAGTTATTTAATCAACTAGTGTATTAATGAAGGCGATTAATGATCGAAATATTTTCGAGATCATTAAACGCATTTTAATATAAGAATTGATTAAAATATTTTTCCGTCTACCTCATTCTTGTTGAAATAAAGAAGTTCTAATTTTTTTCTGGCACTAAAGTTAAAGATTTTTTCTAGCACTATTTCAGAACCAATAAGTTATATTCTGGTGGGATATCATAGTTTCAGTGTATCAAGGTGATGAAAACGTGTTTTGTTTCTTGATAGCTCTTTGTATTTGAAATATGAATTTTTTTAAATTTTGATTTACACCCCTATACTTACTGAAAACAAAACAAAAGTAAGGAAACTTTCTGATGAATTCAGTTGTTCAATATTACCCTCTATTTAAATACATTGTTACATTTTTGGACCTAATCTCTCTATTTTGAAAATGTTGACTATTATACAAGGTGACCCATGGTTAAACCGCCAAACGTCCAGGATCGGTTTTTCAGGTGAAAGGGAAACTTTTTTTCCCTATTAGAATGTGTTCTTACTTGCCCCGTTTTCGAAATACAGAGTGTTCAATGTTTTTAGAAAAAATCAGTTTTTTATCAATTAAGTATTTAAAAACATTTTTGATGATTTTGATAAAAACTGGTGTTCAACAGGGGATGGAACTCTGGCCACTCCTCTTCTCAATATATGAACCAATAGTTTGTTGCTCAGAACGGCTTTTCGGAAATTATGTATTGGTTTACACTGACAGTAAACCTTGAAAAAAACAGTAATGTAGCCTAGCTTGTTACTTGCATAAAAAATCTAGAAATCACCATTGTCTTCCACCTAAAATGGCACGAACCTTTTTTAACAAGTGGCGAAGTGATATTCAAATTCTGGATCTTACATTTTTGAATGTTTTGTATTATGCCTTTGTAGAATCTCTCTAACAAATCCTTTTTTTTTTTTGGTTGAGGGGAAATTTTTCAGACACACCTAAAAACTAGATATGTTACAAAAAAAAATCTCAAAATGATATACTATACGTATCCAACCAAATCTCTCTTTTCCGAGGTCAAGGTACACAATATTGTACACCTTTATTTATTCAAATTACCACAAATTAAGAGCACTAGCCACTAACGCATAGGAAAAAAGCCAATATTTTCGCCAACGTCTTTGCTGCAAATTCTACTCTGGATTCACTGGGAAAACAACCTCATTACATTACTCCCATTGACACTCATATGCCTGAGATCACCTTTCGCCAAGGATCTATCAGACGCATTTTGCTTGCTCTATCATTTGTATTCTTTGCTATCTAGCTTTCTCTCAGACAAATCTCTCCACATGTATGGTTTATGGAGTTTCCTCTCACAGTCTACCTATAAATGCTGGTGTTCTACAGGGATCCATTTTAGCACCAACAATGTTTCTCCTTTACATCAATGATTACGGGGCCAGGTAGCCGAGTGGTTGAAACGACATTGTTTCGGCGATGGTTCAAACCATGGCGGCTACAGAAATTTTTCTGATGGCCCGAGGAAGTGCTAGGAAACGCACGTAAAAAGGTAAGACCTCGTTTATCCTTGGCTCGCACAAGTTTCGACTTCTGAGGGCTGCCGATCGTAAGGGGACGACCGCTGGTTAACGTAAAAAAACAATTTTAACAAAACAATTTGTTGGGAGCTACCTAATGCCCAGTGCATAGCTTTGAGGATGATAGTACCCTTCATATCGCATTCTCTTCTAAAGTTCCGGTATCAGCCCGTGAAACTAGATGAGAACGAGGAAGGAACGTTAATGATTTAAGTATGGACCTAGCAAAAATTCTAGAATGGTAGCCGATGTCACTGTGGCCAACGTGATTATGTGAGGAGTCTCCATATCAATGGAGTCCTCCATTTCGATGCTTGGTATAACCATCAGCAGTACCCTGTCATAGGAAAGCCATGAGAGGTACATTGCCGAAAGTGCCGCCCAAAAACTTGGTTTTCTGTTTCGTGCCCAGAGCTATTTCACTTCCCGTAAGTTGATCATATTTTATAAGGCACAGATCCGACCTGTTCTGGAATACTTTTCCTATATGGAGTGCAGACCCTGAATACCCACTGGAGCTTTTATATTATGTTCAAAAATGAGCCATAAAAATGGCTTTCAGCCAAATTTAATGATTTTTTGGTGTTTCGTTCGGTTCAAAATCCTTTAGCACAATTTTGACAAGTTATAAGAAAATCGTATGATTAGGAGAGCCGCTAGAGGGCAGCAAAGTTAAATGAAACAAAATGCAATGTTATGAGGTATTTTCCATAGAAAAATCACTATTTATTTAATTGCGAAGCATTTAACACGTTGACTGCCATGTCGGTCTATGAGACCAAGGAAAAATTATTCTGGTGAGCCACCTCGGTCTCATAGACCGAGGTTGAGGTTGATACACCAGGCCAACTCGGTCTATGGGACCGAGCCAATTGAACTGTTCTTGAAGCCATCGGTCTAAATTATTGTCGATAATATCGCGAAAACAGACCGAGACGGCTTCAGTAACAAGTTTGCGTTGCAAATTGTTCTCATTCGACGCACAGACCGAGTCGGCGTGGCAGACAAATCAGTAAAAAAAACGAATTTTTGGAAGATGCAAGGGTGTACACATTGGAAAATATATTCATTGAAATTGACAAGATTTGAAAGTTATAGAAAGTGAAGGAATATTCATACACAGGCAATACAGAAAAATTATATTCATTATTATACAGGGTGTGTCCATTATCGAAAAAAATACATGAAATTGAAAATCACGACTTGAAATCTTGTGCTCATCTCCGAAGTATAGCTTACCTTTTTTTTGCTTTTTACAAACTCTCTTACTTGAACTGTTTGATTATCTCCATTCAGTTGACTTGCTTTTATATTTATATTGAAGCCGCGTGGCAAACTATAGTCATTTATCATAATGTACAGTCTACGTACAGTCTAAGTAAAGGTACATTCAAGGTGGATTCATGCAAACATAAATCTAAACTTGAATGAATTTAAAACTAAAACTACGAATATAAAACATTGTAATTAAATGGACGTGTTCATGCAAGAAACTAAGCAATTAAAATTAACATCAAAACTAAGAAAGATCGCCAACTTTCAACTAATAACTTAATTTCTTCCATAAATTAAAAACTGCATGCGTTGTCTTGCCCTGGGAAAGATTCGCAGCATTCACAGCCAAAAATATTTGCTCACAGCTGATTGTTTTCATAGGGGAAAGATGTAATATTTTGTCATTGAGTTATTTCTTGTGAAGATCAATATTTTCGTTTTTTTTTTAAATATCTTGCAAATCAGAGCAGAATGGATACTAATTGAACTTATCAAATAGTTTTCGTTCATACATGAAAAGAGATAAGAGAAAGAATATTTTGTGCAACATCCTAGTATATGCAAAGAATTCTTTTTCGTCATTCGAATTCAAATTGCACAAATTCGCTTCGAAACTTCAGCATGTTACAGGTTTGACGCCATATTTTCTATTTCACCGATTCCTCATAACACCAGATGCTTCCAGAAGCAATAACGTACTCAGTACTTAACCACACTTCTTTCTATTGGTGATAGTTTTCATGCTATAAACACCAGAGTCTAGACGAGAATACATAAAAACAACAAACCACAATAATTTCAGGTCAGGGTTCACCTTCAGTTTTCTGATCAAAGAATACCAGAAGACATTTCATTGTTTCAAAGATTGACAGTTGGAACGATATGCGCATGTCTAGTACATTCCTAATTTCGTTGAATTGATTCTGCATGAGCACAATCATTTTTTTAAATTTAAAATTCTCTAAATCTCAAATTCATTTTAGTTTTAGTGATGTTGCAAGAATTCATCTCAAATCTTATTCAAGTCAGAGTTCGGTTTACATAACGATTGCTTATCTACCGTTTCTTTGAAGGAGACTGTGTATGCTTGTAACTATTTCATTTACTGCTCAAAGATGTTATGTATGTGAAATTGCTTTGAAACAATTGAAAAGAATTGATCAGGAGGAAGATGAAGAAAAAATAATCATCTCTATTGGTAGACAAGAAGAAGAAATTAACAATAACATTTGAATTGTTTCAATTAAAGACGAAATGATGAAAAAACTGGAAATGATCTAGATTGTCTGAGAGTCAATCGATTGAAACGAATAAATAAACAGTTTTTATTCAACTCGTAAGCAAAATCTTGTCGATAGTTGAGCTACTCATCTGGAGAGAGAAGCAAGTGTTTTCAAGTTGGGTTTTCTATTTTCAAATATGTTTTATGATGTTGGACATGGATATTACTTTTTTGTCATTCATGTTTATGCATACGATTACATTCCTCCACTTCTAATAACATCCAAATCTTCACAATTTCAAGAAGAGATGTCTTTCAAGAATGAGCAGTTTCACTTCCATGAATGTTCTTCAACGAATGTCTTCCCGATTTTCAAATTATCAATGATATGCTTCGGAAACGATGAGAATAAGCTACCAATCTGTTGTATTTTCATTCGTGTTATTGTATTGTTATTGACATGAGCAATTTGATTTCAAACTTGTTTTATTATATCATCCCCTTCACTATTATACTTGTAATTACTCAATTTATTGTGTTTTTGGTGGTAACTGTACACAAGTGAGTATTACTGACACTTGATTTGATAAAAATTTTGAAATCAAAATGAATCTTAATCAAATAAATCAATATTTTTCTATGGAAAATACCATTTTGAATTATTCAACTTTGCCGCCATCTAGCGGCATCCTCCTGCAGTCTGAAAACTGTAGTGAGTTTTGTACCCATCAAATTATCAAAAATCTATAAAATTTTGGTGAAACCTATTTTCACAGGGTTTTGTGCCATTTTCTTTTCCATCATAGGCAATGCTACCAACAGAAATAATGTACAATACCTGATGCCCATATACTTTTTTCCAGCCTGCACGCATTAGTTGGTTGCCACAGATTATTTGTAATAATAATAGTTTTAACACCTTCAATCGGTAACAATTCCACAAATGATCTTGTTTCTATGCAGTTGTAAAACCAATTATTTCAATTTCAACATCATAACCAGAAACAGAAACTTTTTTCCACAAATATAATGCATGAATTTAAAAATACATAAAAAGTTTCTGATTACCCTCGTTCGGCGAGCGAATCCAAACTAAGAGCCTCATCATGTTTGATGTTGATTATGAATGAAATGAGCGCCATATAATTTGATTTTGCGGCTTTTCTGCGAAACTTTGTACCACTGACCGCTTTAACCTTCTGCCGCCCGCTATGTCCGGTCGTCCAACGAGCGCCGCTTCGGGGGGACATTGCTCCCCGAGGAATACCAGACACCAAACACGAAATCGAAATAACTCCGGATGTTGATTTATTCAGCTTCGAGAATGAATATCATAAAAATAATTATGTCGGAGTGAAAGGACACGGCATTAACGCCGACTTTTTGGATGGGTTATTATGAAGTGGGATAACAAGTCTGTTTCGAAAGGTTATTTTGTTTTCGAATATTCAATTCAGTTATATTGATTTTTACTTTTGATAAAAACTGGGTATCAACTGAAAAGCACGAAAATCGCATCAGTGCTACTTCAATCATATAATTTTTTATAAGTGAACGATCAGTGCCCAAGTAACAATTTTTGATTTGTTACAGACCTTAGAAGGTTCTGAAGACCATAACAATCACAACTGCGATACAAGGGTTTTGGTGTATAAAAACATCTATAAAACATTTATAAAGCTTCACGCCATCAACAGAAATTCTAATAAAGTATTTCATTCTCAAAGCCAGTCTCTGTAGACAGTCTTTATAACACTGAAAGAGAAAATACTCCAGAAATACAAATAAAAAAATTTATAAAAAAATAGTATTTAATAAATTAAAAGTTTGTTAAGTCAAGTTCAGGGCTTGACGAGAACTTGAAAAGTCTATAAATTATGATAGGAATCAGGTTGTATAAAAAAATAGTATTTAATAAATTAAACGTTTGTTAAGCCAAGTTCAGGGCTTGACGAGATCTTGAAAACTCTATAAATGATGATAGTAATCAGGTTGTATAAGAAAATTTGGTTCTTTGTACTATAATATTCCTTATTAAAAATGGCCATACCAACTTACATATTTTTGAATGGGTTGAATGCATTTAAACCTTACATGCTATTCCTGACCAGTAGGTTATAGTACTCTTGATTTGAAACAACTTAACTCTTCTCCTGTGAATATTGATATTATATTTCAAGCTCCTCAAGTTTCTTGGTTCTTATATTCAGTAATTGCAGCTCAGGAATGCTTCTGAATCCACCACCTGGTTCTGGATACCTGATGAGTGTTTAATTCAGCCACTAAACATAGGTAGCTACTTTTGTTCAGTATTTTTCTATTCTGGCAATCGGCCACTAACATTCAACGCTCATTCAATGGCGAGAAGTGGGAACTCAAATTCTCAACTGAATTGGAATATTTGAGATAGTTTTAAATTATTAAGTTTCAAAACTATTCATACTTAAATAAGTAGGTAAGTAATAATATATTTAAGATATAAATACAAATAGATCAAAGTCTAAATAAATGAGCTTTCTGGCAGAACTTTACACATAAAGAAAAGAGAAATTGTTGTAAGACATGTACTATGACGATATTTGTAAAATCATGAATTTAAAAGCATTACAAATGACAAAAATATACGTTCCGATAAATTCTACTTTGAATTTTGAATTGAATTGAAAAATTAAAATTAAACCATCAGCGAGTTCTTTAAGTGAACCAGACGCAGAAATGGGAGAATTGGACGATAAACGGAAATTCCAAATTAAATCCCTTCCTCAAATCAATGTTGCCAGTGTTATCACTGTTACCAATTGTCACATTATCAAAAAACAGCTGATTAACTGTTGGCTCATTTTCAGATACAATGTAACCAACATCTTAGCACATCTTGGCACAAATCTTGGCACAAAAGATTCAATTTTGCTATCTCTTTCTGCGTAATGATTATAAATTATATCTATGGTTTCGACGGAATTATCACATTTCGTCAGAACCATATAATTATTAACTACGTCAGAACTGGGTAAATTCTCTAATTTCAAACCAAATAAAAAATAAGAAGAACTATCTAAGAAATGCGAAGAAAAATTCAAAATCAAAATTTACTTTGACAGTTGTATATAACCAAACTTTGTTTTAAGATAAACAAACATATCTTTTATTGATTTTATTAAATAATTAATTATCCAGCCTTGGTATTCAGCAGTGTTCTTCGAACTGTAAAATAATATATCAATCAACAAAAACACTGTAATTCTTATTCAGGAACTCATAACTCGGTTAGTGTTTGGTTCATATTGCCGTGCTCTACAGTAAAAATGAAGAAATTGAACGTTTGTTTGAAATACAACCGTTATAACATCTACGAGGACCCACTCCTATGCTATGTAGGTTAAAAGGGCTATTTTTACATGCAAACAGAAAATCATCCTTCCTTATTTGTCATTATAAAACAAAATCTTTGGGCTGTTTTGAACCTGTATGTTATTAAAAATCCATTTGGCATCAAAATGTCTCTTTTGAAGGAAATTGTTGTAATATTTTTCGTAACTAGTCACAGGCAAAAATAATTTAATTATGCAGCTGTAATTTACGAAAAATAAGGAGACTATTTTACAAGTAAAAAATATAACGATGGCGCCAGGCCAGACATCTATAGAGTATGTAATATATCCTTTTACCGATTTAAAAACTCGAATATCCGCAGCGAATTGAATTTTTTTTGAAAAAATGATATCGGGTATGTGGTAAATCTGCAACGCGTTCCATTGCTTAAGATGGAAAACAGAGACAGTGCTATCTGCAACCACAGATTGTGCTGTCACCTGATCATCGGCATTGGAGTGATGTGCTCATATTTCTCAAAATTAACGACCTTCATCTATTTTTTTTTTTTTTTTTTTTTTTCCTTGGTGTTTTGGCATCGACTGCTATGGTCATTAGCCATGTGTTCTGGATAGGCCTTGTTACTAACTCCATACGCCACTTTAGGAGCAGCACTGTTAATTTTAACGCAACAGTGAATCGTGGAGGATTATTCCCAGCCGACACGAGCCTCAGTCATTCAGACTTTCACATCTGAAAATGAAAAAAGATCGCACCGTCTGGGAATCGAACCAGCAATCTCTCGATTACCAGGCGAGCGCTTAACCACTGCGCTAATCCCCGCCCTGACCTTCATCTATTATTATTATTATTATTACTTTATGAATGTACCAGTCAGGCCCTGTCTCCGGAGCTCTGACCCATCCGGAGGGCGCTCTGGTGTCGTTTAACCCAATATCAACTTCCTACGTCCGTAGGGTAAGTGACTATTGGGTCCGAGAGTCATGTGTTCTGAGCAGACAAAGTGAACCAAGGATGACGGCCTTCTGAATTCGTGCGGCTAAGATTTCTGCCATATTACGGCAAGCCGGTATTATCTTCAAATTCGAGGGCAGTGTTTCCATCATTCCACCAACGACTCCTATAATCAGAACCACCATTCTGATAGAATGGTTTGGGTACAACCTGCGGAGTTCAAAGAGAAGATCTCAATATTTGGTCCGTTTTAACTCCTCTTTTCGAACGATATTCATTCCGCCTTGAGCGTTTTACTTTGGTGATCGAGGAGGACAACATCAGGCTTATTGGCTTGTATTTGCCTAAGGATGGGGAAGGAGTGGATCCAATAAATTCTGCACCTCTCATTCTCCACAACGGTCTCAATATGCCCAGGAGCATAAAGCAACACCGGTGTCTCGTCTATACCGTACGAGTATCGTAGAAGGTAGTACACACTCGTAGCACCGCGTTATGCATGTGGATATAGGCTGAGACCGCATATGCTACTATTATTATAACAACGCAAAATTAATAAAATAGAAAATAGAATCTAACATTTATTTTGACTTTCCTGAAATGATTTCTTCCATATCTGAATACAAATATATACCAAAAACTGTGTATTCCTTTTCCTACAATACACCAAATTGCCAGCATACATGAGTTGAAATTAGACTCTCTTTATTTATTTTCTCTGGTTGTTATGGCTACCCTACCTTAATTCTAAATAGCTAGACATACTGCCGTCATAAAAATTTTATGCCTGAAAATGGACCATTTTAAAATAATTTTCTCCCAAAACATGTATATTTCGTAAAATTCAATCCAGTTTCCAAAACATTTTCTTAACCTTCAAATAAATCCTCAAATCGAGAATCATGTCAATCCTGCCTGCCATACGTCATGTCGTGATGGTCATGATCCGAGATCAAGTACACAGTGTCTATATTCCCGTCTTAGCTCTTGTTAAATGTTTAATAATTACTATTTACTTTTTCCAGTTATAATTTTGACTTTGGGCATTTCATCACTTCCGCTCAAGTTTATGATGGCCCTAGAGCAGATGATTTCAATAATTTAATTATATCATGAAACTTTTGCCACTATTTTGATTTATTCATTGTCGTTTAGAGGGAGCTCTTGGCATTTGAGTAGAACTAGTTGTATTCTTTGATTTCATAGTGGTCCCCGGAAGTATATCTTAAAACCTTAATTAAACCTAAGTGGTAGTTTTATTATAGAACATGGCAGGGATTTCAGGAGTGCTTTAAAAGCATTATAAAACTAAGTTTCTACATGGATTATTTAAACAGACCAAAAGGTTTATCGTGTACGTATAAAACCTTCATAAAAACAAATATACTGAAATGCTAAGGCTCGAATTCATAATGAACTTGAAGTATCCTTAAAATTGAAAGTAGATATGCCAATTGCTGAAACTCAATTGGAAGTTACATTCATATTATGTACTTGAAATTGATACTAAATGTTTACATCTTATAGCCTTCAGGAGTATTTGAAACCGATTCATCCATCAATTTGCTCTGGGAGCGTATTAAGAACAATTTATGACCGGCCTTCAACGAAATTGGCTATTACCTAACTTTCATAAAACTAGGATGAAGAAAAAATACCATTTAACGCGATGGAGGTTCAATCATTAGTTCAGAAGATAGATTAAGCAGAAATCTAAATTTGCATTTTTTTTTTATATTTTGGTTCCCACGAAAAGAAAATTGGGTAGGAATTCGTGTTCTACTTGAAGTTCTGGAGGCTGTATGCCTCAGAAAGTACCCCCCAAAGCTTTGTCGTTCGTTGCAAGAAAGAGTCATGCGAATGAGATGTTTATCGTGACTACAAAAAGTCGTTAGTTCAGTTTCCATGTATTTTCCATAAATTTGTCTTTTCCAACAGGCTCATTTCCCCCTTTTCTCCGCTTCGCGTCGTGCGGTAACTCTTTTTGTCGAGCGGCAATCAATCACTTTGTGCTCTAAATACACAAATAGCTATTCTCAGTATTCACTAGTATCTTCAAATGCCTCACATTTTTGAAGTTCGAAGAAAAATGCATTTTTAAGTTTAGCAAAAATATCTCAATCTGAATCGAAGAGCTATTAGTTCGCTACGCCACTGAATGTTTGGCTGATTTATTTTTCACTTGTGATTTTTTATTTCCTTTTATCGTGATTTAAAAGATATTAGGGAGCCTCACGCCTCGTTATATACTCTGTCTTGTTGAAACGAGAATTGTTGGATGGAAAAAAATAATTACTTGGTTTTTCGAATAGGTGACATCTATGGGGTGGGGAATCTAGACATTCATTAAATAAATATGTATTCTTTTGGAGATGTATATATAATTAGATATAATCACTGCAAAATATTAATATTTATCCTGCCGGATTCAACTTAATATAATAATTTTAACAAACATACAAATTTGTCATAAAGTGCATGTGCATTGATCATTGAATTATATTTTGAGCATCTAGAGATCGGAGAGTTATGAAAAAGATTATTATTTTGTGATCATTTCTTCAGATAGTCAATTGCAGATCACGAAAAGTTACTGACAAATTTAAATATCTTTCCGCCTACCTCGTTTTAACATGTCTGTTTAATGTTCATCAATGCAAATGAAATCGTTCATCAATAGGGGTCATTAGTGAACGATTTGTTATTAATGCATATTTCGAGAAATCGTCCATCAATTTCTTTGTCAATGCATGATTGTTGCATAGGCTACCAAACATAAACGAATTCAGATGTTATGGTCGCTAAAATGGATATTGACAATAAATTTATGTTGCCTGATGTTGCGGAAACTGCTAAAGTAGCATCATTAGCCAGAAAAAAATTAGAATTATTTTAATTCAACAAGAGTGAGGCAGACGAAAAAATATTGTAATCAACTCTTATATTAAAATGCGATTAATGATCTCGAAAATTAACGCGCTCGCTTCGCTCACGCGTTAAAATATCTCGAGCACTAATCGCCTCCATTAATACACTAGTTGATTAAATAACTATTCTTCAAGTGTTCAAGAGTAGATTTCACCTGAAATGACATGAACTTTGGATTTTCAAAAGAGACACATGGTATATTTACACTTCTTTTGTCTACATATGACATAGTGAATACATTTTGAAATCGTGTGTCGCTTGCCACTTTTTGTAACCAACTTAATGTTTAATTTTTTTAATTTATTTTTTATTCTAGGGAGGTATGGATATTGAATAGAATTACATTAATAACTTATTTATTATCCATTTTTTGTACGCCCCAGTATTAGAATATTCGAAGTTTGTACTTTTGTTTATTGACAACGAAAATAATCAGTTTTAGATTTTTTTGAGTTTTTGATGTAAGTTGTCAAAATATATATCGGAACCTTTGTCGTTTCTTTCATCAATTCGAAGAAGCTAGCTGACACAACTTAGATATTCGATCAATCAGTGATTGATAGAATAAACCAGATATCTTCAAATCACTAATAGCCCGCTGCAAAAATGTGTAATGATTTTATAACGAATGCCCTTAAGGGTTTTGGTAGTTATAAATATAATGATCAATGAACAAGTAAAATTAGCGCTAGCCCGTGAAAGACAACAATAATAATATTACTTTTTTTCTCTTAAAAACATGCATAAACACGTATAGAATTTGTCAGAAACTAGTTGATTATTGCTGATTGTATAAAGAAATTACGTATTCTAATGACAGTTTAACGTATGCCAAGCATACCAAACGATATTTCATCGAAATATTCTTGATGGCCTCTAAACATTCATTTGAGGTGTCGTGTAGTTGTTCAATTTCTTGAGATGATTCCTGACTAATGTTTGTAAAGTCAATGATTTCATCCAGTAGCTTGACGATGATCAGTCGATTATTTTCTTATCTGTTTTTAAATAAGTTCCAGGCAGCTTCATAGTTCGATTCGATGATTTGCAGATGCTTGATTAAGTTTTGCCGATCGCATCGGAATTGGGATTTCAAAAATTGGAGTTTTGCTGTCTTGCTGATCGATTGATTCTGATGAATGACCCTCGTAAACAGATCGAAGAACGTAGGTCATTCTTCGTAACTTCCACTGAATTTTGGTATTTTTATTTATGGTAAACTATTGAGCGGTAAGGATTGATTGTTCTGGATTTTTACGTTAGGCTCCTCCAAGACTGTTTGACACTTTTCTTTCAGCGCCCACTGTTTTTTCAGATAGTGCTCCTCGGTTTTTGGTGAAGTTGTAGAATTGGCTCCTATTGTTCTTGTAGATCATATTTAAAAACATAGCAACTAGTTGTTTCATTTGCGGCTAATTGTTTTTTGATATTTCGAATTGTGCAGTTAAGATCTTTCTCCATTATCTCTTTTTAAATCAGTTGTAACGCATAATCTCCATCACATGTGGTTTCGTCTGCCTTTGGACAACTACGTAGATATTTCTTTGCTTCTTCGTATTTCCTCTTAATCTGATCGTAATAATTTGTAGTGAAATAGGTATGGTTCGTGATGCCCAAACTCTCCATTTTTGAATGGTGTTCGATGATCTTCTCCCAGGCTGCGTCGAAGTCGTTCATACGGTTCAAAATATTTGCTGAAGCTTTTTTGCTTGACGAATATTTTTTACTATTTGATGGATAGTTAGATGCTGAGTCTTTGGGCTGGCCAATGAGTTGCGTGGACCTCTCCACCAAAATTCGCTGTTTTTTTTATGCTCGAAGGACCATGTTCAGGAGTAGGTATGGTGGTATACCTCCCTTGATGAAAGTGAGCTGCAATATGATTCCCTTTGTAGATTTGAAAGACTATTGGTATAGCGCTTTCATGTTGGATGAGTAAAACGATAGTAGATGATACTAATTTTTTTCATTCTGTTTGGTCTTTTATATATGAAACTCTCATCATGAACCCAGTGTGTTTCTATGGTTCAATGTTATCATAATAAGGCTAGTTATTGTTTATCACACATAATAACATTGAACAAGTAGGAAGTCTCAATGAACTAATTGTTTACTAACGTAAATCATGAATTTGGGAACAATAGTGTTCTCTACAAAATGTTGGTTAAACATTAAGAAACGCAGTAACTTACTGGAACACACAGTTTAACTTGTCCTTCCACACTTGTATTGACTTCCTTGATTTTACATTTCATTTTCACAATGTGGAAGGTTAAAAAAATATGTCAAGTTACAAAATTCCTTCACACACACACTTTCAATCAAAACTCAAAAGAATATGCCTGTCTATTAATCCTCAAGGATTATTGATTTACATTTGATAGTTGAAGTGGCAAATATCGTCAACATGAAAGGCACCCAAGTTGGCCAAATGCGCCACATTGGAAGCAAAGGCCAAGAAATCTGAGAGAGAAATGCACCCAACGGTGTTTTTTTAAGACAACATTCATCTTTTTAAAGACGTATCGATATCTGTTCCCAAACAAGTATTTGTCATCAATTGTGATCTCACATGACTGTGGTTATGTGTATGTGCATTCTGGTTATTCAGTTTCTGTATTTTTTTCATTATCAAATGGATAAAATAATTTTGTCAGTCTAATTCAAATCTTGTTACAACAATAACAGTCAAGGATGATGCTGTTATTTCTACAAAAGTTTCTACATATTTTTTTCTAATTGCTATATACTAGATCAGTCCAAATAAGACCGACAAACACCGACTACAGATTCCTCACCTCATTTCGAGGTGAAAAGTTTTTATCAAGGTGTGTCCTAAAATGCATCTCCTATGAGATACGAAATGTAAGAAAAAAATTTAGACTTAATTTTTATATTCATATTTTCCTTCATATTTTCTTTGTCCAAGTGAATAAACCAGTGAGCGTTTGACATCAGTTAGGTTCATTGATACTCGACCTAAAAGTCATAACATGCCATGCACCTAAATGTTGAGGTTTCTGAGATAATTTAGAAAGACTGCAGATGTGCCTTGAGTCCCAACATAATTTCCTCTGTACCTACAATAATAGCATAACACTAATTTCTTACAACATATTGGAATATTTGTCAACCCCCTAAACATTTTTCAATGTAGGTAGGATCGGAAACATAGTACTGGTGAGACCTAACTTAGTAATTCCACGACATCGATTTGATCAAAATAATATGATGAATAAAAAACTGGAGTTGTCGGGCTTATTCTGACTCACCCGTACTATGTTTCTGATTCTTCCAATATTAAAAAATGTTCAGGATGTTAACAAATATACTAAGTTGTAAGAAATTAGCATTATGCGATTAATGCACATATGAAATTCCGTCGCTACTCAGGACATATCTTAAGCGTTCACCTTTAGGCACATGGAATGTATGACTTTTAGGTCGAGTATCGATGAGCCTAACTGATACCGAACGCTCATGTATCCATTCACTTGTCTGAAGAAAATATGAAGGAAAATATGACCACATACCATCGTAACTACGCAACTGGTTCACGAACATGAAAAATTATAACTTCGAATTATCGCGTTGATAAACCTTGATTAGTGTACCAAGTTTAATATTATTTCCTCCAGCAGTTTTTGAGAAAAAAATTAAATCTAATATTTTTTCGTACATTTTACACCCTGTATCTCAGAGAGGATGCATTTTAGGACATACCTTGATAGGAACTTTCCACTTCGAAATGAGTTGAAGAATCTGTAGTCGGAGTTTTTCGGTCTCACTCGGACTCACCCTGTATAGACAGAATGGGATAGGTTTAGATTGCAAAGGAACAGAATTGGTGTAGATGATTTCTCAAGTCTCAAGAGAGAAAATGTTAGCAAATTATTTTTATTACTGTATTTAAATTGTAATATTGTGCAGCATTGAATATTTCTTACGAAGGCGTAGAAGGGCCACGAGTTTTTTATGGAATCCCGACTTTGAAGTCGGACCTCCGACTTTAATCTTGGACCCACGAGTATAATATCGAACCCCCGACTTTAAAGTCAGACCCCCGACTTTAATCTCATATCCGCGACTTTAATCTCAGACCCCCAACTTCAATCTTGGACCCCCGTCTTTAGAGTCGTACCCCCGACTTTAATCTCGTACCACTGACTTTAAAGCCGGACTATCAGTTTTAATCTCGGACCCGCGACTTTGAGCTTGGACCCCCGACTTTGAAGTCGTACCCCCGACATTAAAGTCGGATTCCCGACTGCTGAGTCCGTGAATTTGGTGAGAGTTGCAGTGCCTCTGGTTTTTATTGGGCGGAGACCTCGGAGACTTTATTATCCGAATTCAGTGTTCCTTGTTGTGTCCTGTCTGAAAAATTCTGGAAATTTGCAGCGCCCTCAGATTTGTATTGGGTAGACACTTCGCTTTTCGAACTTTACCCCCGTGCCGAATCATGTCTGCAAGTTTCGGAAAATTTGCGGAGTATTCAGTTTTGTAATGGGTGTACACCACATTTTTCAGAAACAGTGATGTATTTTTCTTGTCTGCAAATTTCGGTTGATTTCCAGAACATCCAGGCTTACCATGGATAGAGACCTTTTTGTTCTAAAATGCTGGGTCGTTCTTTTTCTTAGATTTTGGTTTATTGATGATGCCTGTGCCGTCGGTTTTCCTGTTGAAGGAGATCTTGGGAATCTTTGGTTATTGCCCCTTTTTTCCGGTTCGCCTTTATATTATTTTTTGTTTTCATTTCGTTTGTTTTTCTGATATTCGGGGTTGCAGTGCCCATGGGTTTGTTATAGATATAGTCAGTCTGTCCTTGATCTTGCTTAGATTAGATTAGAATTTGACACAATATTGTTGGTAAAATTCAAAAAGAGCAGCTAATATGAACTATGAACTATAATTTATTTTTATCAATATTTTTTAACGTTGTTAGCTGAACTCCGCTTATTATGCCGTTAGTTTTTATGTATATAATATAATGTTATTTAAAAACAATTGGAATGGACAATAAAGACGCTATTATGATTATTACTATTTTTTTTCAATTCTGTTTTGCGTCCTGTTTCATTTCCAAAATTGATATTTCAAATCGGAAAACATAAAACTTATTACTCACATATTTCTTCAATTGTGTCCATAAGGACTCCAAGGCTTTAGGCGGACCAATCCAACATCCATCCAACTGATGAACTGTCAAACCTCTATCGACGTAACTTTCATTTTCGAAAAAATAAACAAATTACATCGGTTACCACTGTCTAGAACTATTGGCAACGCTGTACAGTAAATATGAGTGACAATAAGTCTGTGCAATACCTTGTGGACAGTATCAGAACTACTTTTGTTTTTTCGTTCATGCACTACAGAGGAACCACTTACTGGAGCGACTTACCGTTTTTTGTCCGAGGTTTTGAAAATCGTTATTAAAAATATAAATCGTTTGATTTTATGTCTAAGAAATAGTATGAATAGTTCCTCAATGTTCAGTCTTCTGAATTTCATATAAATATCACTTGCAAAAGCGATTCTTCTCAAATGTCTTTGATTTTATAACATGATTTTCAGAATTTTTTTGAATTGTGAGGGAACGTTGGAGTTGAAAATTCTGAAAAAAATCGTTATTATCTTTTACTTTGACATTAATATGTCATGATATTTGAAATGGAAACTGATGAATGGTTTTTGGGAAAACTTAAGAAAACCTCTAAAAATTAGGTTTTTATTTTTTTCTCGAAAACTGTCAGATTTTCTACATATCTCTAATTATTCAATTTGAATGCAAAAATAACAAGAATTTTTTTCAGAATTTTCAACCTTGCCGTTAATTTTTTCGTAGGTTTAAATGAACCTTAAAGTCATTGGTCCGAGATTAAAGTCAGGGGTCCTAGATTCAAGTAGGGGGTCCGACTTTAAAGTCGGGATTCCATAAAAGAATTGCTCGTGGCCCTTCTACTACTTCATTTTTCGTTAGGTTGTCTACTTCTAAACGAGTGAATGAATGTGACAAAAAATTGAGGCGTCAAATGTGGTTGTAGCGAGCCCGCAAATCAACCAGCAACACAATCAGACTGTCCCCATAGTGGCATAATTCCCGAATCGCACATATCAAACGTGTAAAAAGGGTTGCGGTCGCACCTCGGAGGGTTTCGAAGCCACACACACACGCGGTGGGTGGTGATTTCGACGGCACGTTCCCGCAAAAAAGTGTATCATCGTGCGCTTATTTTTTAACCCCGTCGAGCAACAGGTTGTGCAACTCGAACGGCCGATATAATATGCCGCGCTGGGATCTTCGTGTATTGTTTTGTTTTTATTTTGCCCTTTGACGCACGACGTTGAACCGAAAATGGCACCGATCGCGCTTATTTTCCGTATGTCGGTTATCTGGCGAGGCGGCTGTGAGCTGTGAGGAAGGATCGTGTCATTAGGTCGGTACGAGGGTCTTCTGATATTTGTGTTGGATTAATTGTTATTGTTGAAGAATTATTGAATGTCTCGATATTTGAAACGCAATCATTAGGTATAAGATCAAATTAATGTGAAACGAGGTTGTTTTAGCATGGTTACTTAAAATGGTTTTATGTATTTCAACCTTCCACAATTTGAAAATTGAAGAAAACCAAAGGAAGAGTATAAGGTGAAGAAGGGCAAATTTACGAAGGCGTAGAAGGGCGGGTGGAATCCCGACTTTAATCTCGGACCCCCGACTTTAACCTTGGTTGGTCCTGTCAACAATTGCGAGCACTTGGAGATCTGGAAATTGGAGGAAGTTTCGCCTCATCCAGCTAGCTCACTCTCCGAGCACAGCAAAGTCGCAAATCCAGCAACTCCGGAACTCTTCTTTCAGGATCAGTCAGGAACAGTACGAATTTGTTTTGTAAGTGGTTGGCGTTCCATATTCTATGCCAGGCCGTAGATTTCCAGGAGGAGCTATGACCTGGCCAGAAATACTTCACAAGAAATACTCAGCAAATAAGACAAAATCTAAGTGAGCCACCCGGCAACTAGGTACTCCCCGAAGAGTACACTGTACGGGCTCTTCCGTTGCATCCAGATGACTGACTTTTCAGCCAAAACGGGTGTCAACAAATGCGTGCACTGGGATATCGAGAAATAACGAAGTATTTGCCCCGTCCGGCTAGATCTCCTCCCCAGTACAGCATCGTCGCAAATCCAGCAACTCCGTAACTTATCTTCTTTCTTCTTCAGCTGGATATAGTCCAGCTCGAAATTATTTTATTCCCATTTAGAGATGATTTCTGGGAGAAGATAACACGGACTTCTTGAACAAACAAAACTCGCATTTACTCCGGCCAATGCCGAAGCAAAGCTGCTGGTGGGCGGAGCCTATTAGAGCTCCGCTCCCAGATATACATTCTAGGTAAAATTTTATTTTTAGTATTTCTGGCCGAGTATGACAGACCCCCAACTTCAATCTCGGACCCTCTACTTTAATCTCGGACCCCCGACTTTAATCTCGTTCCCCCGACTTTAAGGTCTTGGACTCCCGACTTCAATATCGTACCCCCGACTTTAATCTCGGACCCACAATTTTAAAATTGGACCCCTGACTCTAATCTAGAACCCCCGACTTTAATCTCGTACCCCCGATTTTAAAATCTGACTTTATTCTCGGGATTTCATCCGAAAAGCGAGTCAAAACCTATGTAATTAAATAATTAAATAATTAAATAATTAAAACATCTGTTTAAGGTGGTTGTGATGGTCATATATTCGCTTGTCAACCATGGTCTCTCCTAGCTCAAACAATTTCCCCGAAGACTTCTAAGGGTTGCTCGTAAGGGTGCAGCCGATTGACGGAAAGAACAAATTTTGAACAAGCAACAACAAATTTAATATTATGGTTATATAAATAATCAGCACACGGAGTTTGTTGATCTCATTCTAAATCACCCTGTATATGTACATCTGGCTCCTAATCTCAGTCTGGAAGAGAATAGTTACATTGATGTGTTCAGATAGTTTGTTGGGACTAATATTTTCTGACCGACGTTTCATATTTTAATCATTTCATCTTCAGGGCCTTTCGATAATGAGTTTACATGTGGTGAATTGGTTTAGCAATGAAGCAAAGAATGAATGTCCCATGTATTGAAACGCTATAGAAGTGAACTTTTGAAATGTTAAATCTCCCTCCAAGTCTGATGTACAAACAGATGTATTAATTAGATACCCCAAATTCAACATTATTTGACCCTTGCAATGATAGATACATTATCGAAAAGGGAAACATTCTGAACTGAAAGTTGAAAACAAATGACTCCTCTGGAAATAGATAAAACCTACATTAAAAATTAAGCTGTTTTTTTTTTGTAAAATTTATCAGAAAACAACTACTTCCCTGCAAAAGCCACGCTGGACATTGAACTACATCCGATAGATATCGTGAAAAGACCATACCTAAGGTAAAAGGTCAAAAACATGACACCAGTTAGGAGACTGAAGTGATAAAATCTAAAACCACTTACTTTGTTCTTTGTGTATACAAAAAAATACTGTGTCAAGTATAATGTATCTAGTTCCGATCCATGTATTGATTTTCATTATTATATATTTTGAAGTCAATATAAAAATGTTTTGTAGTATTCCCCAATCTGACCATTACATTACACCCTTAAAATGGCCTGATCCAGTAGATGACATACTTTCAGACCAATACATGACACCCTTGAAATGGCCCTGAACCAGTAGATGACATACTTTCGGACCAATACATGACACCCTTAAAATGGCCAAAACCAATAGATGACATACGTTCAGACCAATACCTGACACTATGATACCATGTTTTTCACATATTTATAAATGGGTAATTAAACGAAAATTAGACAATGATTATTTTATTAGTCTGCAAATTTTAAAGGTAAACAAAACACACTTAGTTCTTGAATATTTTTTTCTTACAGCTATAATTACAATTCTTCAACTGGTAAAGTATGTATAAACACATAACTTATTCTTTCTCTTCTGCAATTGAATTGAAGTTGCCCTACTTTTCCAATAATTTGGTCCATGTTGATGATAGAAAGATCAGTTTCTCTTAATATGAACTCTGCAAAAAAATAGTACAAAATTAACACCAATGCTTGACACCTTTGAAACCCAATAGATGACATATGTGTCAGCTAATGGTTTCAGTGGTCACAATGACTTTGTAACCTAAAGTTGCTCAATTTGAAAGCGTGTTGCCTAGAGTAGGTCAACACCAAGTAAACTTATAGCAGAGACTCTTCTCAGGTGGGTTAGACTGGGTACTATTCATTCCTGGTGGACATTGCACTGCCGTTATTGAGACCTTACAATGTTTATTTATAAAGGGGCGCCACCACCAAGAATCAATAATTAGAGAGAATTAAACAACACCTAGTGTACAAAGTTTGTTGACATTTATTTTTACCAATAAAGTGAGCAGTTGAACATTTGTAACTGTTGCTAATTTGTAGAAAGGCAGGAAAGTATGTAATTTGCATAAAATTAGAAATATGAGTTTTTTGGCAGAAACACTGAGAGCACACAATATGTGTACTTAGCTTTGGAGAGGACTGTTGCTACCATCCATGAGTCTTTAGGTGAGAGACTGCAGCTCAGGAAACAGTGTGTAACAGTGTGGCCGGACTCTAAGCTCGAACAGCAATGGACCTCGGCAGCATAGAGTTCATGGCAAAAGTATTCCAGAATGAGGTGTTCGTCTAACGTTAGTGACTGCAGGAGCTTGGTATGCTCATGTGCTTCTGGTCTGTATCGAAAGTGTGCTGGGTTTCACTCCAGGATAAAAAGGGACCTGTAATTTTCATAGTCCTTAGAATATGTACCTCTTCTACACACCTCCATTTGATTCGAGCTCTGTGTTCAATCATTACATATCTAACAGTGACAATACTACCATTTGATCTTTACATAAGGAACATAGTTAGAATTTAAATACAAATATTTGTTGAGTGTAAAAACAGAAGCTCTGGGATCAACTGAAAGCATGTGAAAATAATTACTGATATGCATGAACCTTCAATGAAATAAAATAGCATTAAATAAGCAAGAAGGCTATGGGATTTAGTAAAGGAAAATGCAGTAAGTTGTAGGACGCTATCTCAAATACAAAAAAAATGATCAATTATAAAACCAACCTTGTTTTGTGCCTGGAAGGAATTCTATACACAGCAAATAATATCAGATATGAATAAGTATTCAAACTAACCTTTATTAGTCCCTTTAGGAACCTGAAGGATCGGAAATTGTGAAAATCTTCAAATCAAGAAAACATCAAGATGGCTTCTCGTGCACAGGCACAACAATTACGCCTCTGATTTGTAGCACTTGAATTCACCAGCCAAAAAGGATATGAAGCAAGATGCTCACTAGTTTTATTAGTTCACAGTACATAAAAAAAATATTTCCGGTCGACAAAATATTTCCATGATTTTAATCGAAGAAATTCTGTGACAGATGACAGAAGTCAGAATTGCGATCAATAGTCGTTTATTGGCGAGTATTGAAATAGTTGTTTATTCGCGAGCATTAAGATAGGCATTTATTTGCGTCTCAACGATAAGTAATATTTGTAGATAATTAAGAAAGAATTGTTGTGAAGTGAGACTTTAAATGATTCAGAGGAGATGTAACAATTTACTTGTTACAACTTGAAAATTATTTGCCCAGAATCAATATGAAACGAGAACAAAAATGAATGTAAAATAAGCACCCTTTTAAACTACTACTAATTTCAATGACGAAGAATATAATATGAAATATTTTTCAACTTACCTTAACACTTTAGTTACGAAATGTCCCAAAATCCAATTGGAACTGCAGCCTCTGTATGAGAACGTTGGTGGTCTGACAAGAAATAATCTATAACTAGTTGTGTATATATCTGCTTGTAGAGAAGGTAATGAACATTGTTTCCGAACTACTCAAATTACAAGATCTACACACCTACATCTTAATATTTGTACTTTTGTAAGAGGGTGTCATTTAGTGGTATTGATAAATATGGGTGTCATCTATTAGTCCCATTACCTTATATAACTTGAAAGCAAAAATCAGAAAGTGAAAATTTGCGTTAGGTTTTTTTCACAATATCTATCAGGTGTAGTTCAATGTCAAGGGTGGCCTCAGCTAGGGAAGTAGTTGTTTTCTGTTAGATATTGAAAAAAATTAATTCAATTTATTCATTCAAGTCATGATAATAATACTTTCTCGAAGAGTGTGTACCCAAAGGAATAACCTGTGCGGGTAGAAGGCGGCAATTATTATAAAAAAAAAATCTATCAGATGAAATTCAATGTCCAGCGTTGCTTTAGCTAAGGAAGTAGTCGTTTTTTGTTAGATATTATACAAAAAATAGCTTTTAATTTTTATCGAAGGTTCTTTCCAGAGGAGTCATAGTTGTTTCAATTTTCAATTGAGAATGTTTCCCTTTTTAATATGAATACCTTCCAAGAGGTTATCTTGAACGATGGAAAATAGCTACTAAAATTTTTTTCAGTCGCAGATGATTCCACATTTGATTTTCTGAACATCCTGTTCATATTTTCAATAAAATCAAGATATCTTATTCTTTTAACCAAAAGTGAACAAGAAAAATCGTTTTATTTTGTATCTATAGCTTTATGAAGAGAGTTCTTGGTAAAAATTCTAGAATCTGAGAGCACAGTCAAATCTCGGGATTAAAGTCGGGGGCCTGACTTCAAAGTCGGGGGTCCGAGATTATAGTCGGGGGTCCGAGATTAAAGTCGGGGGTCCGACTTTAAAGTTGGGATTCCATAAAATAATTGCTCGTGACCCTTCTACGCCTTCGTACGAATGAGTCAATTTGCCTAGGTAAGTTACTGCGCTTACATGTCTCTTGTTTTGACAATTTAATTCATGCACTAAAAATGCCATATGTCGCGGTGTTTTGTCATTGTGACAGCGAAAAAAGTATGCCCTAACTTTTCCAGCGACAAAACGGAACCTAACTTTTGAAAGCATGACAACCAGCATTGTAAACAAATGTTTGAAGAAATTATGTCAATTTTTCTCAAACTTGCGTCGTCAGAAAAGTATCTTATTTGTGGAAATGTCGCGATTTGAACAGTCTTCGAGTGGAGAAATTGAAGAAGTCATCAATAAGAATGTGCCTCGAAATACTGTGAATTCAACTACGTCAATTTGCCAACAATTCGCGATGTTTTGTTTGGAAAAAAATATGAACACATTGCAGAAACTTCCACTGAAGAGTTAGCTTCTATTTTATGTGACTGGGCATTCAACATGAAGAAGAACAATGGAGAAGACTATAAAGGGAGTGCAGTCAAAACGATTTGGAACACTGGAAAAATGTTACAAGAGAAGTACTTCAAAGAATATAAAAGAATTTTTAATCCGTTCACGGACATACAGTTTAAGAAAGCGAGAAATGCACGAGACACAATACGAAAAATTTTGCAAGCAATCCCAGAAAAAAGGAAGGTGAGTTCTAAGGCTCTCACAAAACAAGAAATGTTTGAAATAGCACTGTTCTGGAGTGAAGAAGAACCTGTAGGCCTTCAAAGAAAATTTTATCATATTGCTGTCTATGAATTGGCTTGGAGAGGTGGAGAAACAGCAAATTGTTAGGTATTCTATTTCAAAATCGAGACAGACAACCGTGGAAGAGAGACTGGAAGAGTTGAATATAACCCAGTGTTTTCGAAGACAGCACAAGGTGGAAATCAAAAGTTGGCCGACAGCACTGTTAATTGGAACGCAACAGTGAATCGTGCAGATTTGAGTAAATTAATCGGACAAATTAAATTAAAAAATCCCAGCCGCAACTGGGGCTCGAACTCCTGACCTTTCGACCCAAAGTCGGACGCTCTAACCACTGCGCCACGCCCCGACATTGTCGTGTAATTATAAGTGAAAAAAATATACGTTACTTTTGTGAGTACTATATCTGCATCGGTATCTTGCTGAAATCTTTATTTTTATTGTGTCAACGAAAGATTTAATTATCTCCTAAGGAACCCCATTTATATGTTTTAAAAAAGAAATAAAGTTTATAGAAAAAATAACTATACAATACTTATAATAATATAATAATTAGAGACAAAACACATAACAAAGAAAGTTGAGCGGAAACGCGACATTGATATTAAGCTACGAATATTAATGGTCTGTGTATCAAATCGTAATGTTAAATTATTGGATTAGTTTCAGTTCAGTTTTATGTCCCAAAGTTTGAGAGGAAAGAAGCATTCTTTCAACTCATAGTTGATCTCGAATCGAAGCTATCTCGGCCATTGATTAGTTGATATTATTGTATTCCATTGAGGCCTACCAATGCTTTAATAAGAAGCCTGAAAATTAAAACTATATAACTTTTCCAGTAAAACATCCTGTATATCAACTACTTCAAGTCTTATCGTAGTCGCGTAGAATGCAATCATTGCTCGAATATACCTTAGGCAAATTCAATAAATGCCTAGAAACCCCCTTACATTTTCTATTTCATCCTGTATATCAACTTTTCAATACCTATCGTGGTCGCGAAGAAAACAATGTTTGCTCCGATATATCTAAGTATAGACCTAAACAGGGTGATTCACGACGAATTGTACATAGTCCAACCATAAGTACTATGAACCAAGTCCATTCATTTCTGGTATCGAAAAATGCCTTTTTGACGGATATACAGGGCATTATTTCAAAATGTGTGAATTATTCTTCGTTAAATATCTCTGAAAGTAAAAAACTCAGACATACGAGATTTTGCACACTAAGAATACTCCCTGAGCTCAACAAAAGAGGTCTATGAAAAAAAAAATATTTCAGGGCTTGTTTTTTTTTAAATTTATATTGGTTTTTTAAAAACAACACCCTGTAAGCCAGATCACATCATCATTTTTAAACGAAACTCATAAGGAAAGTTCATATTACTCGAGATGAAGTACTATTCAATCAACCGTTGAAATTCCAGGGCCGTATTATTTTTGGCCTGTTTACTAACCGAAATAAAGAAAAACCCTGTTTAGCATGGAACAAATTTTTACTTTTGAAACAGTGCAAATGTACGTTTTCCTGCTATGGCTAATACAGCACTACGTCAGAAAAAACATTTATTTAAAATAGAATTGACTGATAGCTTTGGAAGTGTTATTGTTATCGTTGAGTCAACTTTATCAAACTTTCAACAGTAATACCACAAGTGATTGAATTTTTGCGATAAGTCTGATGTCGATTCATTTCTGAACGAAACTGATTTGCTTCGAGAAAACACCAGATTATCGATTATCGATAATCAGCCTTATACTGTATCACTTCCGTTACGTTTAGCGGTCAGATGTTATCTCAACTTAATGGGAATTTGCCATTGAGTTGGAATAACGTCTGACCGCTAAACATAACGGAAGTGATACAGCATAGGGCTGATTACCGAACTCTTGACTCTGATTGGTCTGTCAAATTCAGTATTTTCAGTTAATCGTCAAATATAAGTATGACGCTGTGCACGCATTTCAAAACGAGCAGATTTGGGATAAATTTTATCGAATTAATCAATGTTTCCTGTTTAGTGAACTTTATTCATTTCTCAGATTAACTTTTTTGCTAATTTCGTCTAATTCTGCCTAATTTCAGATTGCTCACCTCTCACTTTGTATGTGAAATAGTTTAATAAAATTCCACTAGTGATTGAATTTATCTCATAAGTCTGTCTTTCATTTCTGAACTCAACTGAATTGTATCGTCCTGCGGACTCGTGGTGTTTTCTCGAAACAATTCAGTTTCGTTCAGAAATTAATCGACAGACTTATCGCGAAAATTCAATCACTTGTGGTATTACTGTTGAAAACTGACTTTAGTATTTGTATGTTTGTAATTGCACTTACTCTCTGTTCCATTTTTCACAATAATAGTTGTGGAAGTTGACTGTTGACTTACGGTGATGGTCAGCAGCAAGCTTTAAAAATTGCCCCGTACAACAATAAAACGGAAATTAGCTCTTCTCTCTTTTACATTGAGTCGGCTGCCATCTTCATTGGATACGGCATCCAAGGTTTTGTTTTACTTGCAGAATAGAAATAAATTACTTTTTAAATATTTTACGAAGATCTTTTTTAATGAATTTTGCTCAAGTACTTAGTATTAGCCATGCTCCAAGATGTGAAATTGCCTTCGTCGATAGTACTCATATGGTTTATGGTTAGACTATGTAACATTCGTCGTGAATCACCCTGTATACATGGATTTCTTTGCGGTTTCATCAAGAATTTCAAAGATAGAGTAGTAGTTTTTTTTTTGGTGTTTTGGCATCGACTGCTATGGTCATTGGCCATGTGTGAGCGAATTAGGTTTCTTCGATACGTTTGAATGGTTTGGTAATTTTTTTGGATTGACTTGGCCGTTACTTGATGGAAATCCATAGTAAATAACACTGCAGTAATCTAATCGTCTTTACCTCAGTGTTATACAGTGCAGCTTTTATTAGCCCCTTCCTTGTTAGCTATTGAACGGTTTAACGTACAAACATGGAACAAAAACCATTTCAATGGCATTATACCGATGCCACTTTTCGAAATGAAAGACATGGTGGTTGCCCGATGAAGGGATTGGGGCACATCAATTTAAAAATCTGAAGTTGCATTTAAAGTCAAATTAAACATCGTTGAAAAGAGCATTCAATTCTCGTTTTAGTAATACGTTTTTTTTTCTTTATTACATATTTTCACAATTTCGATCTCCTTGCCGTTCGAAATTTTCAAATTGATATTTTCCCAGCCCCACCTGTCGAGTTATTGCAATGTATCTTCTCTCAAAAACTAGTATCGGTAATACCATTCAAAATATTTTTTCCATTGTTATCAAACCGTTCAATTTTATTGAAATAAGGGTACTAACCATTCGCAGATCCGAACTTATACTTGATATTTCGAGTGCATATGGTAAAACACAATATCAGCAAATTTCGAAAAAAATCAGATGGTTGAAGAGAGAATTGAGTTCTTTTTTCAACTATGTGTCACCTGACCCCGCATGCCCTTTGAATTTTTTAAATTTATGTGCCCCTCCGCGTCCTCTTTCAAGCAATCACGATGTCTTTTGTTAAAAACAAGTATTGGTGATACCATTCAAAATGGTTTTGTTGCATGTTTGTATGTACAACCGTTCAAAAGTTAACAGGGAGGACGGAATAAAAAAAACCGCACTTTAATTTTTTTTTGTTTTTTCCATTAACCAGCTGTCGTCCCCTTACGAACGGCAGCCCTCAGAAGTCGAAACTTGTGCGAGCTAAGGATTATTGAGGTCTTTCCTTTTTACGTGCGATTCCTAACACTTTCTTGGACCATCAGAAAAATTTCTGCAGTCGCCATGGTTTGAACCATCGCCGACTGGCACTGTATTGAGTAATTGATTAATATATGCAATAATGTAAACTTTTTGTATTGATTGTAAAATTGGGGTTATGAATAAGGTTTTATTCAATTTTGTATCCACAGCATACTTTATAAGCGAATTACCCCAATTTCCTTATGATTATTAGTGATAATTAGTGTATTACGATTGTTATCCATCCGATTTTTGAATCGAAACTATCAATGACTTCATCTAAGAAATGACTGTCTAAAAGATGCTGTAATTTGAAAAAAATTACTCACTCAACAATTAGTGATTTTAGAACTTTCAAACCGATATTGGTGCTTAACTAGACGGAAAAAAAACTTTATATCATATTTTTTACGCATCATGTCCATCACATTGGTTGAAATCGTCCGATGCACTCTAGATACAATTTTTTTTCTGAAAAATCAAGTGTGTTAATGATTTATCTCAAAACTATGTGATAGTACTCAGAATAGTCCCTAGAACCAAAGAAAGAACAAATATACAGGGTATTCCGTTTGGAATTTTCAAGTTAGGGTGAAACCGAAGACAATTTTCAAAAATTTCGGTTTTTGTTCTACAATAGCTATAGAAATACTCAGGATTACAAAATAATTTCGAGTTGTAATTCGAAATTAACGCTTATTTCGAGTTATACCTCGAAACTAAGCTTATTTCGAGTTGTAACACGTAAGTTAGACAAATTTTGGTTTATAACAAGAAATTAAGCTAATTTCGATTAGTAACACGACCTTAAAAATAATTTCGAGTTACAACTCGAAATTAGGCCAATCTCTTGTTACAATAATTCTGAATTACAACTCGAAATCAAGAAAAAAATATCTCATGTCCTTTCTACGCCTTCGTAGGATCCTTAGGGCAATCTAGTAAAACACATCGAAATTAGAATAATTTAATGTTGCATCTCGAAATTAGCTTAATTTCGAGTTACACTACTAGTTAACAGTAATTTCGAATTTTAACTCGAAATTAAACTAATTGCTAGTTGTAACACGACCCATACTCTAATTTCGATTTATAACTCGGAGTTGATTTCGATTTGTTACCTGAAATTACCCTAATTTCGAGTTATAACTCGAAATTAAAATAATTTTGAGTTGTAACACAAAATTATGCTAATTTGGAGTTGTAACAAATAATTAAGCTAATTTCGAGTTATACTCGAAAACAGCCTAATTTCTTCTTGCAATAATTTCAAATTACGACTCGAAATCAATAGAAAAATGTCGCATGTCCGTTCTACGCCTTCTTAGGATCCTTTGAACAATCCTCTGGAACAACTCAAAATTGACTTAATTTCGAGTTGTAACTCGAAAGTAAGCTAACTTCGGGTTGTAACACAAAATTAGACTAATTTCGAGTTGTAACACGACCTCAACACTAACTTTGATTTTTAACTTGGAATTAGGATAATTTCGAGTTGTTACCTGAAATTAGGCAGATTTCGAGCTGTAACAATAAATTAAGAGGCCATGAGCGCGATTATATTCGAAGCGGTTTGTTTTGGTAAAACAGTCGATAACTCAAAAACGGTTAATAGTATCGATTTCAAACAAGAACAGTCTTCTAGAGGATGTTTGATTTTATGTAGCTATGTCTGCGGCAGCACCTCACGATGCTTTTCACAGGTAATCGAGGTAGCTGCAATGGTATTTTTTTTCCATTAAAGTTTGAAGCAATCTTTTTCACATCGAAATGAATTTGGTATCAGAAGAAAGGTAAAACGTTGATCTATGTACGTTAGGTAATGTTTCTTTGAAATTATTTGTTCGTCTACCCAAAAAATTGCTTCAAAGAAACTGCATTATCGGGACATTTTTGAGATTTTTTTTGTGAAAAAGTGGATTGAAATTCCAATTTCCATTACAGCACGTACCTAGAATAGAACATCCTCTAAAATCCTGTCCTTGTTTGAAATCGATACTACGAACCGTTTTTGAGTTATCAATTGACTCTTTTACCCTAAAAAGTGTCCCAAATATGATCGCGCCCATGGCCTCTTAAGCTAATTTCGAGTTAAAACACGAAATTAACACTAATTTCGAGATATAACTCGAAATTACTGTAACAATACATTTGGCTAATTTCGATTTACAACTCAAAATTAGCTTACAGTTCGAAATTGAGAAAAAATTACTCATGTACGTTTTATGCCTTCGTGGGATCCTGTTAGCAACCTGTGAAACAACTCGAAATCAACAAAACGAAAGAATATCGTATGTCCGTTGTACACCTTCATAGAATTTCGAGATACGAGTCGGAATTATAAAAATTAAGAGATACAGAGTCGGAATTATAAAACTAAGAGATACGAAATTCCTAGTTACTAAGTCGGAATTTCAAAAATTAAAATGGTGGGACCCTTCCACGCCTTCGTACTATGATGAATTTCAATAGATTTAATGAGTCTTGCAATAAAATGTATTACTAGGCTGAATCATCAGTGAACTCTTTCGATTTTTTACAATTTTTTCAGGTTCGTAATCAGACGGAATAAAACATGAGATACTCATGTAATTTTATTAAATCATCGGTGCGAATATTTCTCTCAATTTCACTTTCGTTGGCCATCTCCAAAGAAAGTAAAACTTCAGCATCGTACATCGCTCGCTGTGGCTTCTTTGTTTCGAGAACGGGTAATGTGTTTTTTGAAGGTCAATTTTGGCCCATAGCCCGGGGTGTCGGCCGTAGACTTCTCGAATAGTGATTCACCGACAATCCGGCATACCAAACCTGATCAATGGAATCCTGTTCGGGCTATCGTGCTCTCTCACTATGAGAATGTAAAAAAGATCCCGAGAAATTCGATTGATGCTCACTTCATTACGGTGTGTGGTAGGTAACTTCCTATTTTAACTATTCGTGATTTGGAAGTGGACTACAGAACGATGCGTTATTTAAACACTTCCTCTTCGAGTTGAACTGAAGAGAAGCATCTCAGAAAAATGCCAAACTAATTGGAGAACGAAATGCTTTTACCCAATATCTGAAATCATTAATTATACGAAAATTAGTTGAGTGCTACATTACCTGACATTTATTGTTATGAAATAGAAATTCATTGAAAGAAGTAAAAAAAAATCAGAAGGCAAACACACTTTACCATACCTGTATAGTTTATTTCAACTACCTCAATCCAATAGCCACCAGAACGTTCATCAGGTTCACTTGGAAACATATTCTTCTGCAGGTTGATTGAAGACAAGTGTAACGAACAGGACAACCAGATTTCCACTGACAAAGCAACCTAAACATAACAACAGGTCTTATAAAATTTTACCATTACTTACAGGCAACAAAGTAAAACCCGAATACAAT
Organism: Chrysolina oricalcia; assembly: GCA_944452925.2. Taxonomy (NCBI): domain Eukaryota; kingdom Metazoa; phylum Arthropoda; class Insecta; order Coleoptera; family Chrysomelidae; genus Chrysolina; species Chrysolina oricalcia. Next base: position 38,337,395 of record OX101821.2, on the reverse strand, counting down.
TTAAATTTGAAAACACCAACAAAAACAACGAGAGGAATCAGAAAAATTTTGAATGAGACTGGACGACAAATATATTTAAATCAAAATAATTCAAAATTATATAATACAAGGATAAGCAGACCATCAAAAGTAAGAAGACAAAAAGACAAGAAAACGACATAGGTACCAGACTTCAAGAATATAGACCACCACTGAAAAGTATACAACAAAAATGTCGACTGCTAGACAGCAGCATTAACAGGTATTCACTTCTTCAAACATCCAGCCGAAAGTAAAACTTTCAATTGAATGTCCTGAATGCTTTCAAAAAAATCATAAATCCAAGACTTTCAAATTGAACAATATTTTGGATAATTCCATCAGAACCCCAAAAGACAATATAATACTAAACTGCACTAAACTTCATTTAAACACATTTATTATTGGACCAGTAGGTATAAGGTAGGTTTCTCCTAGTTCAGGACCTGAGCTTAGGAAGTTTTGCATTGATTATTTAATTTTGGAATTTTGGGATATTTGGGAATTTGAAAATGAAATAAAAATTGTTACTAAAAAATTTGAATCCTTTCCTTTGATTTGGTTTCTTCTTTATAAAAATTGCAATGGACATCAAGAAACGGCACCAGACTTCACATCAACTATTCTGAGGTGGAGTATTCACGTTCATTGGCACCAAAACTGAGCTAAGAAGAAAAATGTAATCAATAGAAAAAGATACAAGTAAAAAGGTATAACTACTGGGCAAAATTACATTTGCCAAAGTTTTCAAAATTATATCCAACAATCCAATACAATCCAATACTTATGTTCCATGAATAAACAAACAGTATCATAACAATTAATATATACACTAAGAGCTGGCAGTCACTTCTGAACTATACATATATGAACGATTATTTATCTTTTATCCTTGCCTGATGGTGTATTCAAACCCGTTGACAATCCTTGGATGATGGCTTGTTTGTGCTCTTAATATTGCTGTCCTGCCAATACTGAGATACAATATAACTTCCTCCAGGTAATAAATGCTTCAATCTTAGATTCGGGATTGTTTCACCTTCTCTTCCTCTTCTCCACATCGCAATATCTGGTTTATCTATCAGTACAGATTGTCTCTCATTTTTGGTATAGATGAAGCCGATTTATTTTAAAATTTTCAAAAATGTCATTTTAGAGAAAGTTGGGTAATCGGGATCAGCTTGAACTGCAGACATAATCTGATTCATTGTGGGTATTTCACTTTTTAGGTAAAACGCATGGACTTTACGCTTTAACCACTGCTTTGACGATTCGTCTATTTTGATGTGTGGTCGACCCGGACACGTTTTTAGTGGTTGAATAGCTCCACTTTTCTTTCCTCTCATTAATTTATAGTTGGTGGACTTCGCTATGCACAACATAGAAGATGCTTTTGTAACAGTCTCATCTACATTGACACATTTGTTGTTATTTTGCAACGAACTTAATCACTTTAAAATTAATATTTTTTCATTTAAAGAAAATGGTTCCAATTTTGGTAGTTTTGAATGTCCTTCTTCAGTATCCATAATAACTGAATCTCATTTTATGTAAACAAGCTTAACACAGATGCAAAGACACATAATTTACAGAAAGCACTATATACCAGCGATACCGATTACCTACTACTACATGCTTGTAACCAATTCTAGCCCTTCTATCAGTACAGTTATAAAAAGGGCTAGTCTTTAAAAATTTATGGGTTTCGTACTTACACCTATCTGGTCCAAGAAATTACGGTGCGTCTATGGAATGATGAATCTGACTTTACTTGGTAAAACTGCTGGAGAACGGAAATCCCGTGAGTTTTCTCTTTCGAAAATTTTTGTCGAAAGTCGAATGATTCCATCATCTACAGTAGAAGGGCATAATGATTTCAGTTTGGGATCATTGACTCCCATAAAACCTCTTGAATGAACTTTATGATCAGTTCCGTCAGTGACAATGAATCCTCAATTTTGTTATTTCGGCAAGAGTTGGAGATGAATCTTCGTACCCAACTCAATTCTCGGACCATTTTTTCGAATCCAGAAACACGATTATGAAACCAAGCAAAGTTTTTCTTGCAAGACAGCATTGAAGAAGTTATATGTTTCTTCCTTTCACTATTGATAATGTCTTCTTCCACGGCATAATTCCGCTCCCACTATTTTGATTCAATCAATTGACTTGCATAACTGCTACGAGAAGGAAGGTCGGCTGGATTTTTGTTCCCTGGAACGTGAAACCATGCATTGTTATCGGTCAGATTCTGTATTTCCTTTACTCAATTTCATATGAAAGGTTTCCAGTTATTATCTCGTTTGATCCATGAAAGAACTGTGGTTGAGTCAGACCACCAAAAAAACAGAAACATCGATTGGAATGTTTTCTTTAGCTGTATTTGATAATCTTGCTCCAATCGTATGGCTGATAATAACTCTAGTCGTCGGGGTATAGTCATTGTTTTGACCGCCAAACTCATAATTTTGCTAGAATAATTTGAACGTTCACACCGTTACTAGATTCATATCTCAGGAAAATGGCAGTGGCATATGAATATTGACAGGCATCACCAAAGTGCAAAGTAAAGCGCTTCTCTCGCTGACTCTCTAACTTATCAATTCGGTGTTTATAACTCGATACCATTCAAAGTTCAATTCTAACGTATCCAAATTCCGATTCCAGTTCAGACCCAAAACTGGTGATAGAACAGGTGCTATTTCAGAATTTTCAAAAACTCGAAGATCGAACTTGGCATCAGCAAATATCATTGTAGCTTTTTCAATGAGCTAAAAATTAAAAATTAAAAATTATTATTAAAATTATTTTTTATCGGTTCTGGAAATGTTTTTAAAATGGAATTCTATAACTGCTCCCAGCAAAAATGGACTACACGTAACCCTAGAAACAACTCGAGTGTTGCGATAAATTTTCAATTGTCCATTTTCTTCGTACCAAAGAAATTTCTGAAGGTCTCAGTCCGTTGAAGTTAAACCAATTTGGAGAAATTCTTTCTTTATATCAGATATTACAGCAATTTTGCTCAATCGAAATCTTATCAATATTGAGAGTATTGAGACCACATTTCTGTTCGTAACGTTTTCCTGTAAGCAACTTGCCGGCAATGTCAGCTCCATCATTATATCTACAGGACCATCTTTGAAATCTGTAATTTCGATTCCAAATAAACGTAGTCCATCCATGGTCCTTGTTTCACAGAAGATAGATAGCAGCACCCGCGTTCTATTAATTTTTTCTTGCGGTCAGGCAGGGTCTACTTTTTCGCCTCCGAACAAATTTCACTGCAATGATTTCCCAAACTAAAATAACATTTTTTCTGTTATTTGTTGTTTACTAATCCAGGAGCAGTAGGAAGAAAAGTTTTAGTGGATACAGTAGCAGCCTGTTTCATCGCTTTAGACTGCGTTTGGAAACCAGAGACGGCCAAAGTAATTAGTTCTTCCAAGCGCGATTTCAAAGTAGATTCAACGTCATAAATACTACTTCTTTGCCATACCCTGACCAAGTCCTCAGGAAGGCCAGACTCCACCAATGGGTACAACATCACCGCACAAGTGTCTGATTTTACATAAAGAGTTTCCAACGAGCGTAACTGAGATTCTAGCTTATCGTAGAAGAAACTAAACTTCAATAAGAATATCTTTTCTGCTAAAACGACTTCGGAGACTTTCTATTACCTTAGGATAATTTTCTATGCTGGGTGGATAAGTCTCAACCACAGAGAGTTCTTAGAGTTCTGTGCTCCCAACTAATTGTCCTGCTCGTAAATTAGGACTTGTTGCTTGGTAAGCAATTTCAGTTTACGTTTCGAATGTGTGGAACAATGGGACGAAACACCGTTTATTGACTCAACAATCAACTTGATTGTTTACTCGTGAAATTATCAGCTATATCAATCTCAGTTGATAAAGAGCTCTGCTGACAGCTTTCTGAATCCAAAAGATGGTCTAAAAATTGCCTTTTCAACCAGCTATCACTTCCATTTTTTGGTCTGATAATTGAACTTTTCCTCGGACTTCAATGGTGTTAATATTCTTCTCGGCAAGCAGTCTCATCACCTCGTCGTAATTTCGAGTAAAAGTTGTTCTCTGAGCCCAAGCATCTTCTGTATCTTCTCCATAGTCTATTCAGAAGGGGTCCTGTCACGGTCGCCAAATTGTTTTGTTTCCAAAGAACACCTAACCGGTGAACGAAAAAGTCTAATATGGAGGAAGATCAATGAGAAATACTTTGGATAAAATGCTCTGAATAAGTTGAAATACTTGGGAAAAATAAAGTCATAAAATAGGTACATATTAAAAAGAACCATTGTTCACTGAATCTGAAATGACGCTTGAACTCGTGAATACCGATCTACAAGATCTATAGTTCAATATACGTGAACACAATTGACGAGTACTTCTTTAAATCAAGACTGTACCCCTCTCATCGTCGGAACTAGACTCACTTTCAGACGCGTCATCATCTACTTTCCTACGTAGTAAAATTATCCAAGACTCTCTCAATTTCGATACACCACTTATTTTAATTGTTGATGTTCGTATGATCGTCGAATAATTAATATTTGAATTTTACTGCTAGCTGAATGACCACGACCGCGTTCCACTGAAAGTGCCATGAATGCCAGGACGTCCATGCAAACCCACCTATTGATAGTGGTCGTGGGCTTTCGTGGTTTCTATCCATGACGTCACTCATGACGTGACAGAATGGAATAGAGCTCGACCTCAACAAATATGGCCTTAAGTGGAACGCCTAAAATGTCATTATAATCATTGTGGGTTCTAAGTGGAACGCCTTGTATACGAATTTACACTATTGAACACATTTCATTGGGGATTTTAACGTTGTTATATCGCGGATATACTAACCCAGATAACATCGATCTGCCTGAAAAGTAACGGCCGACTATATGAAATTACGGCACTTGAAAGAAGTGCTTCAGGAGTACTTCAGAAGTGACTTTTATAAACCACTATCCAATTCAGTTTTTGCAGTTTGTGGTGAGATACTTATCAAGCCCTTCCAAATTTGTTTCCCAAATATACATTTGAGAATGCCAATCCGTTGCTGGCTAACTGCCCCGTTGATGTCATATTTGGAGACTGCGTACTGACGTCTTTCAATGTTCTGTGTCGTGTATTCCGCAGGTAGCCATATTGTACATTGTGTAGTTTGGCATGTTTGGTTCACTGCGATGCTGTGTAATGTGTATTCCAATCTCTTTTATGGTTATTGGTGCGGTTTATCGGGTTTATCCTTTCCACTTTTGATATCAAAAACTGGGTAAGTACAACAATTGAGTGAGTTATATCAGATCTAATTCCTAGTGATTAAATCAAATATGGTCGAAACAAAAGTTATGCAATCAAGAAAACATACTAGTTGAAATAAGGAATTGTGACTGACTGCACATTGATGAAAACATGAAGTAAACATCTTATTTCAATGTCCAATTTCTTGATATGTGGCACAAGCAACCTATTATGTGAAGAAGTGAATATGTATATAGTTTTCTGCATCATGACAAAAATTATTATCTACCTTATTTCTGAATACAGTATGGTTTGATTGTTATTCAGAAAAAATCACCTGATGCGATTGAGTAGTAAACAGAGAAAACGAAATATTTAAAAGAATGTTTTGCACTATTGAGATTTTATAACTGGAAAATACATGTGTTGTGAATTGTCGAATTTAGTTGAGTAGGTACTTAGTTTATAATAGTTGCTTTTGCTTTTCAGGTTTACTGCTACTCACTAAAGTTGAAAATATTGGTGTCATACAAAGTTTGACTCTAATGTAGAAATGAGTATATAACATTTAGGAGATTTTCTATAAAACAAGAACTCATTTTCAGCTGTACAACGAGAAGTTTGACTTCATGGTAAGATATTACCATTACCATAATTGTTACCTTTTTTTGTACAATCTATGAATTGTTTCCAAATCATTTTTAGTATTTCAGTGTAACTTTTTGAAGACAGTATGTGGAAAAGATTCAGTTGACACTACAGGGAGGATTTTAAACCAAATGCAGGCTCGGCAGTCAGTAACAATTGGACAAGAAGAAATAAGGAAAATAACTTCAGTTATTCACTGACCAATGTAATAAAACTTTTTGGGTAAGAATATTTTTTGATGTTTTTGTCAGGTAGTGCCATTGTATACTCGCATATTTCATGAATAATTAGCTGTACGTTTGTTCAATCAACAATATGAAATTAAAATAATTTTTTAATTTGATTATTCTATCATTCTTTGTTGTGGAAATGGGCGATGACTATTTTGATTTTAGTTTCTGTGAGGAGAACCCATTATTTGAAAATACCACTCAACAGCAGATGGAAGATACCACCAGATTATTTTTACGGAATGCATCAGATAGAAACTGAGGAAGGGATAGAAGAAAGAATCCAGAAAACGATTGAAATTATGACTTAGGGTTACTATTGGGAGTTGACATCATGAGCAATTAGGTTTTTTTCTTTTTTTTTCGATCTGCAGTAGGTACTTCAAGTAAACAACAAATATTGAAATCTATTCATTGATCTATTAATCCTGTGATTTCAAAAATTTGGAAAAAACGATGTTGTAAATAAAGTGGAAATTACATAGAAAGTACTTCATATTTTAGTTCGGAGTGTTTCCAGTTTTGTATTTCATTTACACAAATACAGTGCGGCTTGTTTTAGTCCCCCCCTGTTAACTTTTGAACGGTTCGACGTACAAACATGAATAAAAAACCGTTTAGAGGGTTTCACCGATACTTACTTTTTGAAACAAAATATATGGTGATTGCTCTACAGGGGGCGCGGGGGGGCACATCAATCCAAAATTTTTAAATGGCATGGGGGGTCGAGTGTAACAACGTTGAAAAGAGAATTCAATTCTCTTTACAACCATCTAATTTTTTTTGAATTTCGTTTATACTTTTTTTTGCAATTCAAATTCGAAATAACAAATATAAATGCGGATCTGAAAACTAGTCATACCTTGATAAATTTGAACGGTTTGTTGTGGAATAATGAAACCAAAAACATTGCGAAGGGTATTACCGATACTACTTTTTGAGAGAGGAAATATTGCTATTACACTGCAGATGGCGCTGGGGACACATCAACTAGAAAATTTCGATAGACATAAATATCGAAATTGGCAAAAAATTCCTTAACCAAATTCAAAAATATTTAGATGGTTATGAAGAGAATGTGACACTCGACCCCCCATGGCATTTAAAAATTTTGAGTTGATGTGTCCCCCCACGCCCCCTGTGGAGCAATCACCATATTTTTTGTTTCAAAAGGTAGTATTAGTGAAACCCTCCAAAATTTTTTTTTCATATTTGTACGTCGAACCGTTCAAAAGTTAACAGGGGGGGGGCTAAAAAAAGCCGCACTGTATATGAGTATATGGATTTAAATTCAAACTACTGTTTATTTTTTGTTATGAATGCTAAGCGCAGAAGATAAAAGTTTTTGTTCTGAAAATTTCAACTAAGTAGTTAGTGGAAATGAAACCAGCAATATAATATGATAAAATGTAACTAAACATTTTTTCAGTCAATTAGAATTCATATTTTTCATTGTGAAATTTTTGTCATGTAGTAATTTTCAGATTTATTCTGAGATTCAATATTAATAAATATTAATGAGTTCAATTTAACCCAACTTTTTTTTCTTCTTGTGACAATACACATTCAAATACAAATTACATTTTCAATAAAAAATACAAAGTTTTTGGAATTTTTTTATTTGATGTGGTTCGATTTATTCTGATAATGAATATTCATTCCATCCGAATGCAAAACAAATCAATTTTGTAGTACAACATAGGAGCGGTTCATTTTGAATTTCAAAAATTCATGTTTGTAAAATAATGTGAGTTTTATCTTTATCTAATTACACAATATGGTGTATTATTTGATACATTGTTTTATGTTTTAAAAAATATGCGTTATGTTATTTCCAGTTTTTTTTTCAAGAATATTGAATTTGAGTACCTGGATTCTAGCTATGGAAACATGTAATAAACACATGTGATTTTTTAGAATCCTCCAGAATGTATTTTAGTTAAAGTAAACACGTTCATGTCAAAAATTATGTTCAGGGAGATACATTTTGGCATATTCAAGCTTCATTCCATTTGAACATCATGAATTTGTCGAAATGTGTCCGCTATACCGGGTGTCAACGAATCTATTAGACCAGTAATAACTTCTGGACCATTAGGTGTATCATAATGAGATTTGGTATAGGTGAATGGTATGTGAAGAGGAGAGTTTTCACATATTTTTCACTTTCCGGCCACTTCGGGTTTCACCGGAAATGGCTCCGGTTCTAAATTTTTAAATGGAACACCCTGTATAATGTAACAGTTTTGGATTTCTGAGACAATTCTAGATCAGAATGTGATATTTTCGAAAGTTTTTATGCCTACTTAATTTTATCGGAGTCACTTTTGAAATTACATCCAGGTGGCCAATGACTAATCTAACGATACTAATTTATTTGCGATTGGATCAACAAATTTAACAAAATTAACAATAATTTCAGCGATGCATTTACATTTTTTTCAATATCCTAATTTCTTAAAATTTTCACTATAGTGCATTCCTCCTTATTGAAGACACATTTCAGATCGTTCAATTGTTTCTCTTGTGGAGTTATACTTCTAAATGCCTGTAGAATCCTTTCTTCCAAGATTTCGGGAGTGGCTGGGGCTGTTGCATAGTAGAACCTTTCTTTAACATATCCCCAAATGAAGAAATCTAGCACGGTCAGATCCGGTGAGCGGGCAGGCCACCGTACTGGACCATTGGTTGCAATAACTTGACTATTGAAATGCTCTATTAAGTAATCAAGAACGTATCTGGTATTATGAGGGGGTGCTCCATCTTGTTGGAAGTAAATTTGCCGTAAAACTGCTAAAGGTAGATTATTAAGATGATCCTCAATTTCATTTTGAAGAAAACCTAAGAACCTAGCCCCTGTTAACTGACCTTGAAATAATATTGGTCCAATTATTCTATTTTTAACGAGACCAGCCCAGACATTGACGCCAAACCTTTCTTGAAAATTGCCCTCTCTCATTGCCATTATTTGTAAAGCGTGATTCGCCGGAAAATAGAATAAAGTTGATGAAATTTGGGTTAACTCTATGATTTTGAAGCAACCACTCACAAAAAACTACTTGTCTATCGCCATCGTCAGCATACAAATGTTGATGTAACTGATATTTAAATTCTCGATATCCGTGCTTTTTCAATATTTTTCTTGCTGATTCGTGACTTATCTGCATTTCTCGACTAATTTCTCTTAAAGAAACCGTTTTGTCAACCTCAACCATAGCAAGAACGTGAATCTCAGTCTCCTCATTTATGATAAACCTCTGTTCTGCCTCTCGATTTCCCTCTTGCCTAAAACGATTCTCAACATACGGAAAATACTGATGGGATGGATGTTGCCGATTGGGATATCTCTGAGCATACAACTCAGCAGCTTTCCTTGAATTTCTGTGACATTCTCCAAACAATAACAACATATCCACTTTTTCACTTTGAGTATACATTATTTTGATGGATAATTGAACCAAAATTTAACGAAAATCAAGAAAATTTTATCTTCTGCTCTTAAAGCCTATGTCACTGTCATAACCTAAGTGAGTGTTTTGTTCTTCAAAGAAGACTTGATCGAAATAACTGCAAAATATTATGCATCATGCCTATCCTCGGCCGGCACACTTGACAAAAGTAAATAAATTATTATGAAGTATTTTCCTCAGTAATATTTAATTTATGTTCTTATTTGTAATCCAATCACAAATAAATTAGTATCGTTAGATTCGTCAAAATATCTTTTTTTCGGAAAGTGCTTACAAAAGTTAATGAATTTTTATCCATGGCATAAGTACTTGACAAAAGTAAATAAATTATTATGAAGTATTTTCCTCAGTAATATTTAATTTATCTTCTTATTTGTAATCCAATCGCAAATAACTTAGTATCGTTAGATTCGTCAAAATATCCTTTTTTCGGAAAGTGCTTGTCAAAAAATGGTCGCCATTTGAAAAATAATTGACACGAAAATGTAATTTGGCCAACTTGTCTTATTCATATCTATCATACTAGTCACTAAAACTTCGCGATTGTAATATTCTGATATCACCTGAGGTCCTTAGATTAGTTTACTTCCGATCATGGCCACCTAGATGTAATTTCAAAAGTGACTCCAAGAAAATTAAGCAGACATAAAAACTTTCGAAAATGTCACATTCTGATCTAGAATTGTCTCAGAAATCCAAAAATGTTACAATATACAGAGTGTTCAATTTAAAACTTTAGAACCGGAGCCATTTCCGGTGAAACCGGAAGTGACCGTTAAGTGAAAAATATGTGAAAACTCTCCTCTTCACATATCATTTACCTATACCAAATCTCATTTTGATACACCTAATGGTCTAGAAGTTATGACGTGTCTAATAGATTCGTTGACACCCGGTATATAATTTTTTACTCTAATTTTTATTTCTCCTGAAAAATTATAATTATGTTGAGGTTTCTGAATTCAGCTTTATAAAATTATATGCTTTAGAAGTGCAATTTGAATTACAGTCAAATGAAGAAATATCAATGTTTGAAGCATAGTTGATCGGCATCAATCGTGCACTGAAATATGTTTGCGTTGAAGCACTTCTGAGGTACTTTTAATTGCCGGTAGAATGTATCACGGGCGGCTAGCGGTCGCCTGGACACCGGGATGCTGGATAAGCGTTATATTCAAGTGCCTGACCAGAACTTGAAATGCCGGGGAACGATTGCCTCAAAAACGCCGGGCCAACCTTCAATGTTATCTGGGAAATTACCAAACATGACGTCATTCTCTTCTTAACGTAGGTAAACAGACCATACATGATTCGGCCTAATGCCTTGTCGTGCAATTGTCACATGCGTGCGTTAATAATGTCTATATTCCACTTTTGACGTAAATAACTAATAGTAATTTGATAGCACTCACCTAAACTAGTAAAATTGCGAGTATTTCTTCCTCTTTAGTGTTGATCCTAGACGATAATATTCAATAGAAACTCCATTCCAACCCATACAGAAATATAAAGAACGAAGAGAAAGTAACGCTGAATAAATTGAAAATTCCACTGAATATTTCCTCCCAAAGCTCTTTTGATTATCGCGTTAGAATGCATTCACCTCACCGAGGCGCTAACCATTACTCAAATCCCTCAACAATAATAAATAAGGAAACGATGTAATGACGCATAAATAACTTAACGCAAATAACTGAAAAGAACAAGAGCCGAAAATTACAAAGAAAAGTTGCATATCTGCGTAATATTTCAAAGTAGAATTGACAGGCACAATAGTTTCCTCAAGATGCAGCTTTGGGACGTCAAGCTGAGCTCTTCTGCGCGGACCAGAAGAATATTCGACGTGGCACAAAGGCGTGCGAGGGAATAATTTGAAGAGTTGCCGGCGATGTCCAGGGTGAGTTGAAGCATCTCGTGTGACGTTCGAGCAGCGCTAGCACACCCCCCGTCGCCAGTTACAGTCTAACGACTTGCTGCTAATCAGATTGAATGGCTGCTGATACACGCTAATATTGCGAATTTGCCGGGATTTATACGATTCCGCAGATTTCGATGGAGAGTGTGAAGAAAGAATGCGATTTGTTCGAGACCGGATTGAATGGAAGCGATATATACAGGGTGACTGAGTTCTGTGGGTGTAACATAACTGAAAAAACTTTCGTTAGACTACGGGACCCACTAAACAATATTAAATTGCTGCAAATTTTCTGCAAAATTTGTTTTGCGAGTGTAAACTTCACAGTTAACTGCCAGCAAGTTTTCTCAGAGATGGCATCCTCCCCTCCGTTAACTTACAAAAGTAAACTTGTCTTTTGCGAGTTTACAGACAATTTAATATGAGTATAACTAAAATAACCAGGAAGTTTACTTGAAATGATATTAAAAGTTGTATATAATTTATGGTCAACTTCTATGAAAGCCTGCAAAAAAATTACTGAAAATCTCACGTGAATTAATTCAGAATAGCTGTGAGAGATGAGAATGAGCTTATAGCAATATGCCAAAAGATAGAAAGTTCCCAAACACCAAAACTACGTCACAATCACACTCGGTGCGCGTTTCGCCAACAAAATTAGCTTTTAGCAAAGCCTTTAGCTCCTGAAGATGCTAACTTTGGGGGCGAAATGCGCCTCCAGTGTTATTGTGACCTAGTTTTGGTATCTGGGTAGTATCTATTTCTTGAATTGTATATTCACACCAAAGGTTCCAAAATATTGAATTATTTGATTATAAAAATATTGATTTATTTTCATTGTAAATTTAGGGAATGTCTACAATAAAAATACGGTAAGTGGGAAATCAGTTATGCAAGCAATGTACATCAGTTTTCAGTTTTGTGGGCTGGTGCAAATTTGTCAATATTTTTTGTTATTGTACTTTTGCATTTTGTTTCTCTGAACAAGAACCGGAAGTCAACATGCCGCATAAATTAGTACTTCAGGAAATGCACCTTCCAGATATATTATCATTAAAAAAATCCGTTATACATAATGATTGTATCATGAAAAAGGTTCTCGATGCAAGAAAATTATTTCTTTTTCATGTCCGTCTGAAACCTGCATATCCAAAAGTACTATAGGGAACGCCATATTGCGACTTTATATGCATATAGATATAAAAATTGATTTAAAAGTACAAAAGCGTTTTAAATATGAAATAATATCAAGATGGAAGTATTGATTGAAGTCCGGGACTCGAAGAGAGAGATAGTTTGAGAAAAACCCGGAAAAACCCAATGAAATTGAACCGAAATTCAGCCAAAATAAGAACCAACAAGAAGTGTAGGAATAAATCACAAACTTTTAATTAAATAAAAAGAATACTACCTTCAAATGTGGTTTCACAAGACTCCAAAAAAACTGTGTTTCCATATACAGTTTCTTGTGACTGCGTGGTACATAACTAATACCAAAAAATGGAGTTATTTATTTTATCTCATCACCTATAATCCGAGTCCAATTGTGAAAGCAACCTCAACATAATAACGATCTAGCTTCATGCTTGAACGTGTTAAATGTATGGAAGTATTTGTACTCTTCAACAATTACTAATGCAATCATAAATATGTAGCCTTATGCACTTTTAATGTTTAGGATTATGTAGATCTATATATTTATAGGTCATACCTATATTCAAATGAATCCTTTTACATAACGATTTTCCCACTCACCACACAATCCTCATAAATGTTGCAAGTTATTCTTCAAACTAGTAGAAGGGAGGTAAAGAAGTTAGGTCAGGGTCCATATGGCGTGGCCCTCTTACTCAAGGTCTCTGATATTGGCGAAGTATAGTGGAGCTAGTGCCATAAACACCGGAACGAACGAAGTACTTTGCGCTTCTTGCACCAACACAAAACATAACTTATTCTGTCGAATCTCTGTGATAATCTAGCAGGATTGACATCCTTACTGCCCATTGAGTTAGTGGATATTTCATTTGCAGTGTAATCGTTGCATGTGAAACTTCACCACCAACTAACGCTTATATTAGATAGTTATAGTAAGATTTTGTTCTAAAAATTGCAGTGAACTTGAATCACTAAACATTGCAAGTGGAAGTTCACCACTAACTCTCATATTGAAGTTATAGTAAGATTTTCATTTGAAATTTGCAGAAATTTATTTTTTGTAAGTTTTACGAAGGAAGATTGTGGAGACTTTTCATTTGAAAACTGAAAAAAACATGTTCACAGTAAACCTATATTAAGTTTGCAAAGATACATTACAAATGTAAAAAACATTAAAACTTGCTGCAATATTTTGTAATTTACAATGTTTAGTGGGGAGCCAGTTTCACAGGTTCTCCAGATTGTTGTTAAAATTGTTGTTGTTAAAATTGTTATTTCCGTCAACCGATTGCACCCTCGGAAGTCTTCGAGAGACTTGTGTGAGCTAGGGAAGACGCAGCCCTTACCTTTTAAGGCCATGCCATGTCATACCTTTTAATGCCATGCACGAGACCGATGACGGCTTTGAACCCTCGACCCTTCGCTCCAAAGGCGAACGTTCTACCAGCACGGCCACCACGGGATTGATTAATAGTCCAGGATCCGAGGCCCATTTTAAAAAATGATTACTAACAGGCTGAATCTTCGTGAGTAACTTCATATTGACGAGACGCCCAACTTTTCTCACTACGAAAATTCTCGATTTGGTGGGTGGTACTGTCACTCCAAATACGTAATTTCCCAATTTTGTCACAAGTGGCAAAGAGATACTTTCATGAGTAAAATCTCAAATGCTGTTACATAAAATCGCTAGTTATTTATTTATTTTCAAAAAGGTGGAAATACCTAATTACATTAATATCATATTTCGTATATAGTGTGATAACAGTATAAGAGTTAGTAATTCAGAAGGATTCTAGGAAATAACATCCCCAGAAGTAAAATCTATGTAAAAAAACTCCGAATGTAAATCTCTAGGAAGTTAAATTCCCAGTAATATAATCTTCAGAAAATGTATAAATTGATAAACTTACACACACTACACTTGGATATATGGAACGGGAGTTCAACTGTGAAACACCATCGATGGACACTACCGAAGTCGTCCTGTAATTTGAAACAGTCTTGTATGGTTTCGATCTCTTAATAAAATTTTAGGTCGTCGGTGAATAACAGAAACTCAGAGTACATTATATTTTGTGTTAGGTCATTGATAAATTGGCCCAGGTTTGATACTTGTTGGACTCCAGCGTTTGTGAGAAATTTCCCTCCACAATTATCTACTTGACCTTAAAGTGTCGGTTATTCAAATACAAGACCAACAATTTGAGTGCTTAAGTGTCAGCGACACTTCTAGGAAACTTTAAAATATCACATCATGATTAACTTTATCGAATAATTATTATTATCATGTAAATGAGAATGATAATGATACAATCTTCAATCCAAGAAACATGTAAACAATACTGTAATAGTGCCGACAACATAGAGAGTTTTCGTTCAGAGACATTCTTACAAGAAAATCATCGCCAATGATAAGGAGTAGAAAATGAAAAATCTAAACTCAAATTATAAAGTAAATTAGAAAGTAACTATTTAAAAATTAGCTTCTGTTGATCTTCAAAAGAATAATCTAAAGTAACGTGAAATCGGACAAGACGCGGGGAAGCTACCGCCTGATCTCATTGCTTACTGTTGTTGCCAAGGTGATCGATGGAATTCTATTAAAAAGATTTGATGATGTCGAAGAGGAGCTCCAACTTAGCTCGGAGGACCAGTTTGGATCTTTCTCGTGAAAATCCAAATCGACAGTAGATGAGTCAAACATAAGCTAATGTTTACTCCGGTTTTTTCACTGATTGTCCGGTAACATTCGAAAAGTTTTGCAAAAAAATTCTGATGATCAGATGTTTTACAAAAAATCAAGAAATTCACCTGTATAACTTGGAGGAGACGGGTCCAATGAACAACTTAGGACTAAGCTGCTTACCAGCATTACAACCCACATAACATCGTTAGGCTGTCCCTGGAAAGTGGAAAGAAATAGACCGGACACCTGTCACTCTAAGCTTCCCCCCTTACCCTCTCACCAGTGAATATAATGATAGTTTTACATCTGTTTTTATATATTTAAATGTTAGCAATGTTACACTGTATATTTATATTGTAAATTTAATACAAACCCTTTTTTGAATTTGAATTTGGTTGCTGCCATATATTTTTCAACAGTGTGTGGCGCTATTTTATATCTCTAAAATCGTGTTTAATATTTATTTGTTTCTCAAGGAAGGAAACTGAACAAATACGAGTAATATTTGAAGGCAGATGCCGAAGACTGAGACTGTCGAATGCTTTCATATTCAGAAATCACCTTTGCTACAATCGCAAACAACGAAAAAAATAAACTCGTGCAGTTTAAAAAAAAAACACGTTTTTTTCAGAATTATCGGTAATTTTCAATGCACTTGTGGTATTACCCCCGGAAATTTCCCTCACGTGTAAAAACGTCCATAAGAGGAATGCAATTACCGCTGGCTCACAGCGATAATTGCACTGTAGTGACGCGTTTCGCGTCACGGCAGTGCAATTATCGCATTAGATGTCAATTCTAGTGAAGTCGCGCGATTTTAATGTCAGAAGTGAGACTTCAAATGTGTCATCTACCAACAAGTGTTCATATCGCGATTGAAATTTCCTACCGAATACCACTCGTGCATTGAAAATTAACCAGATAATTCTGAAAAAAACGTGTTTTTTATAAAAAAAACCGCACTCGGTTATTTTTTTCGTTGTTTAAAAAAATTGCCATCCTCCTTCGGAGTCGGGCAATTTATGCTTTGAAACAACGAAAAAAATAAACTCGTGCAGTTTAAAAAAAAAACACGTTTTTTTTTCAGAATTCCCGGTAATTTTCAATGCACTTGTGGTATTACCCCCGGTAATTGCACTGCGGAGCGATAATTGCACTGAGAAAACATCCCGTGACGGGGACCATAGAAATTCCGTAGTCGCCGGCGCGGGGTAGGAGTGCTACCCCATTCTAAAATCGTACTTAGGAGCAAGAATTAAATGAATTTGAATAAATTTAGGTTAGCTGTGAAAGAATATTATATTGTGAAAATCAAACATAACATATATATCGAACATTGCACGATATATGAATGGTTTATAATAATTATTATGAGTTTATTTTCCTTGCGTATTTGCCTATGAAATACACAAATTATTTTTTTGCAATTGGTACAAACGATTTTCTTGTAGTTCGTCGCCAGTCAAATATTTTTGTTTAGCCATGGCTAATAACTCACAAAAACGTAGGAGTCGATAAACATGATGAGCAAGTTGAAAAATTTGAGCAGGAGAGGGGTATGTCGCCTACCCCAACGCATAAATGTCTATGTAACGTTCAAAATCAAATTATTCTAATGTAGGTAATGAATGGTTTGAGGATTAGCTATAAGGAAAAGCACGATCATTTTTTGATAGCAGAGTTACAAGGAATAAGGTAAAGTTGGGGTATGCGGCATACCCCGCCTCGTCACGGAAAGGATAACAACAGAACAGACTGCCCTTCTCCTTCTGAGTCTAGCTCTTTCGACAAAATATGAAAATATACTCATGCAGTTTTTAGACAACATGCTTTCATGGAAAATTATCGGTAATTTTGATGCACTTGTGTAATTACTTCCGATAACCCATGGATAGTTTTCACGGGTAGTTATCACTTATGTCATGACATTGCTAAGCAACACAAAAATTTTTCACATTTCATTAATTCAATTTATATGGAAAATGTCAATTCCTCGCTTTGGTGTTCAAAATGATGAGGCAGTTGACAAAATTCTTATAGAAAATGCAGCAAAAATTACTGTCAAAAATATTTATGGAGTTTTGAGACACCAGAAAATATGAGTTGTTGTCTAGTCTCTTTGTTTCATTTTTCGTCTTTTGATGATATGTTCATGTTTCATATAATTGAGTATTTAAATTCTGAACAAACACAATGAATGGTAAATGAGTATTCAATAGTAGGTATATGAATGGAAGAAAATAATTAGATTATTCATTAATAAATATTTCACATTTAATAGTTTCGCAGAAATAGTGAGTGGGTGGAATTAATTGACAAGTTGAAATTTTTATTGTTAAAATTTTTGGAGGCCAATTTCTTGGAACTAAATGTGTTGTTGATAATCACAAACGATGAGTACGAAAAAGTGCGCAAATTGATGACGGAGAAATAATCGTCGTAGGTGTTCAGTGAGTAACCATTTTGTTTAATCAAGAATATCTTACATAAATGAATATTTGGACACAAACAAAGTTAGCAAGTACACCAAGCAATAGAGAATAAAATGAGTGAGTTTTTAACAAAAATACTAGTAAGAAACCGACTATGCCATCACATGATTGACAGTCCGTAGTTATATTGTGTTATGTTTTCAACTCGCAACTGTCATTTATTAATTTGTTATAAAAATTTAAGTAACAAAAAACGTGTTTTTTAAAGTTATTTTGCTTATAAAATAAAAACGAATATAGCAATCTAGTTGCTCCAATGGGAAGAATTGTAGATAACTAATTGAAATACGAATAAAATGGGATGTTCCACAACCCTGTCAGATTATTAGTAACGGATAAAAGCTGGAAAAACCGGACAATTTTGCGATTTTTTGTTAAGTTCATAACTCCGCCATTTTTCAAGAAGTAGGATTGTCCTTTCTCACGAAAGTATTGAATCATGTGTACTTAATGTATGCACAAAACAGGCGCTGTCGGATCGTTAGTTTTGGCACAATTGCAATTTAAATTTTTTGCACTATCTTGCAGCGTGCCTGGATGCTCTAGTGATAGCTCGATTTCAATTTCTCAAACAAATGATGAAAGTAGAAGTATAGTACTACAAGACGTATATTCTCATTTTGCGCTACAATGGTGGGAAATGAGTGAAAAATGCATGCAGACATGACTGAAAACGGCCGAGCCCACGTTAGCTGCCGAGTAGTAGGAGAGTTCGGAAGATGAGGAGTATTCTTCTAATGACCGGGTTACGTGATAATACGCTGCCCCTCATCTCCCGCTCACTCCTACCACTCGACCGCTTCTACCACCTCGACCGTTTTCAGTCATGTTTGCAAGAATTTTCACCCATTTTGCAGCATTTTAGCGCAAAATGAGAATATACGTTTTGTGGTACTGTACTTCTACTTTCAAAATTTGTTTTAGAAATTGAAATCGGACTATCACTAGAGCATCCAGGCACGCTGCAAGATAGTGCAATAAAAATTAAATTGCAATTATGCCAAAAATAACGATCCGACAGCACCTGTTTTGTACACATGATTCAATACTTTCATGACAATGGCTAATCCTACTTCTTGAAAAATGGCGGTTATGAATTTTTCAAAATATCAACCAGATTGCTTTATTAGTTTTCATTTAATAAGCAAAATAATTTAAAAAACCGCGTTTTTTGTTATTTAAATGTTTATAACAAATTAATAAATGACAGTTGCGAGTCGAAAATATAACAAAATATAACTACGGACTGTCTTCCATGTAATGGCATAGTCGGATTTGTACTAGTATTTTTGTTAGGAAAAAATGCTGTATTGATTGGCCTAAAGTGAAATTTCTTGATCAAAATAACAAATCAAACAAAACAGTGAAGGGAAATGAAATTTGTGCTATATCCTTACCTATCGTCAGCATATTAATGGATGTATCGTAATGTCTCCATGAGGATATAAGCAAAACCGTCTATGTAATTTTTTGTGCTATATTACTTGAGTTATTATTGAAAAGTCATATCGTCATCTCTGAGTCAGAACACGTAATTTCTGAAATGACATTTCGTCATAGTGTATACTAAACAACTATGAAATTTGACCTCATATTCTTCAAAAATATTAATTACATAGGCAAGAGCTGTAGTAGCCGCGCCAAATTCCTACTGAAATAATAATAATAACCCGTTCATATTTCGGGGCGTTCAGCAAAAAGCTCACATCAAAGCTCTGACACTAGATGCAGAGCGTATCGTGGGGCAGCTGAAATCTTGATACATTTGCTTGTCCAGCTTATGAAGTCCCGGTTTTTCTACATTTTTTCTGGGAAGCCACCCACTGAACCCCCCGACAATGAAATCCAATAGTCTGATGCCTTACTCATAATCAAAGAAAATCCCCCTTATAACTTGGAGGAGATGGGGAAGCTCCAAACTAAGTTAGAGACTCAACACTTACGGCAGAGGAAAACCTACCCAACATCGTAGGCCTGCAATGGTGGAAGTGGTAGTTTTACTGTATTTTATACCGGGTGTCCCACATTCTATGTGACAGGCAATATCTAGTTTGTTGAAGGAGATACACAAAAATGTTTCATACAAAAGTTTTAGGAGTTCATGAGAGCTATATTTTGATATAATTAAATATACAGGTTGTTTGGTGTAGATGCTTCTGACCAAAATAGTATTTTTTTAAATAGAACGCCATGTATATTATCACATATTCCGATTCTACGTTGTATTCTGATATCATTTCACGTTTAGTTTTTGAAATTCGGTTACGGCGTTGTTGAGGAATCATTTTGAATATGAAACAATTGCCAAATTGAAAGAGCTGTATTCGAAAACAAATCGTTAATAACAATGTAAATAATATAACTTGATAAATCATTTCATAAGAATGGTACTTAGGTACCTAGATATAAGTCATAAAAATTGTTCAAAGTGACGCCCATTAGATATTATACATGTTATATCCTCGTAGCCCTTGTGGACTTATAAAAATAATTGCATCTTATTAAACTACACCATTGCAACAAGGTTGCAAGGTTATAAGGAAACGCTGTCTTCGCAGACCTTGAATTTATTCTAGGAAAGCGATAAGATATTGTTATTGCGAACTGTCTTGGGATGATTTTCACAGACAGTCTAATCAAGAGGCTGATTCGAGAAACACATTCAAAATTAACATCAAAAATTACAAACCAAGTTAGAAGAGTTTCAACTTGAGTGTTGATACAAAAAAAGTAATTTTTTAAAAACCCAACCTTTGCTTTCCCGACGTAAAAGTGGCGCAGTCGGAAACGGATTCAAAAAGTTCGAAAATCGCGAAAAAGTGACATTTTCGAAACGGGTCCAAGAACACTGTGGTTCAACGAAGCCAAGTGAAGAAGCTCACACGTTCGAGTCCCAGCGGCACCTTTCCTGGTTCATCGAAGCGGAGAAAAGCAGAAAGAAGAAAGAAAAACCAAACTTTGAGTCCCAGCGGCCCCTTTCCTGGTTCTTGAAGCGGAAAAAGAAGAAAGAAGAGAGAAAAAAGAAGAGAGAAGAAAGAAGAGAGAAAAAAAGAAAAACACAGCTGAAGCGTACTAGTCCCAGCGGCACCTTTCCTGGCACTTGACGACCAAGCAAAGAAGAAAAAACAAGGACAATCAACTGAAGAAGTGAGGCGAGCCTGCATGAAGTTCCTTCTCCTCGTCATTGCTCTGTAAGTTATTGTTTCTAAACCAAGGTTTAATTGAGGCATATTTTCCTTATTATTCCTAATCCCCAACCAAACAAACAAAAATGGCAGTGGAAGCAGGGTTTTCATTAAAAGAATTACGAGACATGATTCCCGACTATGACGGTGATCAAGCAACACTAAATGATTTCATTGAAGCATGTAACTTTGTTTCAGAAAATGTAGATGAAAATCAAGAAAATGCTATGATTTTCATAATAAAAAGCAAACTCAAGGGAAAAGCAAAAAGGTTTATTTCTAGTAGACAACTACAAACATGGGTTAACATTCGTGAATTATTAATAGGTCACTACGGAGATTGTAGAGATACGGAAGGATTATTGAGGGATTTAACATCATCTTTTCAAAAATCGAATGAGACTCCTAGAGTATTTGTTCAACGAATTGAAGATCTCTTAACAAAATTAAGAAGCAGCGTAGCTTTAGATCAAACACTTGAAGCACAAGAAAAAGCAGCTTTAAACAGATCACATGAAAAAATTGCACTAAAAACAGTTTTAGCAGGGTTAAGCGAGCCTTTCGGTTCAGTGATACGATCACAGAAACCGCAAAGCTTGGATGAAGCGGAACAATTTTTAATTGAAGAAGAAAATATAGCATATTTGAAAAATTTCAGAATTTCAAAGCCGAGTTCAAAACCAACAGGTTCAAATTCAAATAAAGTATATCCACGAGAAAATTATGGGTATAATAATAATAATTCCAACAACCAACAAACACAAAAATTTTGTAATTTTTGCAAAATACCAGGTCACACAAATTCAAATTGTTACAAAAATCAAGGTAGATTAAATACAAATCCACCAAATACAATCAACAAAGATACACAAATCAGCAAGGATTTAATCAACAAAACCAAAGTAATTACAGAAATGTTCAACAACAAAGGCCTTCTGTCATTCAGAAAAATCCAAACAGTTTAAATAAAACTCAAAATGATAGAGTAAATCATTTAAACTACATGATGGAGTCGAGTCCATCGGGTGCTTTGATTCCAGTGGAGGAAATCCAACAACCCGACCACCAACACCAAGAACAATACGACCAACAACAGAACGAACAGGAAAACGAGTTATTCGATTATCAACAATATTAAACTCACCAAATAAAAAACTATTTTATATACAAGATAGGCAAGGATGTAAATTTTTAGTAGATACTGGCGCACCTATTTCTCTAATGAAAATTGACGTAGCACAGAAAAAATATGATACACCTAAACAAGTACAAGTAAACGATGAGAATTTTTCTATTTATGGTATAAATGACACACAAAATGACACACAAATATATCAAAGTATAGATATTATCATCGGTCCAAACAATTTAATGCAAAGGTATTATTTAATAGATTTTGATTTCAAATTCGACGGACTTGTAGGTATCGATTTTCTAGAAAAAACAAAAGCTGAAATCGATATTACCAATAAAAAGATAAAATTATTCTACAAAGAACTACCATTATATGTATATAATACAAATGAAGATCAAGACACTGTAAAATTGACAATTCCAGCCAGAACAATTCAATTGCAAGAATTAAAAGCTCAAAATGAAAATCTAAATGAAGGAATTTGTCCAGAAATAAAAATAAATGAAAGTGTAAGAATTCCAAATTGTTTTGTAAAAGTAAATGAAGACAAAAAGTTCATCACGTCTATTGCAAATTTTTCAGACACAGATCAAGCTATAGAAATATCTCCAATAGAGTTAGAAATATTCATGGAAACAAAAGAAATGAAAAACATTCAAATAAACAATTTCCAAAATGTCAACCGAGAAGACAAAATATTGTCAGAATTACGTCTAGATCATTTAAATGAAGAGGAAAGAAATGAAATTGAGAATCTTTGTTTAAAATACGAAAAAATATTTTATTTGGAAAATGACAAATTAACTTTCACAAGTCAGGTGAAACACGAAATAAATACACAAGATAAAGGTCCAATATCAGTAAAAACGTATAGATATCCACATGCATTGAAGCAAGAAGTTAAAAATCAAATTGAAAATTTGTTAAAACAAAATATAATTCAACCATCGATTAGTCCATGGAAAAGTCCAGTATGGCTAGTACCGAAAAAACTAGATTCAAGTGGAAAACAAAAATTTCGAATGGTAATTGATTACAGAAAGTTAAATGAAATTACGGTAGGAGACAAATATCCACTTCCAATGATAAATGAACTACTAGATCAGTTAGGAAAGTGTAGTTATTTTACGACATTAGATCTTGCATCAGGTTTTCACCAAATTGAAATAGAAAAGAAAGATATTCCAAAAACCGCATTCAGTGTAGACAATGGACACTACGAATATTTGCGTATGCCATTTGGTCTTAAAAATGCTCCTAGTACATTTTGTAGAGCCTTAGATAATGTTTTATTAGGACTACAGGGAGAAATGTGTATGACTTATATGGATGACATCATAATTTACAGTTCTACATTATCGGAACACATTAAAAGATTAGAAAACGTATTCCAACGATTGAAAGAGTACAATTTCAAAATACAACCATGTAAATGTGAATTTTTAAGAAGAGAAGTTTCATATTTAGGACACTTAGTAACAGAAAATGGCGTTAAACCAAATCCTATGAAAATAGAAGCTATAATAAAGTTCCCAGTACCAAAAAACCCGAAAGAAATAAAATCATTCTTAGGTTTAACTGGATATTATCGTAGATTCATAAAAAATTACTCAGAAATGGCAAAACCAATGACCAATTTATTAAAGAAAAATAAAGAATTTAAATTTGATAAGGAATGTACGAATTCTTTTGAAAAATTGAAAAAATGTTTGACAACAGCACCAATTTTGCAATATCCAAATTTTGAAAATGAATTTTTATTAATCTGTGACGCAAGCCAATATGCGATCGGATCATTACTTTCTCAAGGAAAAGTAGGTGAAGATTTACCAGTAGCGTATGCATCCCGAACTTTAAACGGAGCAGAATCACGTTACTCAACTATAGAAAAAGAATTATTAAGCATTGTATGGTCAGTAAAACACTTTCGTCCGTACCTGTATGGAAGAAAATTTAAAATTCTTAGCGATCATAAACCACTAAAATACTTATTTTCATTATCAAACGCAAACTCACGTTTAATGAGATGGAAATTACAATTAGAAGAGTATGAGTACGAAATCGACTATAAACCGGGTAAATATAACAAAAATGCCGATGCTTTATCCAGAATAAAAATCAACGCGTTATCAGAAACTGAAAATGTCGAAAACCAAGACTCAGAAACTGATACAGCTTCAGAAGAAAATCAAGAGCAAAATGAATTTCTTACAAAGTTTTACGAATTCACAAAGAAAAGAAAATCGCAATCACTTATAGATCATGAGAAAATAAAACAAACAAATGATAATTTAATTTTTGTTGCACACAATAATATCATATTACTTGTTCCAAGTAACGAAAACCGCGAAACACCTCATTTACACACAATAATAAAAGATACGTGTATAGATCCAAATAATCAGAATTTAAATCTTACAGACGTGCTTACGATAAGACAAAGTCTTAAATTTCAACAAAGGAAATATTATCTTATTCAGATACCAACTATGAGTATAAACGCAATCAGCTTGAAAGATTGTTTCAGGATATTTTATTCACTGAAAAATAAATTACCACCAAATAATTATTTTATAAACACAGTGAAACACTTACCATTTTTAGATATTCTAAGTTATATTTTTAAAGACGAAGACATAACTTTCACAATATGTCACGATATCGTAAAAGTTCCACCACAGGAAGAAAGAGAAAATATTTTAGAAAATTATCACACAAGTAAGACAGCAGTACATAAAGGTATTAACGAAACGTTCAGAAGAATACGAGATAGATACATATGGCCAAACTTGAAAACAGATGTTGAAAACTTTATAAAAAAATGTCAAGTTTGTAATAAAACGAAAACTAACCGACAAAATAATGACTATCCATTAGTTATAACTGAAACACCTAATAGGCCTTTTGAACATATAAATATTGATTTAATGGGTATAAATAGAAATAATATTCTATTAATAATTGTTGATAATTTTTCCAAATTTGCACAAGCATACCGTGTGGAAAATAAAGAAGGTATAACTATTGTAGAAAAACTTTTACATTATTTTCAACACTACCCAATACCAAAAAGGATTCATGTTGATCCAGGACCTGAGTTCAATAATCAACATATGAAAGATTTAGGGAAATTATATAAATTCAAAATAACTCAAAATGCCGTGGCACATCCACAAACAAATGGAGTTGTAGAGAGATTCCATGCAACCTTACAAGATTCTTTAAGAGCTTATCATAGTGATAATCCAAATAAACCAATAATATCAGGTTTACCTTTCTGTATAAAAACGTATAACAGAAGTAAATCAAATTCAACAAAATATACTCCTGAAGAAATAATTTTCGGACATATTAGAGACGACGAAAATGAAATTTTATATACTGAAGAACAACTTCAATCAAATTATGTAAACGATTTAAAAAATACAGCTGAATATATTTTTGAGAAAGTCAAAACAAACCTCGAAACGGCTAAAGAAAAATCAAAAATTAGGCATGATAAACATGTAAGAGAAAACTTACCAAATTACAAAGAAGGAAATAAAATGAGAAATAAATATAACGGTCCTTTTAAAATACTTCGTATATTAAATATGAATACAGCAGTATTAGAATTAGATAATGGAACAACAACTGTACATTTCGATAGATTGAAACCAGTAACTCTTGTTGCAGGGCCATCCTCGGAGCCAGCGCAATAATAGAAAAAATAAACACCGCAGCAGGTATATTTTTCCAAAAGGAAGGAATAACCAAAATATCAAATGATGAATATAAATTGATTGCATATAAAAATATTTCAGAACTTAGAAATGCGTTCAAACAAAGCCTTAATATTCAAGAATCCTTGAATTCTCTATTGAACAGAAATAATTTGAACCCAAATTTCAAATTAGCATTTTCTGCACAACTATCACTGTTGAATACTATGAATCAACAAATAAAATCAAAATGTTCAGAAATCACCCTAACTGTAACGAATAGATTTAAAAGAGGGTTGATAAATGGCATAGGTTCTGTATGGAAAGTTATTACAGGGAATTTAGACGCATCAGATGGCGAATTTTATAATGAGTGCATAAATAAATTAGAAAGGGACGACAAAAACTTGCAATTATTAATGAAAAACCAAATTCAAATTGTTTCAAGTACAATTACGAATTTTAATAATACTCTGTATAAATTAAGAATTGACGAAACCACATTCAATGAAGATTTGAAAATAATAGAAAAAGAAATGGTTGAAAATCGTGAAAAAAAATACTATTTTCAGCTACAACTTAAAATATTAGAAATGATTGAACAAATATTACAATCGAATACAATTATTTTAGATCAACTGAATGATATTATTAACAGCATAACTTTTGCAAGATTAAAAATCTTACATCCTTCAGTAATTGATCCAAACCTCTTAATTGAACAATTAACTCTCATGGAAAATCACCTTTTACTCCAACACATCAACATATTTCAGAAATAATTTCTTTGATAAAGCTTGAAGCTTTTCAAAAAAATGAAAGAGTAATTTTTATTTTACACATTCCATTAGTAGAGAGTTCAGATTTTGATTTCTATCATATTTACTCAGTCCCAACCAAAGATCCTAAAACAAACCTTTTTCACACTATTCTACCCCTATATAAATATGCAGCAATTGCAAGGGATAGTAAGCAATATATTGCAGTCAAGCAAGACGATTGTTCCGAGATATTCGAGAACGAAATTCGAATATGTTACAATCATTTTCCTAAGGCACTTTCACATGAGTCACCCTGTGAAATTATAATTTTGATGGAATCAAAAATAATGCCAAATTGCGACAAGGTTGTAATCGGAGTAGACGATTACAATGTACAAAAATTAGTGGACGATAAATGGTTACTAACAGTATCCAATCAACTACCTGTAACAACTACATGTCCAGGTAGAAATTCAGAAACTGAATATATTCGAGAAAACTCACTTTTGACATTAGAATCAAAGTGTAGTGCTTTTATAGGAACTACTAGAGTATATGCAAGTTCAGATAACAACAAAACTCTGAAACTTCAGCTCTACATTCCTGAAATAACATACGATTGCTGTAACCATCTTCCAAAACGAGAAGATCTTCCAGTCATGAAGCCAGTTAAAATAAATCATTTAAATTTGGATGATTTGAACATAGCCCAAGAAAAACTACGGGAATATGACAAAACTTTGAACAAGATTATAAACGAGCCTTTCACCACTAGACATCTAAGTACTTTCACGTACATTTGCATGACTTTTATATTCATACTTATATTATGGATAATATTCAAATGTTTCCTAAAAAGACGATATTTTGGATATTTCAATACGAGCCCCAACTCAGACGACGGACATCGCCCAAGAGGATGTTGTGCCCAAATATTCAACTACTGTAACGTCAGGTCAATGATTTCAAGACGGCCCTCGATCCATTTAACCCCAGTATATGATAATGGATCAGAAGAAATAGTCTTCCAGACCCCGTCAACCCCGTTGGCAGCGTCGACATCCCGAAAAGCCCCTAAGAAGATATAATTATATTTATTATTTCTTATTATGTTCATATGATGACATTTATTTTATAATGTTATTGATTTTATTGACTTATTTAATTTTGTAATTTCAGGAGGCTCATCTAACTTGAATTAATTGAAACTTGATAATTATTTTAATTTTTATTATTCATTCAGATATAATAAAAATTCTTAAAGGGGGAGGTGTTATATCCTCGTAGCCCTTGTGGACTTATAAAAATAATTGCATCTTATTAAACTACGCCATTGCAACAATGTTGCAAGGTTATAAGGAAACGCTGTCTTCGCAGACCTTGAATTTATTCTAGGAAAGCGATAAGATATTGTTATTGCGAACTGTCTTGGGATGATTTTCACAGACAGTCTAATCAAGAGGCTGATTCGAGAAACACATTCAAAATTAACATCAAAAATTACAAACCAAGTTAGAAGAGTTTCAACTTGAGTGTTGATACAAATAAAGTAATTTTTTAAAAACCCAACCTTTGCTTTCCCGACGTAAAATACATGCTTCGAAACGTCGAATCACTTCTCTCGTACAAGTCGCTCTTATAATATTAGGCGTAATATCACTGCACGCTAGTCGAATTTTCATTTTCAGATCATCCACATTCAAAGGGGGAGTAGTGAAAACAATATCTTTTAAATAACCCCATAGGAAAAGATCAAGCGGTGATAAATCTGGGGAATGAGCCGGCCACCGAATTTGACCCTTATTACCAATCTATCTATTTGGGTACATTCTATCCAGATATTCAGTAACAACCTGTGAATTGTGAGGAGGAGCACCATCTTGTTGCCACCAAATTCCTTGTCGTTCTGCTATGGGAATATCTTCCATCAACTGGATCAAATCATTTTCTAGAAAATGTAAATATCGCAATCCATTGAGATTTTCATTGAAAAAGTAAGGTCCTATGATGCGGCCATTGAACAATCCACACCATACATTAATACCCCAAGTAGTTTGAAAATTACTTTCGCGGACCCAGTGGGTATTTTCTTGAGACCAATAGTGACTGTTATGTCGATTCACAACGCCATTATTGTGGAATCGCGATTCATCGCTCCACAAAATTTGACTGAATATGTTAGGATTTTCATGTAATACTACCTGAATACAATCAATAAATTCAAGTCGTCGTTCAAAGTCCGTTGGTTTCAAACCTTGTACCAACTGAATTTTGAATGGGTGGTATTTATTTTCTTTCAGAATTCTCTGCACATTAGATTTACTCACACTGACTTCTTCTGCAAGAGTACGGACTGAAACATGTGGATGAATAATGATATAAGCCAACACATTGATCTCTAAATCTTCAGTTTTAACAGATCTCGTATGATGACGATGCTTTATAGTAGAAGGAAATGACCCAGTTCGCAATTTTTATTCAACTCTAGAAAAAGTCATTCGTGACGGAATTGGTCTGTCTGGAAAACGTTCTTGGTATAGACGTTGTGCTTGACGGCAGTTTTTCTGACATTCCCCAAAAATTAATAACATATCAATGCAATCACTTGGACTAAACGCAAAAGGCATACTGGAGTTTTCCCACAAAGAACACAGTTACTGTTTTGCAAAGAATCATTGAATCGAACTGGACAGTAGATACAATTCAACAACATTTGTTACTATGGCATCAACAAGCATAACGAGGGTCAAAACGCAATTCCTCGTATGAGACAAAAACGTAATTTTACAGGGGACACAAATACGAGCTGCTGCGTTTAAAATTTTGCAATTTCAGTTACAAGGAACTGTTTATTAGAAATCGCAGATTTCTGCTCAGAATATAGGGAATCATCTCTTGGGCGACAGACAGAACTAGCAATTTCAAATTGAATGATTGTATTAATATTTTTGACAGTATTGTTACATACGAGGTACTGCGTTTTGGCCCTCGATAAGCTACTTGATGAAATTGTGCAATATAAAGCAATTCACCCTCCAGTTAGTCACATTCTCAAGAATTTCAATATTATATTCAACTGATATCGATATCGTATCGTAGAGGTGAGAATAATGGTTTGTATTCAGTTCAATATAATAAAAGATATAGACTGGATTCGTGTACGAGTAAATAAGTTTTTTTGAAACCTTATATTTAAGGAAAAGTGCAATAACTCAACAACGCCTTAACCGAATTTCAAAAACCAAATTTGAAATGATATCAGAATTTAACGTAGCATCTGAATATGTAATGATATACAGGGCGTTCAATTTTAAAAATGGAATTTTGGTCTGTAGCACCTACACCAAACACCCAGTATATTTAAAAATTATATCAAAATATAGCTCTCATGAACTCATAAAACTTTTGTGAAAAACATTTTTGTATATCTCCTCCAACAAACCAGATATTGCCTGTCACATAAAAGTTGGGACACCCGGTATACTTTTATCTATTCCTTTGTCGCACTTGTATTATACATTTTTATATTGTAAATTTAATGTCCAATAAACCATTTTGCCTTTGCTTATGAAGTCTCGGCCTATATCCACAGGCATAACGCGGCACTACGAGTGTTGTACTACCATCTACGACACTCGTACGGTGTGGACGAGACACCTTTTGCTCCGAGGGATCTTGAGTCCGTTATGGAGAAAGGGTAGTGACGAATCTAATTGGTTTAGGGGCTGTACTCCATATATGGGAACACTATTCCAGGATAGGTCGGATCTGTGCCTAATAAATCATAATCAACTGACATAGAGGACTTTATTGGTATGGATCTCCTGACAAAATTATACTTTGGCCAATGTGACATATACCTTTCTAGAGAAAAGATACGATTGGGTTTTCGTCGCATTGAATTCTACCAACTTGTTGGATCCTCATTCTAGAATTTCTGCTAGGTCCATATTTAAATCGTTCAAGTTCCAGGGTCACTGTAGGTAGAGTCATAAATGAAACTCCATCAACCACCACGAGGAGAGATCTAGCTGAGAGAAAGCTAGATAGAGACATAAGCAAGCAGGTCCCCATTTGATATCTGATGACGGAAGCCATGATCCAGATGTAGGTGGCTTTTTCCAAGACCTCGAGATAACAGATAGCAGTACGATGGGTCTGTAGTTGATTGGCAGGTGTTCTTTTTTCCCTTTTTTTTTGACTGGTTGTATTCTTGCAATTTTCCAGTTGGACGGAAATACCGACAAATTATAAGTAGGGTTGAATAACTGGCAAAGAACTGGTGTTAGTTCGTATGCACACTTCTTGTGAAAGATTGGCGGAATTAAATCAGATCCACTAGCTTTGTTAGTGTTAAGTTCCAGCAAAATGCCTCTGATACTTCGTTGGCGATAGGTAATCTCAGGCATATGACTGTTAATTGGGGTGATGCTCTGGGGTTGTTTTCCCAGTGTAGAATTTGCATCAAACTGGGCATTCGATATTCTTTGGTTAGGAAATGAGTTGAATGTGAAGTTTTTTCCTATAGCTTTGGCAAAATACCAAAACGATAGGGACCTTTGGACACTCGACGAGATTTGACCGTATCTTGGAGTTGTAGGCCTCTTTCGAAGATTATATTGTCTCCTTGGACATGTTTCTTGCTTCAACAAATTCTAATCTGGAGTCAGAGCTCTGATTTTTGTACCATTTGTTAATTTCCTACAGATTGATTGCAATCTCTCTAACTTTCTTATTAGATCCTTACACGGAAAAAAAATATAATAGTAGCAAGTAAAATTTGCATACCACCAAGTGAAAATTTGCATACTATATGGAACAAGTACACGCTTTATTAGCCATTAGAAAAATTAGATTCCTGAATTTGATCACTTGCTGTTATTGATGTAATTTCAGGAACGCAATGTAACCTAACGATATTAAACTCTTTACTAGAAGCAAACTTTTTCTCAATCTACGTTTTATTTGCAGTAGGTGCTCAGTTTGATAACTACTAGTGACAAGTAGATTTACCATTGATGAAGAATGATTTACTCTCAAATAACTCATATACTTAAATCTACTAAAAAAATTATTAATTGCTACTATACAGTATTCTACTGCAGCAACATTTTTAGATTATTACAGTAATTTTAGTTTACTTGGCCTTATCAAATGACTCACTTGTGGGTAGTTTATTATTACCTTACCTTTAATAGCTTTCATTCCATCTTTGGTATCAGGATACAACGGACTCAATTAAAATATCCACTTGCCCTCAGTTTAGAGTTATTAGTTCTTCAAAGAAGGATCATTTGTTTTTTATAAAACCTTATTTTCAACACATTCGTTTCATTCTTGAATTTGAAATGATATGAAAGGTTCGGTTGCAACAAGGTAGCAATGATTCAGTTTAAATTATGAAAAAACGTACTTGCATGGCATATACAGGCTAGCAAAATACACTACTCAAGAAAAACTGGAGAAAGAGATTGCAGTTCCATGACAACATTTTTTCAACTGGCCATACCCTTACTGGATCACCCAGTAAAGCCTGTTTCTTAATTAAAAATTTCGGAACTTTGTTAAATCTTTTTGTATTCATCACTATGAATGCTAATGCTAATGTCTTTCCTCACTATGATCATAACAAACCCAAGCCATGCATAACATGATGAAGAATTAGAACGATCTGAAAATTGGAAATAAAAGATGCCTAATGAAGAAATGAAATAAAAATATGTACATTTTTAATATTTTTATTGAAACAAAACTGTTGTTCAGTTTTTTAGGAAAAATATCCTGATTGTATTATACATAAAATGTCAATATTCTAAAAATGTTAGGTAAAAATCCACATTCTACATACCAACAAGTAAAATACATAAATCAAACTAACACTATTCACACAACTCACAACAGTAATAATAGTATAATTCCGGCCCACGAAGTAACACGCCCACATACAACTACTAACTCAAATGCTGAAATTGGAATGAGGCGTTGATGATCAGTGAAACGGTTACTACCGATTGATCCCGAACTGGTCGCATATCAACAAGTAGGTGAACAGTTTCATTACCGTAGGAACAACTAGCTCTATTGCAAATAAACTGTTGTATTATGCCTGCAACACGAGTCTCTGTTGTTATGATATACTTTTCAGAAACACAAAGTAGATAAATATGAATATACACTTTTCCAACGCTAGTAAAATATTGACCTGACATCATGTTCAAAGCACTTGCTGTATGTAAACAATACAGAATACTCATTTTTTTAGAGACAAAAGGTAATTTTTTTTAATATAGGTATTAATTTCCTTACCACAATCGAAAAAAAGTCAGGAAAACGTTTTACTTGGACCATTTTGTTCCGTGTATAACATCACATTCGGTATCCTTGTCTGGATATTTAGATTATGATTATGTGATATCTCAGTACGTATGTAATAGTCTTGTGATTGAAGCAAATCAGAAGGTGTGAATGACAGATATATCTTCGTATCACGTCCATAGTAATGGATTTTATAATTACTTGCGAAATTGTAAAAATTGGAGAGATACAAGGAGATTAATAAGAGGCCAAAAATTGATCCTCGTGGAGTTCCGAAGGTTTTCATATGAGATAAATTATGTTCGATTTTGTAGATAATTATTGATAAGAGAGAGTGCGCTGGAAGAAAATCCAAAAGAACGAAGTTTATTACTAAAAATGTCGTGGTCATGTGTATCAGATACTGTGCTGGGCCTCTGTAGTCTAAAAACACAAGACAAGTGATTTTTCCAATGGCCATCGTCCGAAAAATATCAGCAAAAACACCTTTAGTAATAATTAAATCAAAGATGAAGAGTATGTGATTCAGCAGATGTGATTTCACTAATATTAACAATTTAATGGATTTCGACATATTCAACTGCTTTACTTTCAATACGAAACGAATATTTCTTGGACGTTTCAACAGGGACAGGGACAAATTGAAATTGTTTTCTGATCGAACATCATCGTATCGTTCCAGTGAGGGTAGTTTAAAGTTGGTTTTCCCAGCATGCGTATTGTTGGTAAAACGATGATTGATGCATCAGTGTTCATCAGTTCGATAGGAATTCCGGTGCTTGATTTTTTCGTAGTATTTCAAGAGATCCGTGAGAACTGTTAGTGGGATATTTATTCTTTAAAATAGAATGTGTCATGTTATATGAGCAATAGGAAATTCTGCAAGGCAAGAGTTAATAATAAGAAACAATTTGTTAATCACATTCGTTTACAGGGTGGGGCAATAGTGCGCAGAGTTTGATTGCTCCAGTTCTATAATAGCTAGGAAGACGATTCGAGAACCAATATAAACTTTAGACGACAGAGTCTATATACAACCATGCGTTATTGCCTGAAATACAGAGCAAATCGAGGAGAATCTACAGGGTCGAGAGCTTTTTTTTAATACAATGTCATAAACCGGGTGGAGAGTCGCTATAGTATTTGAATAGGCTTATTTTGTCGCCACAAATGAGAATTTACCCCATTCTGGTTCAACCTGAAGTAACCTTAAACTTTTTTATTCAAATAAAAATCTGTAATATTTTCCTGATAATCCGAAAATCGGTTGAAAATGGCGGAGAAAGATCAATTAATCGAAAAAGGTTAGCCATGAAAATCAAACTTATCTTATCTCAACTGACGAATGGCATTGGCAGTTATCAGAGGAAAAAGAAACGCTCCCACCTATTATTTCTGAAATAACAACAAGCTATTTTCATGTTGAAAAATGATGATTTATAAGATTATCTTGTTTGAAAAGTTTGGGAGAATTTTTAAAGGAACCGAAGAAACAATCAGGTTTCCAAATGAGGGTCTCAAAATAGATTGTTCTTCAACGAAGGAGGCTTTGAACATAAGAAAGCAAAACAAAGAGTATATTTTATTGAAAAAGTGATATTTTTTGTTTTGTTTGTTCATTAAATGCTGCTTTCTTATGTTCAAAGCCGCTTTCGATGAAGAACATCCAATTTTGAGAACAATCATAATGACACATCATGTACTCCGGTTTCTTTCGGAGTTTTCCGAAATTTTTTATACGAGTAATTTGATAATGAATCATTTTTCATCATGAGGCGGTGAAACGAGCTTGTTGCCATCTGCGAAAAGATAGTTGTGAGCATATCTTCATGGGAACTTGGAGGAAATTTTTGATAATTGTTGAAAAATATGGGAGCTGCAATTTCATGTTAATCCCAATTTTCAACTGTATCTTACCTCGAAGCATACTCTAGTAACTGCTGACGCCGACACTGTTCGTCAATTGTAATGATATAGGTTTGATTTTCATGGGTGATTTTCTTCGATTGAAGAATCAACCATATCTCCTCCATTTTTCAACCAATTTATAATTTAAAAAAACATTTTGATCACAAATTTGAAGTTTTTTGGATTAACAGAAAAAATGTTAAGAGTGTAATTTTAAAAAAGAGTTTGGAGTCACTTTCGGCTAATTTTTCAGTAGTGTCGTCAAAATAAGCGTATTTAGGTACTATAGCGACGTACCAAATTTGAACTTCAAAACTTTAGAAAAGTTGTGGCGCGTAACTCAACTTTGTGCTCGCCCGGTCGAAAAATTCTATCTGCATATGCAGACTTACCTGAAAAGTCACTGTTGTTACAATTATGGAAATCAAGAGGAAATAATTCTTTGCCATTTGATAGACAGATGTGTGATATTTCTCATCCATTATCACGCAGTGATATATAAAGGGTTGCAGAAAATTATATTTCAATACGGAACTTTATAAATAAAATTTTGTCACTTTATTCAAATAGAATACCCCGTATATTTTACGACCATCTGATGTAGGATTGGGATACGATTATTTTTTATATTTACATTACTATGGCTATTTCTGTTTCCGAATTATTGAAATATGAAAATTTCCATATTCCACGTTCCCTTTGTACCATAAAACACATGAGTTCAATTATTTTAGTAAATCCCAATAAAACTTCCTTTACGCACAATTGATTGAAAGAAAATTGAAACTAAAAAAATACAATTCACGCGAAATACCCATAAAAAAATGAGAAACAAAAACGTAAAAAACAATTTAAACTAATTATAATCAGTGCTGCATGACACCCATTACGGTTGACACACATCTCTATTCACCTTCAAAATGAGTCTGAAAGCATTTATTACCCTTTCCCTCATATTTCAAATGGTTGTTGATTTATTTCACGTATCCCCATAGTGAAAATCCATTTAATTGAGATCTGGGCAGTAGAAGGCCATCGACACAATTTTCAGTAAATTGAGTCCCATTTCCATATTCCTACGTGAATTTATAAAATCTGATAAAGCATACCTACTACTTAAATTGAGTCCCTTGTTTCATTATGAGCCAAGCAAATTGAGTCCCATCCCTAGAGCTGCTCCAGTATCAGGTAACGACACCTGAGACTGACCAAGTTTGCCAATTGGGTGGGTAACCCCAGCCAGTTCTCTTCAGAATTGGATGGGAGGGCCTAACTCAATTCGTGAGTTGGTACGACACTGGCGTCCACGTCGCGGGTAGTGGACTTCGGTTCAGAGGCTACCTAGGAAGCAGCTGAAGCGAAGACTAACAGTGTCAAATGATCGCCTAACCTAAGGTGGGAGGTATCGTGCTGAGGGGTGCGTGGCACATAGGGTGATGTGTCTCGAACGATCCCTCTGGGACACCGGGTGACCTCCCAGAGTATTACAGCCTTACCATGGCAAGGCGGGGCTCTACCATGGTGGATCTTATTTCCCTAGCTACTCGTGGGAACAAATGAGTAAAAATTTAAAAAATCAGAACCCCAACGGGGGGGATAAATCCCCCGATTCTCAGGAAACTGGGGAACCAATGTAGATCGGAAATCCGACTCCATAAGAGGGACTGGGCGTAGGTCTAGTCTCTCAACAAGAGGAGAGCGGAATTTTACCGCCTCCAGAACTGACTCCAGATCAGGAAAGGGAACTGTTAAAGTCTCCGAAACCTACTGGAGCTGATCAGGATGAGGCTACCATAGCTATGGATAGCCTCAAACTGAAACGTACTCGACTCTCAAGGTCGAAAAGGAAAGCTCTGAGTCGCTTGCTCAAGAGCGGAATGGCTTATGAGACCGCCTAGAGCAAGTGCTCAAAGATATTGGCAAGCCGAATCAGCAACCGGAGGGGGACAAATCTCAGTCTGGGGCTGGTGGAGCAAGCAAACGCCTGAGATCCGACGACAGTACGCCGGATCACACGGCGAAGAAAGCTTGCTCGGCGGTAGCCAAACCTTCGTACGGGACAGTGGCTGGGGGCAACAGGGTGGGCCTAATCCACCCTGAATATCCTACCACTGCCCTAACAGGCGAACAACTTAGGGCTCTTCAGCGTTCAATTATGAAAGCTGTTAGCCTAATACCCGATGATGACCCTCAGGTGAGGTTCCAGAGCTGTACTTTTCGGCCTGGATGGTTACAAATCACCTGCGTGGACAACATCAGTGCCAGCTGGCTGGAGGAGGCATCAAAGCAACTCCAACCATGGGAAGGGGCGAAAATTAAATTCGTCAAAGGGCAGGACCTTCCGAAGCCATTCATCTGTGTGGCATACATCCCGGACGATGAGGCCGACGAACGACTCACGGCCGAGATGGTGCTCACAAGGTTGAGAAAAATGAACCACGGTCTAACCACTCAGGATTGGGTAATACTGAACCGAGAGGACTCGGGCCGTGGCCAAACATGGACATTCGCCATTGACGAAAGGTCCATAACAGCCTTGGAGGAGCTGGACTTCAAACCCTACTTCGGCTTTGGACAGATTCAGTTCCGTCTGAGAGGCAGCCGTGGAGGGAAAGAACCCTCCCGGACGCAGCCGGAGGAGGGGAAGGAAAGCAAGCCTCCTCTAAAGAAAACGGTCGTAAGGGGAGCACCGCAAGGGAAAGGTAAATCCGTCCCGAGTGTTGCGCCTCGGACCAAAAAGCCTGCGAGTGTGGCCTCGGGGAAGGGTAAATCCATCCCGAACAGACCACCACTCAAAAAGGGTGCCGGCACCTCTGAAGGGAAGGGAAGTAAACCGCCCTCTGAGGAAAAGAGCGGGGGAGGACCGCCAAAAGACGGCAAATAAGGGCCTGGCTGATATAACAGTCAGACTCCTGCAGGGAAACCTGCAACATGCCAAGGCCGCCACCTACGTCCTTGGCAAAAAATTCATAGAGGAGCGGATAGATCTGGCCCTCATCCAGGAACCCTGGACCTCCAACACAGGCCGAGTTACCGGCCTGAGTAACACATCTGGTAAGGTAATTGCGGTCAGTTCTGGGGTAAAACCTAGGGCATGCATTCTAGCCAGAAACAACATTAATTATTTTATTCTTTCAGATTTCTGCACCCAAGACATGGCAACAATCCATGTGAAATTTCCAGAGAGGGGGAGCATGACAGAAATGATCGTCTGCTCAGCATACTTTCCTGGAGAAGTGGGTGCGGAACAGCCTCCTCCAGCGGCCGTGCGAGAACTAATTGCCTTCTGCAGGAGGAACAACACCCATCTACTGATAGGATGTGACGCCAATGCGCACCATGAAGCGTGGGGCAGCACAAACATCAACATGAGGGGTGAGTCTCTTTTCAATTACCTGATAGGGGATGAGCTTACAATTAACAATGTCGGCTCCGAGCCAACCTTTGTCACTAGTATTAGGAAAGAGGTACTAGATCTTACGATCAGCTCAGAATTTCTAAGCAACAAGATATCCAACTGGAGGGTGTCCTCTGAGCCATCATGCTCAGACCACAGGCATATTCAATTCAACATTGAAATAGGCCCCAGACCAGTGGTACAATACCGAAACATACGGAGCATGGACAGGGAAGGATACAAGACCTCCCTGAAGAACCATCTCCAAAACGGATTGTCCACAATAAATAGTCGTGATCAAATAGATATTGCTGCGGAACATCTACAAACTGCACTTATCTCAGCTTATCACGAAAACTGTCCACTGAGGGAGAAAAGGGATAACCGAAATGCTTCCTGGTGGAACAAAAATCTGGATAAAACACGAAAAGAAGTTCGAAGGTTATTTAACCGAGCTAAGGTATCAGGTGAATGGGAAAATTACAGGTCTGCTCTAACCACTTACAACAAAGATATCCGGAAAGCAAAACGAGAATCATGGGAACGATTCTGCGAAAATGTGTCCAACACATCAAGTGGAACCCATATCCACAAGATTCTATCCAGAGAGCCGACACAGGAGCTGGGGTCGTTAAAGCGTCCAGACGGCTCCTTTACGGCCTCCAGGAAAGAAACACTAGAGCTATTAGCTAATAACCACTTCCCAGGCAGCCTGATTCTGGACAATCAACCTCTAGTCACAAATATAGGCCGGATAAAACGACCTCACAGAGATGACTGGGTGGTTGCCAACAAAATAATTACACCACAGGCGATAAGATGGGCGGTTAACTCATTCCACCCATACAAATCACCAGGAGAGGATGGCATAGCTCCAGTTCTGTTACAAATCGGACTGGAACATATCATACCTATCATTATAAGACTCTTTAGAGCCAGTTTAGCATGGAACCATATTCCGTCTAACTGGACCGCGACTAGGGTGATCTATATTCCTAAGGTGGGTCGGAATGACCCACACCCAAAATCGCTCAGACCCATTAGTCTGACATCCTTTCTGTTGAAAAGCATGGAGAAAATACTGGATGGGCACATAAGGTGTGGGGCACTAACAAAGCACCCCCTCAATGTTCACCAGTATGCCTACCAGGCTGGCAAATCAACAGAACTTGCCCTCAATAACCTTGTCTCAGGAATAAGCGACGCCCTGGAACGCCAGGAAATAGCAGTCGCTGCATTCCTGGACATAGAAGGAGCATTTAACAATGCACTACCTCACTCCCTATATGAGGCCACTGTCTCTAGAGGGATTGAACCGATACTATGTGACTGGATAAGAACTATGCTTCACAACAGAACTATAACGACCTCTCTACAGGGGGAATGTGTCAGCTTCAAGCCAGCCAGGGGCTGTCCCCAGGGGGGGTCCTCTCCCCACTGTTATGGTCACTGCTGGTGGATGATCTGCTGGCCATTCTCTCGCTGTGGGAGGTTGATCTGCAAGCATATGCTGACGATCTGGTCCTAGTAATAAACGATAAATCCGAAGAGACGATATCCTACGTCCTTCAGGATATATTGGATACCATATATAAATGGTGTAAGAGGGAGGAAATGTCCATTAACCCCCACAAAATGGTCATAGTACCATTCACCAGGAAAAGGAAGCTGGAACATTTAATATCTCCTTCCATCAATGGTGTAACAATTCCTTTTGCGAGTGAAGCAAAATATCTAGGAATAACCCTGGATAAAAAACTTAATTGGAACTCGCACCTGGAAAAGACTATCCGGAAGGCTAGCCTTTCATTATGGACATGCCGCAGAATATGTGGCAAAACATGGGGCATGTCACCAAAACACGTATACTGGTTGTACGTGACCGTCATACGTCCAATGATAACGTATGGCTCTATAGTCTGGTGGAGCAAGGGACATACAAAAATGGCCATTGCTAAACTTAACGGACTACAGAGACAAGCGTGCCTGGCGATTACTGGAAGCATTCGCTCCACGCCAACGGCAGCAATGGAAGTCCTCCTTGGATTACTTCCTCTCCACATAGTTCTGGAGAGAGAGGCAAGATGGGCAACATACAGACTTTATCAAGCGGCCATTAGTCTACCGCAGGCATGTGTCATAAGAGGCAGCGGCATGCTGGAGGGCATAATAGCTCACAACATTCTAGGAATGCCCTCAGACATCATGCCTAAAACCATCAACCTTCACACGTCCTACACTGTGGTCTTTCCCGAAAGAGAAGACTGGGTCCGGAATGAAACCAACCTATGTAGGGCAAATGAACGTTGGTTCACCGATGGTTCCAAAACTCAGGAAGGCGTCGGAGCCGGAATATATGGGATGAACCCAGTAGTGAAACGCTCGTTCAGTATGGGCAAACTAGCTACGATATTTCAGGCAGAGGTATATGCCATTGAAATGTGTGCCAGGGAGCTGGAAAATCGGCTCCACACACGAAAAACAATAAAAATATTTTCAGATAGTCAAGCAGCACTTAAAGCGCTTGAATCCAACTGCTTTAAATCTAGGGCAGTATGGAACTGCAGAGACACCTTAAACCGACTGGCGCAACGCAACAACGTTACCCTAGTCTGGATACCAGGTCACACAGGCCTAGAAGGAAACGAAATAGCGGACGCCCTAGCAAAAGGGGGGGCCGAAACAACGTTCACTGGACCAGAACCGGTAATCGGTTTAGCATATAGCACTGCCAAGAATGTCATAACAGCTTGGGCAGACAATAAAAGACTCGAGTACTGGCGTAGTCTACCGGGCCTAGCCCATTCCAAAGCATTTATTGCTTGTACAAGGAAAAAACAGGACTCTGACAAACTGCTAGAACTCAGCAGAGCGCATCTCAGAGTTATAGTAGGTTTGCTTACTGGCCACTGCAAACTCAAATACCACATGCATAAAATCGGACTTGCACAAGATGCAGAGTGCCGGCTATGCATGGAGGATGATGAAACGGCTGAACACATTCTGTGTACATGCCCTGCAGCGGCCAGAACCAGATTCTCAATATTTGGCGATACGACAGTAAGGCCAGAAAACCTGGTAAATTGTTCTCCCAATGCATTCCTCAATTTCGTCAAGAGATTGGATATACTGGGAGAAATATAACCATAGGGTGAGCCACAATAGGCCATTGGCCGCAGTGGAGGGCCTGATACGGGCCCACTCACGTTCAAAACCAAAACCAAACCCATCCCTAGAGGATATTCCAGACTATTCCACTCTTCTTAAGATATTCACGTAATCTGACCAATCACAAATCAAAGACAACTTGTATTATCGTGAAAATACCAGCTGTCTCTCAATTCTGATTAGTCTATCAGCGTTGGTGTTTTCAACGATGTAACCATGGATGACAAAGCAAAGTTTGACATTTTGACATATCGTAATTGTAGGCGAAAACGTCAAAATGAGTCGCATCGTAAGTATATAATAAATTATTTTGTTTTTTTTTTACCAAACTCCCAGGTTTTCGGAGAAAACCCCTCAAAAGCAGAGCTTGTGCGAGCAAGGGAGATCCGGGACCTACAGTTTAAATAAAAGTGGAATCCGAACCACTTCAGCTCAGTGACACACGACCGGGGATCGAACCCGGACCGTCTGGGTGGAAGCCAAACGCTCTAACACCTCGACCACTTCGCTGTACCTCTTATTGATAGGTATAATACATTTTTTATGATTATAGTTAATTGATTATGGTTATGATGAATTGATTGTTCATGTTCATAATACATACTTTTAATGCTTCGTGAAATAGTCTAATAAAATTCCACTCGTGATTGAATTTATCTCATAAGTCTGTCTTTTATTTCTGAACTCAACTGAATTGTATCGAGAAAACACCACTCGTCTGCGGACTCGTGTTGTTTTCTCGAAGCAATTCAGTTTCGTTCAGAAATGAATCGACAGACTTATCGCAAAATTCAATCACTTGTGGTATTACTATTGAATATACATAGAAATGTGCAATTATATTTTCACGCACTTACTCAATTGTCTACGTAAAGTTTGTTCGTTCTAATTAGATCAGAATAAAAAATTACTTCTATATAAGACAGTGACTGCGATTAGGACTATGATAATGACAATGATGCATAAATTGGCCTTATCATTATTTCTTATCTCAACTGTGAAAAAACAAGATTTATTATGAGGTACTGCAACAACTAACCTTCGCTACTCGAAAAAAAAAACATAAATAAATAAATTCACGTACAGAAATTGACATTGTTCTCGTAACCAATGATGTAATGATCTTTAACTTCAGTTTATTTGCAATTTCCTAATAGTTACTAAAAATGGGGCTTTGTCGGTCTTTATTTCGATTTACACCTTTTTGTACCTAATAATAGTTGGGCAGAACTCAAATTTGTTCACACCTTTCTGTGATTCTTAGTTGATGAATGGTTAAACTTGAGTTTGTCGTAATACCCATTGTACAGGAAACAATTAATGTCCATTTATGCAAGGAGTGGTCGTGACTTCACATTTGATACCTGTTGTTACAGTGGTGCAGTTGAATCCAATGTGAACAGCAAAACAGTATTAATATTTATTACCACACTTGCTTTATGTCCAATTAAACAATGATATCAAGTCGAAACGAATATCTTTTTTTTTATAAATATTGACAAGTAAAATTAAAGTGACACCTTTTTGAGAACAACTTTGACATTAGATTACTAATTGAATACGGTATGTTCCAACACCCTCACTTAATCTCATGTCAAAAATTCTAATAAAGTTACTGCATTCTTCTCAATCCTAATTGTTGAGCACAATATAAATGTTTTAGTCCAAACAATAGTTTAGTTAACATATCAGCTGGCATTTCCTCCGTTGATAGATAAAGAACTGATATTTCCTTCTACTCAGCCAGCTCTCTCACGTAATGATACTTTATGGAGATGTGCTTTGTCCGATTATGAAAAACTGGATTATACACCAGCTTGTTGGCTCCTTGATTGTCATTATAGACTGCAATTGACTCGCATTCCTTGTATAGCTCACTGAATAGCCCTTTCACATACATGACTATTTTTACCCCTTCTGCTACAGCCATGTACTCGGCTTCAGTTGTACTCAGTGCAACACTTCTTTGCTTTCTAGATTGCCAACTGGATAGCT
This sequence comes from Chrysolina oricalcia, assembly GCA_944452925.2. Taxonomy (NCBI): domain Eukaryota; kingdom Metazoa; phylum Arthropoda; class Insecta; order Coleoptera; family Chrysomelidae; genus Chrysolina; species Chrysolina oricalcia. The sequence goes on along the minus strand of OX101821.2, from coordinate 38,293,955 downwards.
GCTCCAGCATATGTCAGCAAAAAACCGGTGTACGAACGACGATCTTCTATGCAACTGTCCCAGTCAGCATCAACATAACTTTGAATCGGTTTTCTGGACTTCTGGAAACATAAACAGCCGTATGCATAGTCAATTCCAGCGACTCGTCAGAGTTTTGCCGCTCGCTACACAAGAACTATAATCCACAGTCGAGCTCCAAAAAAGTGGTACATCGCCAGCGTTTTGCCAAAATGTGACTTATCGTGTAGTTGTCACTTTTTTGGAGCTCGACTGCGTATTATAATCCTTGTGTGGCGAACGGCGAAACTCTGGCGAGTCGCTGGCAATTGACTATGCATACGGCTCAAACAGTAGTCTTTTGTACCTTTCAGGTATCTAAGAATTCTCATGGCTGAAGTCCAATGTTCTTTATCATGACAGTGATTGAATTGACTCATGAAACTTGTCGAGTATGTGATATCAGGACGTGTACACACTGAAAAATACATCAAGGCCCCGATGAGCTCTTGATAAGGATATTGAGAGTCATTTTTCAGAGATTTTCCCAATTTCAAATTTGTTTCTAAAGGAGTACTCACTGGCTTTGAGTTTTCCATACCAAATCTTTTCAAAATCGTACCTATGTAATTCATTTGGTCAAGAGTAATTGTTCTATTTGTTCTATTTCTTGTGATCCTCATTCCTAAACACTCCGTAATTTTTCCAAGATCCTTCATCTTGAAATGTTTCCCGATTCCTTCTTTCAGTTTTCGAGTTTCATGTGGATCACTAGAAAAAATATAGAAATCATCTACATGAAGAGCAATAATGATAAATTTGCCTGCTTCATTTCCGCATCTCTTGAAACCACTGTTCATCAAAAAAGTATGAATTTTTGTATTCCAGCAGCGGGCTGATTATTTTAATCCATATATAGCCTTTTGGAGTTTGCACACCTTCATTTCATTTCCAGGTTCAATAAAACCTGAAGGTTGTTCCATATATATGGTTTCTTCATGATTTCCATTCAAAAATGCGATGGTGATATCGATATGGTCTATATCCAAATTCAGTTCTGCAGCTAGCCCAAATAATAATCGTATGGTGGTGAGTCTTACAACGGGTGCAAAGATTTCTACATAATCTTCCCCGAATTTCTGCGAAAATCCCTCCGCTACAAGTCTCGCCTTATGTCTCTGGGCTTTTCCATCGGCTCCCATCTTATGCTTGAAAACCCACTTGCATTTGACCACATTTTTCCCTTGAGGGCGGTCAACAAGTTCTCACGTTTCATTTTCGGCTAGACCGCAACTCTTCTTCCATTGCACGCTCCCACAGTTTTTTGTCAGATCTTGAACGAGGATATGCAATATCTATGGGGTCGGTAAAGTTGCTTACTGATAAAAAAGAATATTCCATATCGTCATATCTTTGAGGAGGTATTCTCTGTCTTTGAGGATATCGTCTATTTTCTTGGTTTTCGGATATTGGACGGATGGTTTCAACAACATTTTCATGATCAAGAGGAATTTCTCCAGAAATATTCTCAACACCTTTGGTTATTGACGGAATATTGTTATCCTGGCAATCGATTTGTGGTAAATATTCCATTGCCAGTTGCTCACATTTAGGTTCGAAATTTTTGGTTTCAGTGATTTCACTAAAGTAACTATTTTGTTGAGTCTCCTGTGAATCATCTGAGTCGATCTTAACAGATTCTAGGAAAACCACATCTCTTGCTCTAATAATTTTGTGAGGATTTTCCTCATCCGAGAGTCTATAACCTTTTGAGGTTTCACAATAACCCACCATTAAATATTGATGTGATTTTTTATCAAATTTCTGCCTCTATTGCTTTGGTATATACCTGGGCTTTACTTCTGGTACTGCATCCCTCACAGCAGCGGTAGGTGATCGGTTCTTTAGGTAAATGGCGGTATTCATGGCTTCGGCCCAATATCGTTTTCCCAAATTCGCATCAAACAATAGGCTTTCTCTACTAGAGTTCTATTCATCCGTTCCGCCACCCCGTTTAGCTGTGGAGTGTACGGAATGGTTGTCTGATGAATTATCCCGTGAATTTTCAGGAAATTTTTGAAATCGTCATTGACATATTCTGAGCCATTATCACTTCTGAGTCGTTTTATCTTTTTGCCAGTCTGGTTTTCGACAAAAGCTTTGAAGTCTCGAAATTTACATAAAACTTCACTTTTTGTTTTCAGTATATAGCCAAAAGTTTTTCTGCTGAAGTCATAAACAAAAATCAGGCAATACCTACCACCCCATGAAGTCTCTTCCATTGGTCCTGCTATATCGCTGTGGATGAGTTCTAGTAATTCACTCGCCCTTCTCGATTTTTTGGTAGGAAATGCTTGAACAATCTGCTTTCCTTCAAGACATTGAATGCAAGGCTCGCTATTTCCTTCACCAAAATGTATTCCCGAAACTAAACTTTTCAGCAATTTCATACTCCTTCGGTTCAAGTGACCTAAACGTTTATGCCACAGCATGTGATACGAAGCAATTGTAGACAAAACCCTCACTGGTTCTTTACTGCATATATCAGCAACATATAGTCCATTTTTCAAGTGTCCAGTGAATTCAACGTTTCCCATCACATTATAATCTGATTCATTGTAGACTTTGCAGCCAAATCTATCTAATACAACTACAAGACCCTTTTGAGCCATAGCATTCACTGACAAAAGGTTAGTTGACAGATCAGGTACATAGATCACATTTTTAACTGTTTTTGAGTCAACAGAGTCATTGTGATTTAGGTCAATCGTCACATCTCCCATACCATTATACACTATTTCTTCTCCGTTTGCAACTGAAATAATAGTCTGCTCCGTTGCACTGAAATTTGTCTTCCAGTCATTTTTTGGAGACATATGTGATGTGGCACCTGAGTCTATTACCCAATCTGTATTTGAAGCTGTACATAACATTGCGGTACTAAGTAATGTTTGGTTTTCAGCTTTCTTATACCCTTTTACATTTTTATCCTGATCTTTTCTGTTTGGACAATCAGGCTTTTTATGTCCAATTTCTCCACAGGAATAACATTTCATTTTCTTCTTCGGGAACTTCTTGTATGTATTTTTCGATTGTAATGCTGCCTCACCTCGGTCTACACAATGTTGGGATTTCTTTCTCGCATCTTCTTCTATGAGCTTTGTCTTCACTTCATCTGATGACAGGTTTTTGTTATTGTACGTTAGGGCCATAACCAAAGGTTCATATTCTGAATTCAGTCCGTTCAGCAAAACAAAAGCAACAAAATCGTCATCTATGGTCACACCAATATCTGCTAGTTTATAAACTGTAGACATAATATCACTGATGTATTCCTCCATCGAAGTAAATTCATCACGTCTCATTCTGAATGAATGTCTTTGCAAATCGAATTTTCTATTCATGTCCTTCGAATCAAAAGCTTTCAGCAAACTATCCCAAGCTTCTTTAGACGTCGTGGCTTTACAAACATGTACATAACAAGTCGGTTTCACACTCAAACATATTTTTGCCAATGCTTTATTATCTATGTCTTTATCCACAGCACTATTTATATCCACACCATTGGATACAATGTCCCATAAACCTTCCAACATTAAACTCATCTTCATGGCAAATTTCCATGATGCATAATTAGCCTGTCCTTCCAGCTTGTCTATATTTGGCACAGACGTGGAAATTGACTGCACAGTTGTGACTGTTAGAAATGCGCTAGTCTTGCTGAGGTAGGTAATGACATGATGCAAATTTGTAGCACACAATAAAAATAACGAAGATGACTATAGAATCACTTATATCAATGTAACTTCTTCCGCCGGGCCCATAACCTGTTGTTACAGTGGTGCAGTTGAATCCAATGTGAACAGCAAAACAGTATTAATATTTATTACCACACTTTCTTTCTATTCAATTAAACAATGATATAAAGTCGAAACGAATATCTTTTTTTTCATAAACATTGACAAGTAAAATTAAATTGACACCTTTTTGAGAACAACTTTGACATTAGATTACTAATTGGAATACGGTATGTTCCAACAATACCAATATTAAAATATGTGTTTTTTTCATTATTGGTTATTTAATAAACTAGTGTATTAATCGCATTTCAATATAGGAGTTGATTACAATATTTTCCGACTACCTCACTCTTGTTCAAATAAAGAAATTCAAATTTTTTCCTGGCAATAAAGTTAAAGATGCTACTTTAGCAGTTCCGTAACATCTGGCAACATAAATGACCCCGCACTATTCTTATGGGAAATGGCTTTCCGTGAATTTGACTAAATTTTTTGTATTTTGTAGTTCTTGATGAGCTGATCAAAAGTGTCCATAGCCACAAAGCTCAAAAATGGACAGTTTTCGAGATATGGATATTTGAAAATGGATTTTTCCATTTTTTGTAGTATTTGCTCGTCAATCCGATAGCTCTTATTTCTTGATGGAATGGCATTTGAATGTTCGGCGCCCACAATCCGTCTGGTCTTTCTCAGTTATGTTAGGCACCGCCATCAAACAATTTTCATACACTACTCCAGACTGGTTATGAAATGAGGTACTATTTTCAAGATCTTCCATACAAGATAGCGCCAGTATAATTTGAATTGTCAAAAAACGACATATGTTGGGTATTTTGTGAATAGAGACCATAATAACTGATACTGAATATATATTATCTAATGTCCAATAATATCGAGCATGTTTTCCAAAATGTTCATAACGAGGCTCAGCAAGCTTCGATGGGAAAAAATGGACAAATCATAATAGTGTGTTCACAGATACAACAAATGTGATCACTATCGATGTCATTTACATGAGATAATGTGATTTATTTTTCACAAATCTCTATTATTTGACAATGGTGTGCCAAGACATTTTCCTCAGGGTGGCTCGAAATGGACGATAGCATCTCACAGCCAAACGAATCCGTGAAAATGTCTGCATCTTTGATACCTTGTAGTACTTTCTAGGTAGAATAGGGGAAGTTCAGGTGTTGAAAGCAAACTATGAAAGGAACTTTCGATATTTACCCCCGCTTTCTTGAAAATACTATTTTTTTTAATGTTGCATTAAAGTTTACACTTATCTACTCATGTGATCGTTTGCAAAATGAATGAATAGATCAAACAAAAACAATGTAAAAGTAGGAGTAAAAATCATAATAATAATGAGAATAATGATATTGAATAAAAACAATAATGATCTATCTTAGCAATCTCAAAAAATCATGAGCGAAGGGGATTGATTTTTCCTTTATATTATTGAAATGATCTGACTCATAATATTTCAAATGATTTCTTGAGATTGCAAAGATAGGTTATATATTTTTTATATAATATCATTATTATTATTATGATGAATGGCTACTCTTACTATTTTATTGTTTTTGAATGATCTACTCATTCATTTTACCAAAAATCATATGAACAGAATTTATTTGTGTAAACTTGATGCAACATTTATAAAAATTATAGTATTTTCAAGAGTTTGGGGGCAAATATCGAAAGTTTCATTCATAGTTTGCTTCCATTATCTAAACTTCCTTATTCTGGAAAGTACTACAAGGTATCAAAGATGCAGACATTTTCACGGATTCGTTTGGATGTGAGATGCTATCATCCGTTTGTAGTCACCCTGAGGAAAATGTCTTGGCACAACATTGTCGGATTATCGAGATTTGTGTGGAATGAATGACAAATTAAATTCCATCCCAACAACAAATGAAAGCTTCCCGATTGATGGCCAAGTACCACAAAAAATGAAAAAAATTTGAGGCTATGAACACTTTTGATCAGCTCATCAAGAACTACAACATACCAAAAATTCAGGCGAATTCACGGAAAGCCATTTCCCATAAGAAATGTGCGGGGTCCTTTATCGTCAATATCCATTTTAGCGTCCATAACATCTGAATTCGTTAATGTTTGGTTGCTTATGCAACAATCATGCATTCATTGAGTAACCGACCATTAATGAAAAATCGACCATTATTAGGGGTCATAAATGGACGATTTCTCGAAATCATCCAATAATAACAAATCATTCATTAATAGGGGTCATTAATGGTCGATTTCATTTGCATTAAAATTAAACATTAAACAGACATGTTGATAAGAGGTAGGCGGAAAAGAATATTTTCGTGACTAACTTTTGTCTTAGATGTTTTCGCATTTTTCCCTTTACCTCGTATACTGAAGTAAAAATTCTTGAAAAATGTCATAAATAATTTTTTCACTTTTACCAAAATACATTCAGACAGATGTTTGTATTTCAAAATCTAAATTATATTTCGTTCTTAGTCGTCAGTCTTCTGTTTCGAATTTCAGTCATTCATAAAGTATAATTGACTAACACTTGGGGCCGTAAAAAAATTATATACAAACAGGGATATGAAGATGAGAAGGTAAAACCACTGTATATATTATCTGCATCTTATGAATTAGGTGTAATTAAACCCTAGAAACGAATCTTGAGTACCTACCTCTCAAGTAGATCGATTTAGTTCCTCTACGAGGTTCAGGTAGGTATATCTTTTACTTAGTAGTCGTTCACAGCTTGTGGGTGGATCATTAAATCGTGAGATGACCATTGATCTTTGGATATTTGAATGAGGTGATGAGGCGCCTTCGAAAATTGTTTAGGGTCAAATATCATTTTCTTTTTCGGATTCAACTTCTATATAAACAAAGATCTGCATCTGTTATGCTCTGGCCAAAATATTCCTATTCAATATGAGTATGTTTTATTACAGTTTTATACTCGTCCCCTCCCCCAACCAATAGCTCTGAAATTTGGTACACATATTCTTATATCATATCCGGAGTACCTCAAGGCACAGTACTAGAACCTATTTTGTTTATACTGTACCTCAATGCCTTGTCATGTTTACTTATCATTGGGAAAGGACCCCGCAAACACCTTATGGGATTTGGGTCCCGGTGGATTTTTTTGAATTTTTGGTATGATGTAGTCCATGTTATTCTCAACCAATGTTACCATTGCGCCAACTCAAAAAAATGAACAGTTTTGCTGCTAGGGGGCGTTGAAATCACCCCTAGCGCAGATTAGACTATTTATTTTTGAATCCGGTAACAATATGTTCACTTGTTTCATTGTTGCTAACGTTGCACAATATTGTGCTGTTTTATAAAAAAAATGTTACCCCCCTCCTTCTTCCCCCCAATTCATATTACGTAACGAAAAAGAAAATATTTCTTGGGTGCTTTTAAATGTATCGTCGAACGTTTAAATTTGCCTTAATAAGGGAAATAGCAGTTTTGTATGATTATCCCCCCTCTCCCCGAAAGACAAAATGAAAAAATTTCGGTGGATTTTTCTGAATTTTTAATATGATGTTGTTCAAGTTATTTTGAATCGAAAATAATTGGATGACAAACCCCGAAAATTAATAGTTTTGATGCTAGGGAGCGTTGAAATCTCATTTTGCTCAGAATAGACTATTTATTAATATAGGCTGAAACAATTTCTCTACGTATTGTAGTTTAGATTATGCTGAACAATTGTGTGATTTCTTATAAAAAAAAATCTGAAACCTCCCCCTTACCCCCAACCCCTATTTTAAAACACAAAAAAAATTATTCTCGACTACTTGTAAATGCTTTATCAAAATAAATGTTTTATCAAAATAAATGTTTTAATCAGTTCAAATGAAGGAAATCGTACAGTTGTTTAATTTAATCTCTCCTCTCTTCCTTTGAATCCACCAATATTTTTTTGAATGGAGGAGAAGGTGAAATTGAACCACTGTACAGTTTCCCTAATTTTAGCTGATTTAAACATTTATTTTGATAAAGCATTTACAATAAATATCGTGTTTTAAAATAGGGGTTGGGGGTAAGGGGGAGGTTTCAGATTTTTTTTTTAATAAGAAATCACACAATTGTTCAGCATAATCGTAGAGAAATTGTTTCAGCCTATATTAATAAATAGTCTATTCTGAGCAAAATGGGATTTCAACGCCCCCTAGCATCAAAACTATTCATTTTCGGGGTTTGTCACCCAATTATTTTCGATTCAAAATAACTTGAACTACATCATATTAAAAATTCAGAAAAATCCACCGAATTTTTTTCATTTTGTGTCTTTCTGAGAAAGGGGGGATAATCATACAAAACTGCTATTTCCCTTATTAAGGCATATTTAAACGTTCGACGATACATTTAAAAGCACCCAAGAAATATTTTCTTTTTCGTTACGTAATAGGAGTTGGGGGGAAGAAGGGGGGGGGGTAACATTTTTTTTATAAAACAACACAATATTGTGCAACGTTAGCAACAATGAAACAAGTGAACATATTGTTACCGGATTCAAAAATAAATAGTCTAATCTGCGCTAGGGGTGATTTCAACGCCCCCTAGCAGCAAAACTGTTCATTTTTTTGAGTTGGCGCAATGGTAACATTCGTTGAGAATAACATGGACTACATCATACTAAAAATTCAAAAAAATCCACCGGGACCCAAATCCCATAAGGTGTTTGCGGGGTCCTTTACATTATTTGCTGACGATACCGCCCTTTTATGGCATGGCAAAAATGGGGATAGTCTGAAAACAATCATAGCCCGGGATCTACAAGAGGTCATATCTAGGTGTAACTCCAACTAACTTCGCTTCAACATCAATATTACATCAATATTAACATCAATATTACACTTGACCATGTCAGGTATTAAAAAAAAAATTGCATCAGGCTGATACGCTGTTAGAGTGTTGTCAAACGAACTTGGTACAGTCATTGCTAGAAATACATATTTTTCCCTCATAGAATCTCATATGAGGTATGATATAACTTTTATGGGTTTCTATAGCCAGTATTTACAGCATTTTGTCCAACAAAAAAGGGACATTCGAAAAAATTGAGATATTGACGTTTAAAGTAATATTTCACGGTTTTTTGCTATTGACAACGAAAGTTGACCTCCTATCGAAAAAGATTTAATAGCAAAGTTATTGAAAATAAAAAGATGTACAACTTTTGTATCAACATTTTTCCATTTTCTGTGAAAATATGAGAAACAAAATTTTTCAGTTTTTAATTTTTTTCTCGAGCACAGTTTTTTTTTTCACGAAATTTGGTGGAAATATATCTTATCATGTTTCGAGTGAGCTGTAATTTTTTTTTTCTTCGACAAATTCCGAAAAAACGACCTCATGCATTTTCAACTGAAAAGTTTCACTGTTGAAATTCGTCTTTTCAAGCTCGCTTGCAGCTTGTTTTATCGTTGAAGCATCTACTTTTTGATTATGTAAAAGTTTTCCAGAAAATGCGAAAAAATAAAAAAAAATAGTTTTTTAAAAATCAGTATTTTAAATTTTTGTTTAAAAAACATATTTATAAATAATTTATTAAAATTATTGAAATTAACAGTGGAAACCTTTCAAAAATATTAATTTCATATTACCTTAAAAGGCACAAAAATATACAAGGACATACATAAGGATTTGATTGATAGAAGAGCGAAAGGAGGTGAACTTTTGGGGGTAAAAATCATTTCTCACGATTTGCAGCGAAAATTAATCTCCTACAAAAAAAAGTTAGGGAAAAAAAATTTGTTGACAATGAAAAGATCTACAACTTTTATCCACAAGATTTTTCCACAAAACCACAAATTTTCCGGGAAAATCGGAAAAACCTTTTTAAATTAGTTTTTTTTTGTATGTTTAAAATTGTATGTTTGTCGCAAAATCTAGGGAAAATATCCCTTTTTATATTCTGAAAGCGAAATTGTTATTGTTATAAAATTGTTGTTTGAAAATTGTTGTTATAAAATTATTATTTCCGTGAACCGATTGCACCCTTACGCGCAACCCTCAGAAGTCTTCGAGAGACTTGTGTGAGCTAAGGAAGACGCAGCCCTTACCTTTAAACGTGTGATGCCATGCACCTCTCGAACCTCTTTGAAGTACTCTGAAAGGGGGCTGATTCTAGTTAAGCTGGTGCTAAAACGAATTTTAAACGACTAAAATAAGAAAAAAAGTAACAGGCAACGACCAGATGGAAAATGTCGTAGAAGTTCCAACTTTGAGGAAAAGAAATACTTAAACAGGAAAACACTCAAAATGGTGAAATGGGTATGCAGTTTAGTGGTTGAAAATGGTTTTTTGCGATTTGCGGCAAAACGCGGAAAATTTTTGATGGAAAAGTTGTAGATAATAAAAAAACAAAAACTTTTCGAACACTATTCGACATAACCTCAAATTTACCATCAAAATGGCGAAGAACCGATTTTTCAGTACTTATTTTGAGGATAAATGATTTAATTCACATGAACATTTGTAGGAATGTGTATTTTTCGGTGTCATATGAGAATGATTTTTTCGCAAAAAATCGGTTTTTCACCATTGTGACGGTCAATTTGAGGTTATGCCGAAAAGTGTTGGATACAAAAGTTTCCGATTTTTACATTAGCTGGAACATTTTTCCAAGCATTTTCTGTTAGGAGATCACGTTTAGCCGCAAATTACAAAAACCGTTTTCAACCCCTTAACTACATCCCCACTTCACCATTTTGAGTGTTTTCGTGTTCATAAATTTTATTCCAAATTTGGAAACCTCTACAACATTCTCCACCTGGTCCTTGCCTGTTATTATTTTCTTATTTTAATCGTTCAAAATTCGTTTTGGCACCATCCTAACTAAGAGCCGCCTCCTTTCCGAGTACTTCAAAGAGGTTCGAGACAATTAAATATTTTGCTGCAAAAAAAATGTCTAATTCAGAACATAAAGGTATATTTCCGCTAGATTTTGCAACAAACACAATTTTTACACAAAAAAAAATTAAATCCAAATTAAAACGGTTTTGCGATTTTTCCGGAAAATTTTAAGTTAAGTGGAAAAATCCTAAAATGAAAAGTCGTAGATCTTTTTATTGCAAACAACTTTTATCTTTAACTTTTCTTGGTAGGAGGTTAATTTTCGCTGCAAATCGTTAGAAACCATTTTTACCCCAAAAGTTCACCTCCTTTCGCCCTTCTATCATAATCAAATCCTTATTTATGTCCTTGTTTATTCTTTGTACCAATTAAGGTAACATGAAGTTAACATTCTCGAAAGGTTTCAAGTGCTAATTTCAATAATTCTAATAAATAAATATGAGTTTAGAACATAAATTTAAAAAATAGAATTTAGAAAATCTGTTTTTTAATTTTTTGACGTTTTCTGGAAAATATTTCCGCAGTAGTGCTACTCTTTTATTACGCCATCTAAAAGTAGACGCTTCAACGAAAAAACTGGCTGCTGTCGAGCTTGAAAAGACGAATTTTACCGCTGAAACTTTTCAGTTGAAAATGAGGTCGTTTTTTCGGAATTTGTCGAAAAAACAAGTAAAATCTGTATTCCACTACAAAAAAATTACAGGTTACTAGAAACATAATGAGTTATATTTCCACCAAGTTTCGTGAAAAAAAAATTACTCGAGAAAACAATTAAAAACTGAAAAATTGGTTTTTTCCAATTTTCCCGGAAAATTTGAGGTAATGTGGAAAAATATTTAATACAAAAATGGTAGATCTTTTCATTTTCAACAACTTTGCCATTCAATCATTTTCGATAATAGGGCGAAAAACCGTGAAATATAACTTTCAACTCCTAAAAGTTCACCCCGATACACCCTTCTCCATTTTTTCGGTTCTAATTCATTTTTTCGTCATTCGAAAAGTATTTTGTTCCTCTTCCAGTAAGTCTCATGCTGTTAATTTTTTTATCTCAAAAATGCATCAGCACTGGTCTATTGATGGATACATACACACATGCAGATCAAACTACGAAAATGATTCGACTTCTTATGTTTTCCGCAATTTTTCCAGATTTTTCCAAATTGTTTTTCAGTGGGTTTTTGCTATATTTCTCAAGAACGGGAAGGATCCGAAGCTCGTAAAAATAAAATAGGAAAAATTACTAAAAATAGTGAAAAACATCAAGTCACTCGCGTAATTTAATTGCAAGAATTTTTTTCTCTCTGCACCGGATGTCAAAGGATAGCAAATATACGCATGCCACTATCATACCAACATCTTGGCACCTTGTGCACCTATTGAGACAAATAATTGAAGAAATTCTAATGCTGCAAATAAACGCACGGAAACGTTTTAAAACAAGATTTTATTTATAAACTAGTGAAGCAAAATGTAAAAAAAGGTATTGTATGAAAAACAAAGAACATTAAATTTTTTTAACATTTTCATGTAATCTTGAGGTTTTATTTCAAGTTCAACACGTTTCTCGCCTGAAGCTTTTAATAAAACATAAAAGTATGAAAATGTTCTTTGTTACTCAAATATTACATGTTATTATTTTTTACGTTTTAGTTTATAAATAAAATTGTGTTATTAAGGACTTTTCTTTACGTTAATTTCTATTCTGTCTTCAATTTTGAAATATTCGTTAATCGAGGGACTGGTGCTTCTGAAGTGTCCACTTCCAGGTACGGTGCATGGATAATTTATTATAATAGTTATTTGTATGCTTAGGCCGCGAAATACTTTTTTAACGTACCGAAAGAACAGATAATCTTGAGGTCGTTAAAAAGTTTCGCGGCCATGGCATACACACTATTTTTCGTGCAATCGTTAAAATTATTAAACTAGATAATTGTAAATAAATATATTATTGCTCTAAAATCAACAGCAGTTGAATTTATTTAACTATGTCACCGTGTGCTATGGAAATGATATGTTTCAATATATACAAAATATTTTGACAGTTCTTGACAAAACGCAAACTGTCTGATACTGATGGCTACCAGTGAAAAAACTGTTCGAGTTCCAAACACTAATTTTCATATTCAAAATCAAAATGGGATATTCACCTGTATATCTACAGAATAAATTAACTTATGTTGCTGAAATACACGAGTACAATACAAGAAACAAAAACAACATAAAAATTGAAAAGTTTAAAAAGAAAAGTACACATAATTCTTTATTTTATAAAGGAGTAGATTGTTTTAATGACCTCCCACAAGAAATTAAAGAGAGTGGTTCGATAAATACATTCAAAAGACGATTGAAGGATTACCTTATGAAAAATTAGTATATTTTTATGTATGACTTTTTTATGTAACTTTTTATTTATACGTGTGAATTTTTAATCAGACTGTTTGTATTTTTTCATGTTAAATTTAATTTATTTATAAGGTGACATTGTATTTACTATTGTAAATGAATTAGTTTTTCAACTAAATAAAGATATATATATATATATATATATATATATATATATATATATATATATATATATATATATATTTCAGTACCTTCCACTCCTGAACTCAAAAGCGTTGTAAATTCAGCGCTTTCCATTTTAATCATGGACCTATAAAGTATTGTACTGGACCAAGCTGTTTACATCCTGGTTTGAAGTCGTGTATGGCCACAATCTGTGGTCGTGATATTGAGTTGGGCGTTGTCACATCGCGTAGGAAATAAGTCTTTATCAAAGACAAAATTGTGTCTCCATACGTATTCCATTCGATTACAATCGAAGAATGAAGAATGGTGATGGTATCATTATCACGCAACTCAAACCTGTATTACTTACAAGTTTAAAAATCCAAACTATCGAAAAAAATCACTACTTGCGTATTCATATGGTTGTGAAGAAATTATTGTATCTGAACGTTTGTCAACGCTGTCGAATATCAATGTTTATGTTTTCCACAAAGTAAACTTCTGACAGTTTTGTCATGTTCTGTCATTGATTTTTTGTGGGATTATTGCTGAAATAGTGGTTTTTGAACTCATTCGTGATATATAGTGGCAGTACAAAAGTAAGAGAATCATAATGGTGCAATCTTGTTGGGTTTGCAAACAATCCATTTGTTCGAACCCGAATATCAGATTCCATTCGTAAGTACCATAGGTGTTACAGTGAGTATCAATCTGTTTCCGCCGAATAAAATGAAATTGATACGTGAATTCAAACCTTTACATAATGAGATAATGATAGATACCTCACGAAACATTTAACTTCATTAGTTTTTTGGATGATTCATTAAAACAAAAAGGTTGCCATAAAGTCCAAGAAATGTCTATAAAAATTTTGATTTATCTTTAGGTTTCCAGCTGATGTCACAGTAAAAGCGGTTGAAAGAGTTGGGGATGAAATGTTCAACTGAATGTGTTCCAAAGTCTGTTAGGATTTGTTCCATTTATTTCAAAGACGCAGCATTCGAGATTAACCCAAGTGGAAGAATATTTTTTAAGAAAAGGGTTCTTCCTTTATTATATGATAGTAAAAATTGTTAGCTCAAATTTCGCAACTCAGTTTTCATTCACTTCAGGTTGTTTGGCTTTGAAATACTGACGATCTGACAGATAATATTATTTAGGTCAATATCATATATTTTGGTATGAAAAACAGGACAGAATCCCTTGATTTTTCGAAAAAAAAGTGAGTAGTATTAGTTGGTAGCAGTATCAAATCTATCTAATTTAATATCTTTAAAAGCAATTCTTGTATATTGATATATTTATTTAGGCTATCTCGGAAACAGCTTTAAAGATTTGGATCAAAATTTTTATTCAGATTAGGTTTTAGATTTTAAGTTCCTCTATACAGGAGATTTTCCTGAAGAAACTTGATTACACTAATAATAATAATATTGATGTGAATTTTTAAATTCTATTTTCACACACTTCCAATTATCATAATCTGAAATTTGGCCACATATCAAGGAACGACGATAATACAAGAATTTTCTACTATTAATATAATAAAAATAATGATAATAATAATACCTAATTGGAATTTCAAATTCAACTTTCACCCTTTATTAATCCTCCGAATTATCTCAAATATTTAAAAAAATTCCAGAACCAACGACAATACAAGAATTTTATGATAATAACGCACCTTATAATAATAATAATGATGAGAATTTTCGAATTTGATTTCAATCGTCCATATGATCTGAAATTGGGCACACATAAACCGATTGTAATACAAGGACTTAATTATAAAAGTTTAATGATAATGACGTGAATTTTTTATTCAATATCCACCCACTTCTAATCCCCCGAAAATTTTAAAATTTGGCATACTTACCAAGGACCCACGATAATATAAGAATTTCATAATATTAATATTTTATTGATAATAATAATAATGAGAAATTCTAAACTCAATTTCCACCCACTTCCAATCCTCTGAATAATCTTGAATTTAGCATACACATCAAGAACTGACGACAATACAAGAATTCCATAATATCAATGTGATAATAATAATAATGAGAATTTTCAAATGCTGCTTTACATCAATACACGTACTTTGTCACTGCAAGGGATTTCAAAGGGCACACACAATATGTCTGAAATGGTCGCAATGTAAAGGCTTTTAGTGCGGAAGCCAAAAATGAATCTAAGCTAATCTAATCTAGTGAAGATATCTTCAAGCAAAGTTTAAGGGAACACAACTTGATCCCATGCAGGGCAGCAACAAGGCCTTCATTGACTGCAGAACATTGCAGATCATGGCTTGATTTGGCCCGCCAGTATTTCCGGGCGATCTTGCCCGCGAGAAGTCCTGATACGAACCCCATCGAACATATATATGATATTCTTGGGAGATGAATTAGAGCCCTGCAGCAGCCCAAAGTATCTTTGAATGAGCTGAGGGACAGTTTAATGAATTTGGGAGACATAATTGAATAAGGACTCTGATAATGAGATTACAGGCGGTTATCATTGCTCGAGGAGGGAACTCAAGAAATTAGCAAATCATTTCAGAATTGAAAACAAATTCTTCATTTTTAATTTATTGTTGTTTTTGTGAAACTCTGTACGTACTTGATTTTTGATATCTTCTAGAAAAAAATGTTAGTTTGATTATCTGTATTGTGAATTCTGTCTGCATATTGTAGTAAATACATTGAAATTTCGTATTTCTGAATTTGAATAATGTGCGCTGAAAATTTCTTCGGAATATTTATTCTTCACAATATTAATTTATTTCAATATGTATAAGAACATGTATTTATTGAATATATAAATTACCATTTTTTATTAAATGCATTTTTATTCTTTTTTTTTCAGTAGACTGTCTCCAGCTTTCCATTCATTGAAAATGAAAGTCTTAAAAGTCTTTTTTTTGAAAAATTTGTGAACCTAATTTTCTAAGGATCGATATTATCCGAGTCAATGAAGTTTATTATAACATCAGGTATGTATATTCTGACACTTTCCTTTTCAAATTCAGCATTTTTTTCTTGTGATTGAACCCTATTTTCAGCAAATGCGTGCGCTCCTGTCTGTTGTGGGAAGGTCACAGTCTATCGCTACCTCTCTTCCCCGCAGCCCGCGCGCCAAAAAACAGCGACTTCATATCACTCCGTGTCGTAGGTATGGCAACTGAGTCCATCTTTATTTATACGATATTATACGTCCATGATTTTAATACCTGAAAAATCTAAACGGCAGTACGAAAAATGTTACGGCGAGTTTAAAGATTGGTGTGACAAACAGAATGTTAAGACGATTTCTGAAAACATTTTATTAGCTTATTTGATGCAGAAATCAAATGTTGTAAAAAGTTCAACTTTATGGAGCATTTATTCCATGCTGAAGTGTATGCTGAACATACTATTGGCGAAAGAAAATAAGATCGCAGCGCCACCTATATCAAGACTTTGAACTACGAATAACGGACACAGGTTTTTGACTTTACACGTGATTATATGGTGTTTTGACGATCTGTACTCCTATTTTCAAACAATTTGTGAAAATTTGTGATTTCTATAACTAAAAAGTGATTGTGTTTCTATTGAAAGACTCTAAAGAACGTTTCAGTAAGGTGATTCAAAGGTATTTCATCTCCGATTAGTTTTGAATGCTTCGGCAATTCAAGGTTGTATGGCGTTTTTATGATCTGTTCTACTATTTTCAAACAATTTGTGAAAATTTGTGATTTCTTTAACTGAAAAGTTATTGTGTTTCTATTAAAAGACTTGAACGATAGTGTAGTTTACAAATATTTTACTTGTTTTTGGAGGTCATGATTTGCGATCAATTATTGATCTGATTCATTCATCAGTCTGTTTGTCAAACAAGCATATACTTCGATATTATTTAGCTTGCCAATTTTCAGTTTCAAAATCCATGCTTTCCTTTAGTCAATTTCTTCAATCTGGTCGAACCAATTGGTGATTTTCTAACCTTGCTTTTATTTTTGGGGGAAATTTGTGATATCCCACATTTTCCTTCTCGCCATATGTCCTGCATCCTGAGACTGAACATTTTCCCATATTTTCCCATATTTGGCTGTCTATCAACAGTATGAACCAAAAAAATACGAACAGAAACAGAAATCGAGTATGGAAATATCCTTAATCAACAGAATGAATCAGATCAAAAACTCACAAATCATGACTTCAAAAAACACGTAAAATATTTGTAAACTACACTGAAACTATCGTTCAAGTCTTTTAATAGAAACACAATAACTTTTCAGTTGAAGAAATCACAAATTTTCACAAATTGTTAGAAAATAGGAGAACAGTTCATCAAAACGCCATGCAACCTTGAATTTGCAGAAGCATTCAAAACTAATCGGAGATGAAATTCCTTCAAATCACCTGACTGAAACGTTCTTTAGAGTCTTTCAATAGAAACACAATCACTTTTTAGTTAGAGAAATCACAAATTTTCACAAATTGTTTGAAAATAGGAGTACAGATCGTCAAAACGCCATATAAACACGTGTAAAGTCAAAAACCTTTGTCCGTGATTCGTAGTTCAAAGTCTTGCTATAGATGGCGCTGCGATCTTATTTTCTTTCGTCAATAGACAATATCGACATCAAACAGTTTTCAAAATTAGTACCAATTCTGAAAAGAAAAGCAATAGGTTATCGATCAAAAAAGTCTAAAGTTTTTACGCATGAGCAAATTGATACATTCCTGAAAGAAGCTAATGATGAAAAATACTTATTGTTGAAGGTAAGTGTTAAGAGATATCATTTACAATTGTTATATTTATTGTACTGATTTTTGTAGGTAGTTTTGATAATGGGAATATCTGTTGCCTTGCGACGAGATGAGTTAGTACAAATGGACATTGAAGATATTCAGGAAGAGAATGCGGTATTAATAGTAACCGTTCCTGATTCCAATACGGATAAGAAGCGTGTTTTCACTGTTACTAATATTGATTTCATAAAAATTTATCGTAAATATGCAGCTCTCCGACCAAAACATATTGTTAATAATCGTCGTATATTCTTGAGATAAATTAACGGAAAGTTGTTGGAGTTCATACCATTGGGAAAATGCCTAGTATGATTGCTAAGTATCTCAGATTACCAAATCCTGAAACATACACGGGTCATTGTTCTCGGAGAAGTTCTGTCACGCGGGTTGCCAATACTGATATGTCAATTCTTAAACGTCACGGTGGATGGAAGTCCACAACAGTACCGGAAGGATATGTAGAAGACTCAATCGAAAATAAGAAGCCCAACTCAATTTCTGGAGATATGGTATGTTTGAATGTAAGCAATAACTATTATTCAGAAACACTAAATGTAGTTGCTTGAACTTCTGGAGTAGATATAAGTGTTGGAGTTCGTGCAACGACCGATATCTCTCTGTATATGTTTTTATCTATTTCATTAGAACAGTTGTTTTATCCCAATTTGTTTATAAAAAAGAAGTAATAACTTGTCATTACTATTTGTAGTGTTGTCAATAAATTCTTTAAAAAGGCAGTTCTTCAGTTAATTCCACATAATCTATCAAAGCCATGGAAGATGAATTTCATGCACTTCTTGACAGTGATGCCATGATTTTAGTTGATAGGCCACCGTCACGAAAAGTTGTAGGATGCAGATGGGTTTTACGAGTCAAATATAAGGCTAATGGCGAAGTTGAACGTCGAAAATCGCGCCTTGTGGCAAAAGGCTATACTCAGCAACCTGGAGTAGATTATCACGAAACCACATCACCAGTGACAAGACAGAGCTCTCTCTATACGTCTCTTACTCGCAATTTCTGCTGAACTTTGTTTGACGTTATACCAAATGGATGTCATCATGGCATATATAAACGGTGATATCGAAGAAGAGATCTACATGGAGCAAGCAGAGGGTTTTATAACTAGTGGAGAAGAAAACAAAGTGTACCTATTGAAAAAGTCCCTTTATGGATTGAAACAATCCGGAAGACAATGGTTCAAGGAACTGGATCAGCATTGTCAGACCATGGAATTGAAACCGATAAACAGTGACAAATGTGTTTATTTCTTTCGTAAACAAAATGACCTGCTACTTCTAGCTGTTTATGTAGACGATCTGATTGTGGCTACTAATTCAGAAATGATGTTCTCTAAATTGAAAATGAATTTGATGGCAAAATTCAGAATAAAAGACTTGAGATTATTACATTATTGCCTTGGAATCGAATTCAGGCAAGAAATATCTTCGAATTCTATATTCACCTCCCAGAGTAAATTTATTCAAAATATTCTAAATAAATTCAAAATGAATGATTGCAAATAGGTGTCTACACCAATGGATGCTAATTCAAAGTTATCGAAAGAGATGTCTTCCATAACTCCAGAAGAGAGAGAAGAAATGGACGCCATGCCTTATCGCCAAGCAATTGGATCATTAATGTATTTAGCAGTCTCAACACGACCAGATATTGCCTACACCATAAGCGTTTTGAGTCAGTTTAACAACAATCCTGGCCAGGCGCATTGGTCGGCTGTGAAGCGAATCTTCAGGTATTTGAAGAAAACAGAAAAGTATGGTTTGAAATTCCAAAAATCCAAGAAAGAACTCTATGGATATGTGGACGCTGATTGGGGTGGAGATCCCAACGATAGGAAATCATATACTGGATTTGTGTTCCTATTAGCTTGTTCTGCTATAAGCTGGGAATCAAGAAAACAAAAGTCGGTTACGTTATCGAGTACGGAAGCCGAATACATGGCCCTGTCAGAGGCAGCAAAAAAAAATAGTCTACTTGAGGACTTTTCTGGAAGAAATATGATTCTCCATTTTCAATAAAAACTCTACGGTTCTCTTTTGTGAGAATCGGGGAGCTCAGAAGTTGATCAGGAATCCAATCCATCACTCAAGGACAAAACATATAGATATCCGTTACCATTATATTCGAGAAATTTTTAAAAAGGAATTCTAGATATTCAGTACATACCAACCCAAGAAATGAGCGCAGATATCTTTACGAAAGCACTTTTCAGACCAGCTCATGAAACTTATGTTAAGGCATTGGGAATCGATACCTTACGTTGAGAGGGGGTGTTGGAGTTCGTGCAACGACCGATATCTCTCTGTATTTGTTTTTATCTATTTCATTAGAACAGTTGAAGTATGTTTTATACCAATTTGTTTATAGAAAAGAAGTAATAACTTGTCATTACTATTTGTAGAGTGTTGTCAATAAATTCTTTAAAAAGGCAGTTCTTCAGTTAATTCCACATAATCTATCAATAGGTAATAATACAGACTGTACCATTAATGTAAATATTCATCCTAAATGATATAACTTATGTATTTGTTGGTATCCATAAAACATAATCCTTGTCTTTGTAGTATTCCAGAAAAGTCAAAGGACCCCGCAAACTCCTTATGGAATTTGGGTCCTGGTGGATTTTTTTGAATGTGTGGTATGATGAAGTCCATGTAATTCTCAACAAATGTTACCATTGCACCAACTCAAAAAAATGAACAGTTTTGCTGCTAGGGGGCGTTGAAATCACCCCCTGAGTAGATTAGACTATTTATTTTTGAACCCGGTAACAATATTTTCACTTGTTTCATTGTTGCTAATGTTGCACAATATTGTGCAGTTTTATAAAAAAAATCTTACCCCCTCCCCTTTTCCCCCCAAGTCCTATTACGAAACGCAAAAAAATATTTCAAGACTGCCTTTAAATGAATCGTCGAATGATTAAATATGCCTAAATGGGGGAAATAGCAATTTCTTATGATTATCTCCCCACCCCTCAAATGACACAAAATGAAAAAATTTCGGTGGATTTTTCTGAATTTTTGATATACTGCAGTTCAAGTTATTTTGAATAGAAATAAATCGGGTGACAAACCCCAAAAATGAATAGTTTTGATGCTAGGGGCGTTGAAATCATACCTTGCTCAGAATGGACTATTCATTATTATAGGCGGAAATAATAGCTCTACGTATTTTAGTTTTATGCTGATTGATTGTGTAATTTTTTATAAATTGAAAATCTGAAACCTCCCCCTTACCCCCTAAACTTATTTTAAAACACGAAAAAAATTAATTCCCGACCACTTGTAAATGCTTTATCAAAATAAATGTTTTGAACAGCTCAAATTGGGGAAATCGTACAATTGTTTAATTTCACCTTTCCCTCCGTTCAGAAAAATATTGGTGGAGTTCGCTGACTTCTTAGTAGGGCGTAGTTTATGAATTTTTAATATCAATTAATTGGGCGAATATCTTGAAAATAAATAAAAATTAGACATCCACAATTTGAATTTGAGGTGGTGCCTGAATTAATTTTTTTCGTGTTTTGAAATAGGGGTTGGAGGTAAGGGGTAGGTTTTAGATTTTCAATTTATAAAAATTTACACAATTGTTCGGCATAAAATAAAACAAAAAAACGTTTAATTTCACCTTTCCCTCCGTTCAGAAAAATATTGGTGGAGTTCGCTGACTTCTTAGTAGGGCGTAGTTCATGTTTTTTGAATATCAATTAATTGGGCGAATATCCTGAAAATAAATAATAATTAGACATCCACAATTTGAATTTGAGGTGGTGCCTGAATGAATTTTTTTTCGTATTTTGAAATATGGGTCAAGGGTAAGGGGGAGGTTTTAGATTTTAAATTTTTAAAATTTACACCATTGTTCGGCATAAAATAAAACAAAAATATGTAGAGATATTGTTTCCGCCTATAATAATGAATAGTCTATTCTGAGCAAGGTATGATTTCCACGCCCCTAGCATCAAAACTATTCATTTTTGGGATTTGTCACACGATTTATTTCTATTCAAAATAACTTGATATCAAAATTCAGAAAAATCCACCGAATTTTTTTCGTTTTTTGTCATTTGGAGGGTGGGAGGATAATCATAAAAAACTGTTATTTCACATATTTAGGCATATTTAAACATTCGACGATACATTTGAAGGCACTCGAGAAATATTTTTTTTGCGTTTCGTAATAGGAGTTGCGGGAAAAAGGGGAGAGGGTAAGAATTTTTTTTTAAAATAGCACAATATTGTGCAACATTATCAATAATGAAACAAGTGAAAATATTGTTACCGGGTTCAAAAATAAATAGTCTAATCTGCGCAAGGGGTGATTTCAACGCCCCCTAGCAGCAAAACTGTTCATTTTTTAAGGTTGGAGCAATGGCAACCTTGGTTGAGAATTACATGGACTACATCATACCAAAAATTCAAAAAAATCTACCGGGGCCCAAATTCCATAAGGAGTTTGCGGGGTCCTTTGGATGTGATATTCAAATTTGGAAGTGACGTTTGGTTTCGCGGCCGTTGCTATGGGTAACGGCCGCGAAAGCCGCGAAATTAAATTTCGCGGACTGTGCTGAGAACGCAAAATACTGACTTCGCGTGCGATTGCACGAAAAAGAAGTTAAACACATTATATCCACAGAATCAAAGCCGTATAAGAATAATTTTTCTTTTACTATTAGCAAAATATGCTTATTGAGTGTAAAACCCTCATTAATGAAAGAGTGTGGATACAATCGGATTTTGCTTGAGCATTAAAGCCGTTTCCAGCAGATAATCATTAACAGAAACACTGCAAGCGTTCTGAAATCTTAAAGTCATTTCTAAGAAACAGCAAATTCCACAAGTTGACGTGTCACATTCATCTTCAACGGAACACTTGGATTAGAAAATGAATAATAAAATTTATGACTTCCAAATCCTTAAACCTCGAAACTAAGCAGAATATCCCTTAATAACCCCATTAGACACGTTTCTATTTAGCAACGGCTGTCTTGCAACCCTTCACCCTCGGCACCGAAAGCATGTGTCAATAAAAATTGTAAACACTTTCAATAAAAGTTTATGGTGAAAATAAAATAATACACAGATGCGGAGTGCACGGTGTATGATTATTTAATATAAAATTACAGAAGGTATTGTGTGGCGCAGAGTGAAAATCGACAGGAACTCCGTCAAATTAAAAGGGGTCTCGGTACTCAATTATTTAATTTCGGTTCGAAGACGTATTGATTTGTAATAATAGCCTTTTGAGAATGTAACGGAATTGGGAATTCGGGGTTGTGGTCGTGTGGGTGTGGTTTTATTGTTGCATTGTTTGTAACTTGAGAAGTAGTGATTTTTAATCCTTGTGTTCTGACTCTTTCAATGGGTAATTTGAGACTCTCGATATAATTTGCTGCAACAGTTTTCGTTTTCGGATTGTAACAAGTTGGTGAATTCTGAGAGGGGTGAATTGTTCGATGAAAGGATTCGTATAGAAAAATCATCGTGAAAATCTTCACGAAAATAAGGTTTCGCTTGCAAACTATTGAACTAAATAGTTAAAAATAATATTTCTATGAAATAAAAAAACTTTAAAGAATTAAAATTTTCTTATTAGTAGTTATTACACGTGAAATAAGACCTAATATTTCAAGTTTAATTACGAATTTTTTAAAGTTGTTTTTCATATAGGTTTCAAACATCATTTCAAACTTTTTAATAGTTTATAAATAAAATTTAGGTTTTTGAAAAGTAATGTTTTTATTTTGCACTTGTATCATAATTTTTTTCTGTCTTGGTAGGCGTGCCAGGTGCCCAGAGGTTGGTACGTTGGCATCCGTATGTTTGCTACCCATTGCCATCCAGCTTTTTGACATGTACCCCACCTTACTGGATACATACCTCATACCGCCAAGCAACTAAAATTGTTCGAAGGTCTGATATTTTCTACTATTTTTTCAAATTCTTTACATTTTTTTTATCGTGATATTTTCCAACTTTTTTCCACGTCTGAAACCGTTGGAAGTTTTTCCGTATTCATACGCATTCCCTATCTAGCATTCAGGGAGGAGGGGGTGAATTTTTTTTAAATAAAATTATTCGACGGTCCAATTTTCTTCAATATTCTGGTTTTGTTATCGCGAGTTTGCAATTTTTTTCGGAAAAGAGGCTCGCATCCTGGATTTCCTCTCGCCGATTTTTTTTCACCGTAATTTTTCGCGACCGAAACCTTCGTAATTTTTTCCAAATTCCTATGTATTCTCTATATAGCCTTTAGAGAGTTGGAGGTCAACTTTTTGGAAATATTATGAATGTCACTATTTTTACGGATATTTTTATTTAATTTTCTCGAGTTTCCGCAATGTATTTCGAAAGGAGTTGGTCCAAAACCCCCTACCGACATTTTTGGCGTAATTTTCCACGTCCGAAACTGTCGGTAATCTTTCCAAATTTCTACCATATCTAGCCTTCAGGGAGGCAGATGGGTTGAAATATTTTTCTCAATTTTTACGGCTTTTTCGATTTTATTTTGGCAAGTTTTGGCAGCTACTATCCGATTCCTCCAACAGACGTTTTTTTCGTCGTATTTTCCCACATCCGGAATCATCGGAAAATTTTCCGATTTCCTATGCGTTGTCTTTCCAGTCTTTAGATGGATAACATTTTTTTAAAGTAATGTTTTTTACGCATTGTTTCGACATTATTTTCACGAGTTTTTACCAACTTTTTTCAATAGTGATTGGGGGTTCTCCGATCCCCACGACCGCCATTTTCATCCGTAATTTTTCACTTTTACTTTTTACCTTTTTCGACAAAAAATATCTATGTTTCTGAAAATGAATGGGCCTACTGTTGTTTTTATCAACACTTCAATACATGTTACTTAACAAAATATTTGTGGAAATAATATTCGAATCTGTTGGAAAATCCAAAATATAAATGCATCAAAATGAAAAATTGAAAAAAAAATGATAACAGAATTTCTGAAAAATTTATTGAAGTATTATTTTGATTAAAGAAGGAAAAACCCAATTATCCATAAAGAGAATAAAATTATTAAAATACAGAACGAAAACGATGACTTCAAAGAAATAACAAACGTACCTACCTAATTATTTTTTTGTAAATCACTTTGCTGGACATCAGTAGAGTTTTTGACACCATACACTTCTTCTTAGTATGTTGAAGTACAGAGGGTTCTCTATTGTGTCTGTCGATCTGTTCAGGAGTTTTCTTAGTAACCGATTTCGAAAGGTTGTGATTGACGATGATTTATCTGACTCTCTATCTTTGCAGACTGAAGTCCCACAGGGATCGATTTTAGGCCCAGTGCTTTTTGCTTTGTACTCTAGTAACCTGCTTGGAAGTCTTCAACAATATATATCTATATGCCGATGATATGCAAATTTTTCAATTTTTTCTCTCATGAAACAATTCATGCTTGTGACACATTGAATGAAGAATTTGACAAATTTGATAAAACACAACAGATCACTGTCTTATTATAAATCCAACGAAATCTAAAATCATCATTTTTGGGCCGAAACACCATTCGAAACATGATTGATATAAGAATAAACGATGAAACTATTGAATTAGTTGATGAAGTCAAAAGTCTTGGTGTCTTGCTGAATAGTAACCTCAGATTCGTGAAACACATCAACAAATTGTGGCAATGGGTTTTCTCATCTTTACGAGTAATATACGATATGCGGCATTATCTACCAACAGAATTAACAATAATTCTGTGTGAAGTTTTGGTATTGTCGAATTTCAGCTATGCGGATTGTATTTATGGACCTAATCTTACCACCCTGCATAAACATAAAATTCAAAAAAGTCCAAAATTCTTGTTTACATCTAATTCATGAAATAAGAAGACGCGAAAGAATTACTTACAAACTTAGCGATGTTGGAGGGCTAAATATGGAAAATAGAAGAATCCAACATGCTGGTAACCTCTTCCTTAAAAATATAGTAACTCATATATTTGCACAGAAAAATTACATTTCGCACGGATGTTCACATTGTTAATATCCGAAGTCGAGGAGTACTATCTCCCCTTCTTTCAAAATCGAACTTTTCAGGAGATCACACAGCTATCAAATTTGCAAGATTTACAATATGATTCCATCAGATTTCAAAGTTGGGAGATATCATAAATTAAAAGTCCTATTGAAAAAAATTTATTGAACTTTCATAGATAAGCAGAAATTAGTATTAGGATTGTTGGACTGATTAATCTTTGTTTTCACCAATTTGGATTGTTTAGGCTTCACTATTGTTCACAGGGCTGTTTATGGGTTAAGTGGAAGATTAACAAAGTAGCATTCTGTGATATCGAGTTGAACGTCGCTCTTCATTTTCATGTTCATTATTCATCTTTATTTTATGTAAATTCATTTGATTGTAAAATCAGTGAGTGAAAATAATAAAGACGATATTATTATTACCTATTTGTCCATTTACTATTTTTTGAATTTTATTATATCCATTTCATCAATTTCATCTTTTCATAAGTTTGTTATATGTATATTATTGCTATTAGTTTTACTTTTATAATAAATATGTATTTCAGAACAAGAGTTTGAATCCCATATGTAAACATTGTATGCATTTTAAGCCCCGAAGAAGACATCAAGTGAAGATCGAAACGTCAACAATTTCTTACGTTCAGATCACTTCTCATTGTCCTTGTTCCTGCTAACCTAATCTCGATATATTTTACATTTCCATATTTTTTATATCCAATGTTTCATCATTTCCTCAACTCATTCAAACTCATCACAAATATGAATATTTGCAGCCTTTCGTGTGAATACATTTCAGAAGCCAAAAAAAATCATGTCAATCTCATTTGACCCATCTTTCATCATTTCAATGAAGAAAATGTTCTTCTTACATTTCTTCAAAGGTCGCAAAAAGAAGAGATTATATAATTCTAGTCGCTTTGATAATACGACTTATTCTCTTCGATTGAAATGAATTAAGTAACCTTTTTGATCACCTCCAGCTGTACCCCATTATAAATTCTACCATATCAGGTCATATTATGTCAGATCAGTACCCAAAACACAGCTACCTTCGAATATTTGATATGCCGATCAGCCCCTTTCCGATTACGATGGTTTCGCAGGCAGGAAGCACAGGTGTGAATGGGTTGGCACATCCGCACATCCCACTTTTATCCTGCACCTGACCCATATGACCTGGCCCTGTCTCCGAATTGACCATTCGATGATTTCTATAACAAAAAATAACTGGTTTTCGATTCGAGGAGAATGCGCATGGTCATCTAGGGTTTGGTTGAGTGACAATTAAAATATAGATATGTATTTTTTAAAGAAATCTGCTTTGAAGATGAATGTCATAAGGTATTGGATGATTAGGCCAATTATTTTAGTATTTGAAATTAAAAATGGGGAAAAATAGCAAAACAATTCGCAAACTGTCAAAAACACTATAATTCTTCTTAACCGTTCCTCAACTTTGCGACCATTTCCAAGTTTAGCATCAGAGTAAACATTATTTGTTCATACTTTTATTAATAATTTAGCTAAAAAAAAATCTAAAAGAGAGGCAAACGCAAAAAAACGTTTCTCTCTATGTCATAAATCTCGACGAAACTTTTCCTTCTCCGCCGATGACGGCAACATTTTTGTTTCTGTTCATTTACACTAAAAAAAATTGTTGTCAACCTGAATTGACTATGGTAATAATGCAAAAGTTTCTTAAATTGGTCGGGTACGACGGGAGTAATTTCCCAGAAAACATTAAATTTGGCATCACCACAGAATTCGTAAACTTTTGATATGTTTTCTATTAAATTACTATCTTCGTTTCCGACCAACCCAAAAAACTTTTGAGTTATTCCCAAGTTTTTCGGAAGTTTTTCGGAAACTTAGGTAGTAATTTACTAGAAAACATGTAAAATTTGCCACCGTCACAGGAACTTTGTCGAATAAAAAAAAATAATTTTGCATTTTTTTCATTATTTTCAAAGGACACATCTCATGGGAAAAAGTCTTTCTGTGAAAATGGCTGGATTTTTGATGTATTGTAGCTGGAGCCTCATTGAGTAAAAGTCTCCATTGCCCCAACTCGAATGTATGACCATATTTTGCACTAGAGAGCG
The DNA here is from genome assembly GCA_944452925.2 of Chrysolina oricalcia. NCBI lineage: Eukaryota > Metazoa > Arthropoda > Insecta > Coleoptera > Chrysomelidae > Chrysolina > Chrysolina oricalcia. The sequence continues at coordinate 38,265,838 of OX101821.2, read as the reverse complement.
TCAAATCATTAATTTTGTAGTTAATGGAGAATAAAAAATATTGTCAAAAATATATGGAACATCCTGTACATTAAGATATTTTATTATCATTCAATACGTGGGTAACCTTTTTACATTATACAATATATACAATTCAATACGTGAGCGAAGATATTATATTTTGAAACACAACTTGTCCTCAACAAATCATAAACAAGAGTTTTCAAAAAGGCCACTGATAGTTCGATCTAGTAGTCGAGTTTAGAGTTTTGGCGTGCCCACAGCTAGTGAGGACTATGGGGGGAGTTTGGAAGATTCGATATTAGATAGATGGAAAATGTTCCTTAAATGTAAATGCCAATATGTATTATAAGTATAGATTTTTCTAAAATAATGTATGCAATCAATAAGCAGTCTCGGAGAGAATCATTAATTCTTTGATTCATTAATTCTTTAATTCATTAATTCCTTCATTTAATTCAATCGTCGTAATCTCATATTTGTGCATAGTAAAATAAATGTTTTTATATTTTTCTAAAATGTTTTAAATCTATAAATGATCAGTATCTACCTAGTTAGTCGTGAATAAACCCCAATTCACGACAATATCAATATCTCATTTATATACATTATTGTTTGCGACTGGACATTCCTAAAATTCGTAAAAAATACTTTTCCTTGATACAGAAAAACGCCACTGTTTTTCCACAGGGTATGTATGGTCAACAACATACTCAACTTCTTCAGTGAATGAATTCACCTACGAGCTTATACGTTGATTGCGTTTATCAGTGAGGATCATAGATAGATATTTTATTGACTATGTGACACATACAGAATATGGTTTATAGTAAGTCAGTGGAATAGAATATATATACACAATATACACATACATTTACATACATGTAAACACAATATATTATGTGTAATAGTTAAATTTAAAACAAAAGAAAATTATGAAAGTGAGGTCACAAAAGTGATGTTTGACATCAACAGAATAGAAGCAATGATCTAGAAGCACTTTTTTCACATTAATTTTGAAACATTTATCATTCATGGATTTAATTTAGCAAAGTAATTTGTTATAAAGTTTGAAATTTAAAGAGTTTCTTTCTGATTTTACTAATCTGTAGCGTGGCACTAGTAAATCATCAGAAGTAACGGAACGTGTGTTATGATGATGAAGGCTAGACATTTTTGGGATGCTAAGTCTCTTGGAATGAATTTCTGTCAAATTTTGTAGAATGTAGATACAAGGAAGTGGTAAAATCCATAACCTCTTGAAGAGTGGTCGACAATGTTCATTATATCTAACTCCGGTTAATATTCTTATTGCTCGTTTCTGTTGTTTAAATATTTTTAAAGAGTTAACTGAGTTACCCCATAAAACCGTACCATAGCTGATCAAAGAGTGAAAAATACCAAAGTATATGTTTTTCAACATATTCGGGTTCAAACATCGACTGAGTGGCCTGAGTAAAAACAAAATACTGGACAGCCTAGTGCTAAGTATGTCTATGTGGTGTGACCAATTCAGACAATCATCTACTACAACCCCAAGCAATTTACAGTGGTTACCTATCGTAATTTGGTTATTACTAGAAATAATTAGGTTTTGGAATTTTCCCCTGTTAATGTGAAGATTATTTGCAGAAAACCAAGTTTCTGCTTCAGATATTATTGTTTCTGCATGTTCAAGAAGAAGAGAAATATTGGTATTAGAAGTAATGAAAGACGTATCATCCGCAAAGAGGACAATCTCACACTTTGTCATCATATGGAAGCATAGGTCATTTATATATATTATAAAAAGCAGTGGCCCCAAGACAGATCCTTGAGGAACACCGTGAAGTATCTTTTTCATTTCAGATTTAGAGTCATTGGGCAGGTAGACATATTGTTGTCTGTCCTCTAAATATGATTTGAATAATTTCAATGGAGCGCCTCTTATGCCATAAAATGCAAGTTTTTCTAACAAGAGCTCATGGGAAACACAGTCGAAGGCCTTTGTTGCTCGATCAAAATATAATAAAGCTATGAATACAGAGTTTTTAAAATAAGAAAAGTTCCATTATTAAAGCGGAATGTTCGTTGTGTTAGAAGTTTGGCTTCCACCCAGGCGGTCCAGGTTCAATCCCCGGTCGCGTGTCACTGAGCTGAAGTGGTTCGGATTCCACTTTTATTTAAACTGTAGGTCCCGGATATCCCTTGCTCGCACAAGCTCTGCTTTTGAGGGGTTTTCTCCAGAAACCTGGGAGTTTTGTAAAACCAAATTTTTCAAACAAATTTTAAAATATTATATTATATATTATATACAGAGGGTGGCCCATAGTGTGCGGAAGTACAGTATCTCGCCCATCACGAGGAGTATGAAAAAATGTTTCTGATAAAAGTTATACGGTTTACTTTGTTACTTATGAAAATATTTGTACTGCACATTTTTTTGTATTTGTTATTATTTTTCTTCATTAATTAACGGAATTTGAGGTATTAACTACAGAGTGTTTCTTCACAGCGGGGTAACACAAAGCATTAATTTGATCAAGGCTGGTTTAATAACTTCGTGCCTATGATTGAATTCTCTTTCATTTAGTACAAATTTATTGTCGACGGAAATATACTCAATATCCTCAGAACATCAGATATATTTCTTTGAGTGACTCACAAAATATATTTATATTTTGTAACTTGCTAAATCCTACTAAACACAAAATTAATTATTTGGCTCCATCTATCGCCGAACCTTTAGGTATTACGACGTAGTTAGGAAGAGGAGATGATTTCAGCTCTCTGTTGAGGACGAAGTCATTATTGCTTTCCTTGAAACAGTATGTATTTTCATTTGCATTTTGTTTTGAGAAGTCAACTTCCATTCTGATCGATCATCAATTCTAATTAACTTAATCAACTCAAAGTCTTGAAGGCGAATTATTTTACTAAAATATCGATTATATTGGAAACTACTCTTTAGATTTTTTTTTTGTTTTATAGAAGAATCATTCACGATCTTAGTAACGTTCAGCTGAACAACAGTTGACTAGCGATTACAAATGGTTTGTAAAGGTTTTTCATTTATCTGAATTCACTCAAAAATAATAAATTTCCTGATTTGGAGTAATAACATGTATATACAGTGTGACCCAGGGTTAAACCGCCAAACGTTCAGGATCTGTTTTTCAGTTGAAAAGGAAACTTTATTTTCAATAAGAATGTGTTCTAACTTGCTTTCTTTTCGAAATACAGAGTGTTCAACGTTTTTGGAAAAAATCGGTTTTTTACCAATTACTTAAAACCCTATTTGCTGATTTTGATAAAACTGGTATGCTTATTTGCGGTAATAAGGGCCTTCTTTTAATGTACTGTAGTAGATTTATACTCTAATTAACTGACTAAAATAATTTATTTAACGAAATACATTGATTCAATAACACAATACTCTAATTTACATAACAATTACGGGACTAGGTATTTATATTCGACTTTCACTTCACTGACTATCCATCTGTCCGCTGCGTAGTTCTTTTTATATCCGACGTTGACTTCTCTGAATGCTCCAGAATTTTCCATCGAATCGCCCAGACTCACCGCACCGTCCAGATTCTTCTCGGTGCAAGCGCATCGACAGTCTCCCTCGGTTGGTCGCTAGCTATACGTGAGAGTTCAGGTCCGGCATCGCCCGCAGCTTCGCCACATTGCCCCCTTCTTAGAGATATTTCGTCCCGAAATGTCATCCTTGGAGTGTGTCGATATTTGCAGGATTCCCCATATCTGCATCGTGAAGTTCGATGGAAATAACACTCCACAGTCTTCATGTTAGGTCGTGGAATAGGATTACAACAAACCAAAATCTGGATGCCGCTGGATCGGAATATCGTCTCCAACATACTTCTTATAACTCTCCAATCCAGCCCATCAATACCACAGGATAATTTTGGGATTGCCAAGTCCACCAGATTCTGGTTCACCATCGTATCTCTTAGTTGGGTGAGGCTCCTCCAGAGATCTTCATAGGACGGTTTGTCTTGGGAATGCTTCTTGGTCACCAAGTAGTAGATGTTCCTCTGGCCCTTCTTCAGCTGTAGCACACCTCCAATTTCTGGATTCTGTTTCCGTAGTGTCTGGAGTTGGCCATATTTCTTGGAGAACACTACAGCGATGCCCCTGGACATTCGAAGATCTTCTGCGACGCAGTGTGCTAGGGCGTAATCGACTGGCACTTTGAAAAGGTCCCGTGGCTCCTCTCGAGTTACCCCGTGTGACACTTTCTGTCCATTTGAGTATAAGGACATGAATTTCTGGAACGTCATCGCATCCTCTGGTGGTCTGAGGGTGCGGACTAGGTTATGATTTCCAGCGTAAGGGGCCAACCTGTTGAAATGAACGACCCTGGGTTTACCTCTGGGTGGCTTGTGGATTCGGTAAAGCAGGTCGTTTATCCTCTTGATGATCTTGTACGGACCTTCCCATGAATTTCGTAATTTTGGTGACAGGCCACGGCGACGCATCGGGTTGTACAGCCAAACTAGGTCACCAACCTGAAATCCTCCAGCATCGGCATTGATGTCATAAGTCACTTTCATTCGGTCGCTGGCACTCTGGATTTTCAAACGGACTCGTTCGTGGATGTCCTCCATTCGCTGCCGGAGTTTGCTGACGTAGTCCTCTCCCGCGGTATCCTGTCCTGGTGGCATCCCAAACTTTAGGTCACAGGGAAGTCGCAGCTCTCGGCCCATTATGATACTTGCAGGGGTTTGGCCGGTCGACTCGTGTACTGCGGAACGGTAGGCCATCAGGAACAAATGGAGATACTGGTCCCAGTCTTTTTGATGGTCAGAGACTACCTTGGACAAGTGGCGATTGATAGTCCTGTTCATCCTCTCAACCATTCCATCGGACTGTGGATGTAGAGCTGTGGTTCTCGTCTTTCGGATATTCAGCATCTGGCACATTTCTTGGAACAAATTGGATTCAGAATTTCTGCCTTGGTCCGAGTGCAGCTCCAAGGGAACGCCGAATCGACATATCCACTCTTTCACCAAGACGTCCGCGACGGTGATGGCTTCCTGGTTGGGCAGGGCATAGGCTTCGGCCCACTTGCTGAAATAGTCCATTGCCACAAGGATGTATTTATTTCCGTGATCTGATACGGGGAACGGGCCGGCGATGTCAATGGCGATTCTTTCGAATGGACTACCTACGTTATACTGACGCATCGGGGCCTTGGGTCGTGTCCGAGGTCCATTGCTGGCAGCGCAAACAGCACACTTTCTGCACCAGTCATTGACATCAACTTGACAATTGACCCAGTAAAACCGTTGCCTTACTTTCTGCAGGGTCTTCGTCACACCCAGATGTCCTCCAGCAACTCCATCATGAATCTCTCGGAGTACTTCCTGCCTTCTGTTCTTGGGCACCACTATCTGACGTCTGTCTTCCCCACCATCTTCGGACTCCAATACACGTTTCAGGACCCCATTGTCCAGGGTAAGGGAATTCCATTGGGCCCAGTAGGATTTGACTGCTGGGGAATATCTTGCGATTTCCTGCCATGTGGTCTTTGATTACTTTTTTTCCAGCCGACGACTAAACCAAGATCTGGATCGCTTTCTTGGTCTTTCTGGATCTCGTTGTCATTCCAGTTGTTGTCAACTGCCGTAGTTCTACAAATCGCTGCTTCCTTCTCTTCTGCTCGTCGGCAGTGTGAGCAGTCGTCTGGGCATGGTCTCCTTGACAGAGCATCTGCGTTCTTGTGGCCACTCCCTGCTCGATGTTCGATCTCGAAGTCGAATTCTTGGAGTCTTTCGATCCAACGTGCTACTTGGCCCTCGGGGTTTTTGAACTGTAGAAGCCACTTAAGGGCTGCGTGGTCGGTTCTTAACAGGAATCTTCTCCCGTACACGTATTTATAAAAGTGTTCTACTCCCTTGACAACAGCCAACAGTTCTCGTCTGGTGACACAGTAGTTACGCTCCGGTTTACTGAGAGTTTTACTGAAGTAACCGATGACCTTCTCTTGCCCATCCTGGATCTGGGACAAGACAGCTCCAAGTCCCACGTTGCTGGCATCCGTGTCCAAAATGAATTTTCCACTCGGAAGGGGATAACTTAGAATCGGTGCATTGATCAATGCCCTCTTCAGCGTCTTCAACGAGTCTTGGCATTCTTCGGACCATTGGAATTTTGTTTGACCTTCCGTGAGCCTGGTCAGTGGTTTAGCGATGTTAGCAAACCCCAGCACATATCGGCGATAGTATGTGCACAAACCAAGGAAACTACGTAGTTGGTGTATGTCTTTCGGTATAGGCCACTCCTTCACTGCTTTAATCTTCTCGTCATCCACTGCTACTCCGCGCCCAGAGACAACATGGCCAAGGTAACGTACTTCTTTTTGGAACAGGTGGCATTTCTTGGGGCTCAGCTTCAATCCAGAGTTTCTCAGTCGCATGAATACCTCCTCCAGGTTTTTAACGTGGTCTTCGAACGATTTGCCAACTACAATAATGTCATCGAGATATACCAGACACGTCCTCCATGAGAGTCCTTTCAGAACCGTCTCCATCAATCTCTCGAATGTTGCTGGAGCATTACAAAGTCCGAATGGCATAACGGTGAAATGCCACAGTCCCGAGCCGATGGTGAAGGCTGTCTTTTCTCTATCTTCTCGAGCCAGTTCTACCTGCCAGTATCCACTCTTCAGATCAAGGGTCGAGAAAATCGTGGAGCCGGCCAACGTGTCTAGGGTGTCGTCTATTCTCGGAAGAGGGTAACTGTCTTTCTTCGTCACGTTGTTCAGTTGACGATAATCTACGCAAAAGCGTGTTGATCCATCTTTCTTCTTCACCAGCACGACTGGAGAGGACCATGGACTGTCGGATGGTTCAATAACTCCATCTTTCCCCATATCACTAACTATTTTGTCAGCCTCTTCTTTCTTGGCAAGAGGAAGTCTTCTAGCTGATTGTCGGATTGGTCGGGCATCCCCAGTATCAATTTTATGTTGGACTACATTCGTTCGACCCCCTTTTCCTTGTCCGGTATCGAAGATGTCTTGGTACTTCTTGACTAATTCTCTCTAGCTCAACTATGGCATTCTCTACAAAAGCGTATAGCTTACTATATATTATCTGTTCAAAGAGTTTCGAGGAAGCACACATAACGGATATCGGTCGTTTGTCACCTGTTTTATAAATTGGAGTGCAAATTGAATTTTTCCAATGCGTTGGAAAAACATCATTACTAATGATCAAGTTGAATATGTATAGTAATGGATCACGTAACCACTCTTGACTACCCTTAAGTATATACGGTGGTAAACCATCTACACCTGCTGACTTTTTAGGTTTAAGTTTCTTTATAGCCTCGTCGAGTCTGAACCAGTTATGGATTTTATTGAAAATGTGTCATTGGTTACATTTTGGTAATTTTTGTGCCTGAGATTACCTTTCGACAACGAACTATCAGACGCATTTTGCTAGGACTTATCACCAATAAAGCTAGTAGATCTGACTTTTCTCTAGAAAGGCCATTTCATAGTGACCAACTTGATTATGTGAGGAGTGTTCATACCAATGAAGTAATCCAAGTCTATGCTCGGTATTACCATCAGCAGTACCCTGTCATAGGAAAGCCACGTGAGGTCCATTGCCAAAAGTGACACTCAGTAACTTGGTTTTCTGTGTCGTGCCAAGAGGAATTTCACTTCCCGTCAATTGATTATGATATATAGGGCACATGTCCGACTTTTCCCAGTGTTCCCACATTGGCGATCTATCTCTGTTTCACAGATATTTTCATGGACGATGCTCTTCTAAAATATCATCAATCGTTCCTCCGTTAGCGGTCGCATCGAGACTGACCCGTCGATCTCTGTCTTCACATCACTTTGGAGACATGCCGAACACCTCTTTCTTATGGCTTTTTCTTCCAACGAACGGCAAAGCTTTGGAACTCACTGCCTCGGGAGGTGTTCCTTGAGGCATACAGCCTGCATAAATTCAAGAAGAACACCAATTCCAACTTACTTTCTTTCGGCTCCACGATGTTCTTTGAGCAATACAGGAGTTTTTTCTTCGTGAGAACCAAAACATTTTGATGTTAGAAATTGCCTTTCCAAGGAAATGCCGAAAAAAACAATTGAGGCTGTCCCTTTCACCTGATATGTAATGCCTCACGAGACCTGGTGGACAAATTTAAATAATATTTGAAAGCGCATCCCACAGACCTATAATAAAAGTGGATAAGCACTTCCATATAAGAAAATTACGCCAACTAGTGTTTGACATTTTGGAGCAGCACACATGCGCGTTGAAGATATGTCAAGCAGAGGCGTCTCATAAAGGTTAAGTTTAGGGGCATTTTTATGTTCAATCTCGTTGAAAGTTATCAATTATGAATTTTGTGAGGTCGGCACTTTAAATAAAATATTTTACAACGTGGACTCGCAAATGCTTAGCGATTAAATAAAAGATATCAAGCGCCAAATTATGGAATTGAGTAATGACTAGGTAAAGTCAAATCATTTTTAAAAATTGTAGAGTAATTATTGAAATGGTGCTTGGCACTTTCACGTTCAATAAATCACTTTGATCATTCTACATAAAGTAAGTTCCAGCTTTTGGAGTCATATGGTACCCTCATCTCCAATTTGATGCGTTGGTGCTTGGTACCTTTTAGTAAAACGCTATCCAAATTATACTTTTATAAGTTGATATTTCAGTTTTGATGCATTTCATAGTAATTCTGAACAGAAGGAAATATTTCGAATAGACGCTGCCTATGCCAGACGAATCCAAAGCTGAAATACAGAGATAGATACCATTAATATTGTGGCGAAGCTGTGGGCGATGCCGGGCCTGAACGCTCAAGTATACAGCTCCTGACCGCGAATGACTTTCGAGGCGCTATGCACCGAGAAGAATCTGGTCTAATCGGAGAACGTTCCTAAGACTTTCGAGAAATATCAGGAGCATTCAGAGAAGTGAACGGTGAATATAAAAAGAACCACGCAGCAGAGTTGGGACAGTCAGTGAAGCGGAAGTCGAACATAAATAGTCCAGTGATTGTTATATAAATTAGAGCACTGTGTTATTGTGTATTTCGTGAAATAAATTATTTTAGAGTAAAGGACCCCGCAAACACCTTATGGGATTTGGGTCCCGGTGGATTTTTTTGAATTTTTGGTATTATGTAGTCCATGTTATTCTCAACCAATGTTACCATTGCGCCAACTCAAAAAAAATGAACAGTTTTGCTGCTAGGGGGCGTTGAAATCACCCCTAGCGCAGATTAGACTATTTATTTTTGAATCCGGTAACAATACTTGTTTCATTGTTGCTAACGATGCACAATATTGTGCTGTTTTATAAAAAAAATCTTACCCCCCTCCTTCTTCCCCCCAACTCCTATTACGTGACGAAAAAGAAAATATTTCTTGGGTGCTTTTAAATGTATCGTCGAACGTTTAAATATGCCTTAATAAGGGGAATAGCATTTTGCTCAGAATAGACTATTTATTAATATAGGCTGAAACAATTTCTCTACGTATTATAGTTTAGATTATGCTGAACAATTGTGTGATTTCTTATATAAAAAAAATCTGAAACCTCCCCCTTACCCCCAACCCCTATTTTAAAACACAAAAAAAATTATTCTTGACTACTTGTAAATTCTTTATCAAAATAAATTTTTTATCAAAATAAATGTTTTAATCAGTTCAAATGAAGGAAATCGTACAGTTGTTCAATTTAATCTCTCCCCTCTTCCTTTGAATCCACCAATATTTTTTTGAATGGATTTAAACATTTATTTTGATAAAGCATTTACAATAAATATCGTGTTTCAAAATAGGGGTTGGGGGTAAGGGGGAGGTTTCAGATTTTTTTTATATAAGAAATCACACAATTGTTCAGCATAATCTAAACTACAATACGTAGAGAAATTGTTTCAGCCTATATTAATAAATAGTCCATTCTGAGCAAAATGAGATTTCAACGCCCCCTAGCATCAAAACTATTCATTTTCGGGGTTTGTCACCCAATTATTTTCGATTCAAAATAACTTGAACTACATCATAATAAAAATTCAGAAAAATCCACCGAATTTTTTTAATTTTGTGTCTTTCGTGGGGAGGGGGGATAATCATACAAAACTGCTATTTCCCTTATTAAGGCATATTTAAACGTTCGACGATACATTTAAAAGCACCCTAGAAATATTTTCTATTTCGTTACGTAATAGGAGTTGTGGGGAAGAAGGAGGGGGGTAATATTTTTTTTATAAAACAGCACAATATTGTGCAACGTTAGCAATAATGAAACAAGTGAACATATTGTTACCGGATTCAAAAATAAATAGTCTAATCTGCGCTAGGGGTTATTTCAACGCCCCCTAGCAGCAAAACTGTTCATTTTTTTGAGTTGGCGCAATGGTAACATTGGTTGAGAATAACATGGACTACATCATACCAAAAATTCAAAAAAATCCACCGGGACCCACCATAAGATGTTTGCAGGGTCCTTTGTGAGGTTAGGATGCCATATAGCTAAAATTAGTATTGTACATACATGATGTAGAATTTTATAGCAAATAAGTTAAGTCTCCTTCATTTTGTACGTCAGTGTAACGGTTTTCGAGATAAATGTAAAACACTAGCAAGAGGTAACATGGAAGGGTGGTTTCTTAAGCTAAAGGGGTTGAAGCACTTTCGTGAGAGGTGGGAACTCTCCTGATCTATATTGACTTGCCTTTAGAGAGTTCATACCCAAATTTGAAACTTTATAAATTATTTCTCTTGAAAACCCTAATTTACGTCGACTATTACTCCCCCAGAACTTATTGAAGCCGCAAACTGACTTGTATCAATTTACTCCCAGAATTATCTAAAGAAAAATATGGAAAAGCCTACAAATCAGCAGAAAAAAACATGTTACTCAAGAAGTTATCGGTCATATACTATTTGTTGTTGCGTAATATCAAGTGAAGTAGCTCATGGTCTGAAGATTGATGATTCAATCCCACTCCATAACTAATTTTTTTATGTTATACTGTAGAAAAGTATAACTTGCACGAAATGCTCATTTCCCACTAGTACGATTTGCAGCACTACAAACTTCATACTCGTGGGTAATGACTATCATATTATTATCGTGCTCGTTATACAATATACTATTGTGTGATTTGAATTTTCCTGGTAACATTTTGTACAAATCGTATTTTATGACTTGTCTGATAATACCATTGTGGTGATAGAGATGGATAAATTATCTATCTATACATGGATCTGAATTATACTATCTAAATATCATATTCATATCTCCAATACGAAAATATTATGGGTACGATCTTTTCATTTAACTCATTAAAGACATGCATTTGGAAGGTATGTAGATAACAATTTTGGTTGGAAATATAAATCAGAAATTAATTCAAACCATAAATTTATGAGTCCTAGATCTAAACAGTAGGTAGAGCAAACTAAGTGGTGGATTATTAATGCATGACTGTGGAACTTGAGTGGACGAGAGAATATAATATTCCACCATCGATCATCTAATAACAAAGTCATATCTTGAAATTGATAAATCGGTTCTTAGTATGCAAACCACAAATTTTATTGTTGATACTTTTTAGGGATATAGCCACAAGTGATCTTAAAAATACAAAGTTTTTACCTACTGTGGTATTCTGAACAATCCATATCCATTTATCGCCCCAAGTAGCGAGTAGGAGTTGTCAAGCAGTCAGAAGTTGGATCTTTTTGACATGTTATATCATTCATTCTATGAAATAGTGATTTTCCTAACAAGTGCGGAAAGTGATGCTTTCCCGCACGCGACTGCCGTTAACCCGAACGACGGGGAGCGGAGTTCGGGTAAGCAGTCGAGTGCGGGAAAGACACTTTCCGCATGAGTTAGGAACAATACTTTTTCTACAAGCATAGGAAACAAATTCATTTTTTCAATTATTTATTCATGGAAATGGAAACAACTAACAAGAGTAACATTTTCTATCCACTAATTATTCGTAATATTTATTGTAAATGTACAATTTGATGCATTATGTAAATTTATAGCGGAAGCCAGCATATTTTTGGAAGATGGCTGATTTCCTGAAGAAGAAGGTAACTCGGGCAATACATTCTCGAAAGTGCGAATGTGCAGACACAGGCATCAAATCGTCGACGATCGATATAGACGTGGATGGTTCTAAAATGCACCCGGAAGACGATGTAGTGTTCAAATTGAGAATTTTGTTGGACATTTCTTTTTTTCGATTGGTGGAGTCTTCTAAATACCCCTCTGCAACTGAAGTCGATTTCCATCCTCCTAGGCGTTTGATATTAGTTATACCCACACCACAGTCAGCAAGTAAAGTGGCTGAGGAACGCCTGAAGCTGTCACCAGTGTAAAGCTCTGGATTTTGTAGGCGCAGATATACTGCTATTTCGGAGGGTATCTTTCCTATGGTATTGATTCCTACACATTGCACAGTACATTTTCCACTTTTGTAATACAAGAGTAAACGACGGTGAGGAGTCTCTTTTGGACGTAAATGTACATAATTTCTGTATACGTTCAAAAAATAACCATCATGTCCATAAATAACCATATGTCGTCAATGGTGAGTTTTGTCAGCTCTTCTCGTCTGCAAGCACCAGCTAATCCAAAAATTGCTACTAACTTAATCATGAGGTATATGTCATCGGGTGCTTCAGTCATAAATTTTGAAACGTCTTCTTGAGTGAAGATTTTGGCCTTTTTCGGTCGAAAACCGACATTCTGTCTTTTAATGAATGCAATTATTTTGTAAAATTTGCTAATATCCAAATTTTGCTTTACTTTGAATACACTCTTCAACATTGAATATCTTGCCCATAAAGTGTTCTGCTTCCATGTTTTAGACATTTCTAGAAAATAAGCCAAGAATACTTCTTCTTTATTTGGTGTTTTCACTTTCTTATTGTTGCACCATTCAATAAAACTCGTGTATTGATTCTCATACTTTTGTTTAGATTTCGTTGGCATTAACTCTAAGTTCGCATCTGTAGCTGCTTGCACGTTTTCTTGTGGAAGTTCTTCATCAGATGAATAATCCATTGTGGCAATTTCACTGAATCGAAAATTTTATATAAGTAACGCTTTGACTGTCACTCTGACAATTACAAACAAATTTGTGTATTGATCGGCATGACAACATCAATTGTTACCTACTCGTTATCAGATCAATCAAAGCCTATATATAGGGTGATTTTCATAAAAATACATTTTTATTTATCAATATTTGTTAATTTTTTCAATAAATAGTGCAAAATGATGGATGATTTTGAACAAACCCACTCAGTATTGCAACAAAAAAGCTTGAACTTTCATATTTTGTCACCCACCACTTATATTTTACGAGGATATCATATAAATGTTTTTCCCGCACTAGTGTGGGAAAAAATTTCCCTCACTAGTGTGGGAAAACTTTTCCCGCACAACTGTGGGAAAATGACACTTTCCAAACTGAATTGCGTGCGGGTAGAGGGTGAATCACGCACGCTTGTAGGAAAAATTATTGAACTGTTCTTGTTACAAATACCTAGTTTTGATACGACATTTTGGCGACGAGGTAAGAACTAAGGTAGAAGAGGAATAAACTAAGATTTAGATCAGACAGTAGATAATCGCCACCCTTACATCCTAGAATGGGGAGGAGAAGCAAGAGCAGTCGTCAGGAAAGAGGTAATTTCAAAAAGTTGTTTATTTTACCTGATAATCATGAATGGTACACCAGAACCTACAACTACTCTTACTACAGATTCTAGTAGTTATTTGAGGTATTTTCAATTTGAGAGATTTTGTCCTGAACGGGAACCATGGGAATACTACAGTCAGAGGTTTAAAATGGAACTACAATTACACGATTTACATAGTACAGACGACGCAACATTAAATAAAAAGCGAAATTTATTGCAAGATAGGCCCTGATGCTTTCAGAATATTAGTAGATCACTTCAAACCTACGGATGTGACAGGGTACCCATTTAATGAAATAGTTGAGGTACTTGATAGATATTACGGAAAAAAACATATTTTGTCTGAGAGTGTGACCTTCGCAATATCGTAAGGAAGACGAAACAGTTATACAATATATTAACGCCTTGCGCGGGCTTGCAGGCAACTGCGATTTTGGAGCGAGTTTAAACGAAAGACTTCGGGATCAATTCGTTATAGGTATTAGAAATTCCACTTGACAACAGGAAATGATAAGGCTTCATACACATAATTCTGCTACTTTAGAAGATATTGAAGCTTCTGCACTAATTTTAAAACAAGCAACCTATCAGTCACAACGTTTAGCCTTGTTATCAACAGAACAGTCTCACCAACATACAAGTGGGGTAAATTTGGAAAACAAAAACAGACAAACGAATTAAGCAGAGCAAAAACACACAAAACAAGTTAACACAAAGAAAACAATTGAATCAAAAATCTTAGATCCTAGTAAAGATTGTTTAATGTGTGGTAAAAATAAACATACAAATCGAAATGAATGTCCTGCTAACGGAAAACAATGTTCTCTTTGTAATATCAGTGGTCATTTTGCTATAGTATGTATAACAAATGGCAAAGCGCACGTCAAATCACACAACACAATGCGCCATGTGCGGGAAGTAAATTATGACACTCAACATGAAAGTGATTCTTCATGTGATACTCTGAACATACGTCATGTTCTATCTCCTAGCAAAGTTATGCTTTCCGTTCTTATAGAAAATCAGAATCTGGAATTGCTTTATGATTCCGGAGATGCCCATTCTGTTATAGGAGTTAGAGAATGGCAACGTATCGGATGTCCACCATTGACGGAAACTACTAATCCTGTAGCATATAGTGATGTCGACATTGAAATATTGGGTAAACCCAAGGTAACTGTTAGAGCTTTTGATTCTGAAAAGTTATTAACACTTTATGTAACAACAGCTAATGATATTCCACTTTTCGGTATAGATTGGTGTTTTGCTTATAACCTTTCTTTTCCACCTGGAGCACGTATTTGCCAAGTCAGAAGTAATTCGTCAAAGAAACAACATGAACTTGTTAAACACAAATCATGTAGTACTTTTCAACCACTCGAAAACGAGTTTAGACATCAACACGACAAGGCAGCAGATACAATGTTGACAAATTTACTTGAGAAAAATGCGTGACCATGGTTCAGGAGGTATAACATGAATCACGACAATCGCAGACGAAGTTATCTTTATTTCCATGGGGTATACCTCCTGAACCATGGTCACGCATTCACATTGATTTTGCTGGCCCTTTTGAAAGGAAAATGTGGTTAATTGTTGTTGATGCATACTCACGTTAGCTCGAAGTAATTCCTTTAAAAGAAACAACAACGTCCTCGACTATATCTGCCCTATTTGCTATTTTCTCGACGATGGGTTTTCCAAAGACCATAGTTTCGGATAATGGTCCCCAGTTAACATCAGATCAGTTCCACATCAACACCTTATCACCAAGATGCGTATACTTGTCTTTATGCGGACGATTCCACGCTTTTATTCACAGACAAATCCTCAGCTCAAATACAAGATAAAATTAACTCCTGTTGCAAGTCACTCTGCAAGTGGTCTTACGAACACTCATTGTTCTCAAATGCTTCCAAAACCAGTCATGTGAACTTCCACACGAGGCAAAACGTTCGTCTCACATTATCCCAAAAAACACCAGATATCTTGGGGCTACGAGTTTATAATGTTCTTCCAAAAGAAATAAAAAAGATCGATAGCCTGCTACTTTTCAAAAATAAAATCAAACTACTTCTCCTCAACCTCTGTCCCTATAGCATGAAGGATTACTTCGACAATTTTATACTGTGATAGATAGATTTTTTATATATTTATGTTCTTGTGAATGTTTGCTGTATTGTCAATTTTCTGTAATTTTATTACAAAATTTTATATGTACAACCTGACTTGTCCTATAGCTATTCAGCTCGATGGACCAAAAATAAATTGAATTGAAATTGACCCACAGACCAACGGATTAGCTGAACGAGCAGTCAAAACGACTTTTTAGCTTTTTATTTTCGTACCGCAATACTCCCCAGAGATCTACTGGAAGATCTCCAAGTGATATTATTTTTGGACATCCACTGCGTTCCCCATTTGATTTAATGAAACCAAATATTTTAAGCAATATGAACAAAGAAATTCAGAAACAAAAGATGAGGTACGACAAAAATACTAAGCAGACAACATTTCAGGAAGAGGAAAAAGTTTGGGTAAATAATCTACACCCGGAAATATCGTGGAACAGACTGGTCCATACTCATTTCTGGTTCAAGTTAATGGAGTCGTTAGGCGTAAACATGCTGACCAATTGAGACATCGAGAAGATCAAACCAAATATGGATCAGACAGTTCAGCAGATCACATGTTTTCTGCCATGCCGTCAACCTCAACAGGGTTTCAACCGGACTCTTCTGCAAAAGTCATCATTAATACCTCACAACAAACAAATGAGGAAATACCATTACAAAATGTTTGTGCTGAAACCCCTCCAACAAAAATAACTATTCTAATTTGGAAACATCGACGAATTCGTCTGACACCTCTGGACAATCATCAAATTCGACAACACGTGAAGATTCAAATCGTCAACAGCCGGAGCCAGAAGATAGACCAGTATTGAGACGGAATCCTTCCAGAAATAGAAGACCGCCAGTTAGGTACCCCATATAGCTTCTTGTTTCGGTGGGGAAGAAATGTGGTATTCTGAACAATCCATATCCATTTATCGCCCAGTTCAAGTAGCAAGTAGGAGTTGTCAAGCAGACAGAAGTTGGATCTTTTTGACATGTTATATCATTCATTCTATGAAAAATGATTAAACTGTTCTTGTTACAAATACCTAGTTTTGATACGACACCTACGATAATTGGCCTTTATTCCAAAAGTAAGTATTGGACAGGAAAGAGGTAATTTCAAAAAGTTGTTTATTTTACCTGATAATCATGAATGGTACACCAGAACCTACAACTACTCTTACTACAGATTCTAGTAGTTATTTGAGGTATTTTCAATTTGAGAGATTTTGTCCTGAACGGGAACCATGGGAATACTACAGTCAGAGGTTTAAAATGGAACTACAATTACACGATTTACATAGTACAGACGACGCAACATTAAATAAAAAGCGAAATTTATTGCAAGATAGGCCCTGATGCTTTCAGAATATTAGTAGATCACTTCAAACCTACGGATGTGACAGGGTACCCATTTAATGAAATAGTTGAGGTACTTGATAGATATTACGGAAAAAAACATATTTTGTCTGAGAGTGTGACCTTCGCAATATCGTAAGGAAGACGAAACAGTTATACAATATATTAACGCCTTGCGCGGGCTTGCAGGCAACTGCGATTTTGGAGCGAGTTTAAACGAAAGACTTCGGGATCAATTCGTTATAGGTATTAGAAATTCCACTTGACAACAGGAAATGATAAGGCTTCATACACATAATTCTGCTACTTTAGAAGATATTGAAGCTTCTGCACTAATTTTAAAACAAGCAACCTATCAGTCACAACGTTTAGCCTTGTTATCAACAGAACAGTCTCACCAACATACAAGTGGGGTAAATTTGGAAAACAAAAACAGACAAACGAATTAAGCAGAGCAAAAACACACAAAACAAGTTAACACAAAGAAAACAATTGAATCAAAAATCTTAGATCCTAGTAAAGATTGTTTAATGTGTGGTAAAAATAAACATACAAATCGAAATGAATGTCCTGCTAACGGAAAACAATGTTCTCTTTGTAATATCAGTGGTCATTTTGCTATAGTATGTATAACAAATGGCAAAGCGCACGTCAAATCACACAACACAATGCGCCATGTGCGGGAAGTAAATTATGACACTCAACATGAAAGTGATTCTTCATGTGATACTCTGAACATACGTCATGTTCTATCTCCTAGCAAAGTTATGCTTTCCGTTCTTATAGAAAATCAGAATCTGGAAATGCTTTATGATTCCGGAGATGCCCATTCTGTTATAGGAGTTAGAGAATGGCAACGTATCGGATGTCCACCATTGACGGAAACTACTAATCCTGTAGCATATAGTGATGTCGACATTGAAATATTGGGTAAACCCAAGGTAACTGTTAGAGCTTTTGATTCTGAAAAGTTATTAACACTTTATGTAACAACAGCTAATGATATTCCACTTTTCGGTATAGATTGGTGTTTTGCTTATAACCTTTCTTTTCCACCTGGAGCACGTATTTGCCAAGTCAGAAGTAATTCGTCAAAGAAACAACATGAACTTGTTAAACACAAATCATGTAGTACTTTTCAACCACTCGAAAACGAGTTTAGACATCAACACGACAAGGCAGCAGATACAATGTTGACAAATTTACTTGAGAAAAATGCGTGACCATGGTTCAGGAGGTATAACATGAATCACGACAATCGCAGACGAAGTTATCTTTATTTCCATGGGGTATACCTCCTGAACCATGGTCACGCATTCACATTGATTTTGCTGGCCCTTTTGAAAGGAAAATGTGGTTAATTGTTGTTGATGCATACTCACGTTAGCTCGAAGTAATTCCTTTAAAAGAAACAACAACGTCCTCGACTATATCTGCCCTATTTGCTATTTTCTCGACGATGGGTTTTCCAAAGACCATAGTTTCGGATAATGGTCCCCAGTTAACATCAGATCAGTTCCACATCAACACCTTATCACCAAGATGCGTATACTTGTCTTTATGCGGACGATTCCACGCTTTTATTCACAGACAAATCCTCAGCTCAAATACAAGATAAAATTAACTCCTGTTGCAAGTCACTCTGCAAGTGGTCTTACGAACACTCATTGTTCTCAAATGCTTCCAAAACCAGTCATGTGAACTTCCACACGAGGCAAAACGTTCGTCTCACATTATCCCAAAAAACACCAGATATCTTGGGGCTACGAGTTTATAATGTTCTTCCAAAAGAAATAAAAAAGATCGATAGCTTGCTACTTTTCAAAAATAAAATCAAACTACTTCTCCTCAACCTCTGTCCCTATAGCATGAAGGATTACTTCGACAATTTTATACTGTGATAGATAGATTTTTTATATATTTATGTTCTTGTGAATGTTTGCTGTATTGTCAATTTTCTGTAATTTTATTACAAAATTTTATATGTACAACCTGACTTGTCCTATAGCTATTCAGCTCGATGGACCAAAAATAAATTGAATTGAAATTGACCCACAGACCAACGGATTAGCTGAACGAGCAGTCAAAACGACTTTTTAGCTTTTTATTTTCGTACCGCAATACTCCCCAGAGATCTACTGGAAGATCTCCAAGTGATATTATTTTTGGACATCCACTGCGTTCCCCATTTGATTTAATGAAACCAAATATTTTAAGCAATATGAACAAAGAAATTCAGAAACAAAAGATGAGGTACGACAAAAATACTAAGCAGACAACATTTCAGGAAGAGGAAAAAGTTTGGGTAAATAATCTACACCCGGAAATATCGTGGAACAGACTGGTCCATACTCATTTCTGGTTCAAGTTAATGGAGTCGTTAGGCGTAAACATGCTGACCAATTGAGACATCGAGAAGATCAAACCAAATATGGATCAGACAGTTCAGCAGATCACATGTTTTCTGCCATGCCGTCAACCTCAACAGGGTTTCAACCGGACTCTTCTGCAAAAGTCATCATTAATACCTCACAACAAACAAATGAGGAAATACCATTACAAAATGTTTGTGCTGAAACCCCTCCAACAAAAATAACTATTCTTATTTGGAAACATCGACGAATTCGTCTGACACCTCTGGACAATCATCAAATTCGACAACACGTGAAGATTCAAATCGTCAACAGCCGGAGCCAGAAGATAGACCAGTATTGAGACGGAATCCTTCCAGAAATAGAAGACCGCCAGTTAGGTACCCCATATAGCTTCTTGTTTCGGTGGGGAAGAAATGTGGTATTCTGAACAATCCATATCCATTTATCGCCCAGTTCAAGTAGCAAGTAGGAGTTGTCAAGCAGACAGAAGTTGGATCTTTTTGACATGTTATATCATTCATTCTATGAAAAATGATTAAACTGTTCTTGTTACAAATACCTAGTTTTGATACGACACCTACGATAATTGGCCTTTATTCCAAAAGTAAGTATTGGACTTGCGTTAGAAATTTCCAACTGAAAAGGCGCATCCACACGATGTATGTTACTTTATGGTGCCATGTTGTATAGATATTAAAAATCAGTATCCAATCATAGCTCACCAAAACAAATTCACTTTCGTTGGAAACAAATTTAGTATTAACGTTCACAATGATTGAAACGAGTATTTTTCGACGGGAAGAGGAATCTCAAGCTTGGTTCATTACACCATGACATCATGATGTCTCATCGATAGTTTCAATATTCAGTTTCAAACATACGAAATAATGTAACAGTATATTATGATACGAGTGCACAACTGAACCATTAAAGCACGTGCAACGTTACGAGTGCTTTCAAGGCACTTTATTATATTTATTATTAATTCTCGGCGGGGCTTGCTATGGGTCGAAGTACAGGTAGTTCTGAGTAGAACCTTTCTGCTCCCCGCTGACAGGTCTATCTCGTGAGTACTACATATCTTCTGATAAACTCTTGGAGATTCCTCACGAGGATTCCCTGTGAGTTGATATCTTATGCACTGAAGTGCCCGAAAATATCCATCTTCGTGCGAGCCAGGGCTTCGTATCCGAAGCTGTTTCTTCTTGTTCATTACAGAACCTGCATAGTGTTGAGTTTTGGTGTATCCCCAGCATGGGCAGGTGATTTCATTAAAGGAACTTGTGGAATGCGTATATTTGCAATCCTCTGCTATCTAGCTTCTTGGCTCTCACTCAACCTTTATGGATACACACAGGTCAAAGTGCGAAAATTATTCGACTGTCCGGTGTTTTTCGACCAACTGTCAGCTCTTTCCCCAACTAAAAATAAGTTTAAAATGTCGTTGATTTTCTAAATTTATGTGCTTCTGTAGTAGGCTAAGAAGTTTTCAAAACATCCTCTTAAAAGCTTGTAATAATTAAAAAGTCTTCCCTTGTGATCAGTACATAACATAGTCGGATAGGGTACTGTTTTATAAATAATATTAGGTTTGTATTTAACAACATCTAACTTTGAACACTAGTGAACCATGTAGTATAGTAATTATTGTATTTATCGACACCTTGCAATGCCGTGAAGCTATCGACCAAGGTCCCTCAGCCGGAAGTGTTATGTTGACTTTGTTATCAAGTCCAAAGCTCAAACGTCATCTCAGGAACAGCACTGTTAATTAGTGAATGGTGGACGACATATCCTGGTTAGTATTCAGAATTTTTAATTAATCCTACGTATACAATTGAATGAAAATTTCTTGTCCCATCCAGGATTCGATCAAAGGACCTTCGTTTCATGATTCGGACCACAGCACAACGTCGCTTCTGCGAAACATTTAATTTCGTTACCTACAAAAATAGCACCATCAATTTGACCATCAAAATAGCGTCAGTGCATTTGGTATCAGAAAGTAACTATCAAATAATCTGACCCAAACCCCCCCTTTTTACCTCTGCGAAAACTAGGCAGGGAACGAGTACGAACTACGAAGTAAGAAATATTTACATTAGGTGTTCAAGGAGGGAAGGGACTGTATGGGGTTGTAGGGAGGTTGTGGCAATATCAGAGAGCACAATTGGTTTCTAAAGTAAGGTTTATTCGGTTACCAGTGGCGGCAATAATGATTCGAGCCTCCCCCCCCACCCCGCCAAATTTTATTTGGATATTCATATACATGTGGCAATAAAATCCGGAAATACCAGACATAATGGGACATAATTCCATATTAGATGATCCGAATTTCATACAAAATTTTATACTCTGACGATTTCTTTAAAAATAGATTTCTTGTTGCATTACAGTAAGTGATGTGAAGTGTGAACGTAGCTTACTTTCAGTAATGTGCGTAGAAACGTAAGGTAACAATGGAACTGTTTGTTTGTATTCTCATGTCATTGTCAAAAGTTACATTTATTGAAAAGTTCATCAAATTTGTTTTTTTTAATTCATAATTTTAACGTTTCAGATGTGTCTATATTTTTTTTCAATATAGGACTCAGTACTCTAATTAATCATTATAGTACTCAGTCCTATAAAGTATGTCATTTTGACACTCAAAATGAAATCCATACTTATTTATTATATTATATTATTTATATTGAAATATTTTCCAAAGAATAAAAGAAAAAATATAAGTAGTGTTCATTTTGCTTAGAAACTAGCGATTTTCCGGTATATAGTTTTATTGCCACTCTGGATAATATAATTGCCATAATTTGCTAGGTGATTTGAATATAAAATCTTACTTGGTATATCTATGTACCTACAATGGCATTACCACCGCCCCCGCCGCGTCAACATTCCAATAGGCCATCAAAGTCTACCGCAAATTGCTTTTTATTTCTTGTACTACTACTTCATCGGATCGGCGAATGAAGACAAAACAAACACACTGTTTTGCTGACGGAGAAATTTGAATTTGGTGTGGAAACTTTCATAGATCTAGAATAAACACTGCTAAATCAGCAATGATGATAATACCAAAGTTTACAGAATTCTGTGAACAGGTGAACATTGATTAAACGTACAGGTGCCTCTTTTCTTGTTATCAATATGTGTTATGTATTCCTTCATTTGGAGCAATTAGAAAATTAGAAGTTTTAGCAAAGAGCACGGCGGGCTCTGCGGGCCCCTTATCGCCGCCACTGTCGGGAACTTCTTTATTTGACAATATTATTTGACAAGTTATTTCAAATCTAATGAACATTAGGTGGTAATGGAAACTCATCTAGATATGCATACAATATGTTCTGAAATGGGTTGAAATATAATTCCCAACAGTAGGGATGGAAGAATGAAGGAAAATGAAGATATGGTGTCTGTAGTCATTCTGAATAAGTCTAAAACAAGAAAAAAATCCGAAAAATTCTGAAATTGTCTCAATAAGTTCGCGAATATCGATACTCTCCCTCCTACCCTGAGGTGGAAAAATAGCTGGGTGAAGGAGAAGATCTAGATATTGCACGATCCACTCTTTCTTTTTCATTAGTCATCACATCGAGTTAGAATGATATTTACAAATTTAATGATCCATCGAACATGACAAGATAACTCCTCCATAAGTCTTTTGAAGGTAGATCGACAAACAGTGAACGAAAAAAAACTGGATCAAATTGATGAAAAGATGAGGGTCAAACTAATTTCACAATAAGTGAGAAAACCCCATAGCAAGAAACAAAGAGGCAAGAGATGCATTTTTTCATTTTTTAAAAAAGATTACCAGGAATAAACAGAGAAAATGGAGAATATTGAAAGGGGTGAAAAGGGGTAAAAAATAGTCAAATGGGTTCTGGTCCCTCCATGCAAAATTTGAAAGCTTAAGATAGAACCCAAGAGCAGTTTTCGATTTTTCAATTTAGCTGCTCCCGCGAGTTTTTCAGTTTGTTTATTTGGTCAACCTTAAGGCCGGGTCGTACTGAAAAAATCTTCTACTCGGATTTTCCTGATGTAAAGACCATAACAAAGTAAAGGAAGACACAATAATTATAGACTACAATCCCATATAACAATTTTGGGGGGTCATTTGACCCAGCATGAAACATATTGAGAACGATGCTGCTCTATGAAAAAATTACTTTAGTCATTATGCCGTCAATTCTTGGTGGTGCAAATGATTTAGGCCCTAAACCCAACGGCATAACGCATTTGTTCGCGGTGTTCGCAGGTGGATGGTGCTATTGGTGCTTTGTTTTCGCCTTTCATTATTCATTGCGATTAATGCGATTTTTAATCGTTTTTTCTTACTGGTTCTGGTTAGTAGTTTGTGTGTCCTGGAAATTTTAGAAGAATGGAATTTGGGTCATCTGATCCCTAGTTTCAGAAGTAAGAAATCTTAATCCTAACCTGATTATCTTGAAATATAGATATAAATATATATTTTAATTCCTACCTATGCCAATACTGGAGTAAATATTTTTCTGATTTCTTGATTTTCTGGTGCTTTCATACCGATCCACCATCAAAAAAAGAAATTCACAGTGCAATTTGGTATGTTATAGTCAATGATGATTGTAGGGTACCTACTGCACATCTACAAAATACCTATTCGTACCTAGGTAGGTAGATACGATGATATATACATTTTGAAGTTCTCCAAGTGAAATGGCGTTTCAATTATCAAGGAGGGTAGAAGATTCCATACAGTCTAATAAACATTTTTTTCATTCAAATGTCATTAGCGTCACTTGAAACAAATATTTGTTTACAAAAAAATATTTGTTTCTTGTTTTATAGAAACAAATATTTGTTTCAAGTGACGCTAATGACATTTGAATGTAAAAAATGTTTATTTGACTGTATGGAATCTTCAACCCCCCTTGATAATTAAAACGCCATTTTACTTGGAGAATTTCAAAATGAATATATCAACGTATCTACATACCTAGGTACGAATAGGTATTTTGTAGATGTGCAGTAGGTACCCTACAATTATCATTGATTATAACATACCAAATTGCACTGTGAGTTCCTTTTTTTTGATGGTGGATCGGTATGAAAGGACCAGAAAATCAAGAAATTAGAAAAATATTTACACCAGTATTGGCATAGGTAGGAATTCAAATATATATTTATACCTATATATCAAGATAATCAGGTTAGGATTAAGATTTCTTACCTCTGAAACTAGGGATCAGATGACTCAAATTCCATTCTTCTAAAATTTCCAGGACACACAAACTACTAACCAGAACCAGTAAGAAAAAAGGATTGAAAATCGCATTAATCGCAAAGAATAATGAATGGCGAAAACAAAGCACCATCCACCTGCGAACACCGCGAACAAATGCGTTTCTCACAACTAAGTAGTTGTTTCTTCCATACAATTTTCTTTTTTTATCAAGGTTTGATTTCTTTGACTGAAATTACATTTATTCGCTACGGAAACATTTATAATTGAAACTAATGAACACTTTGTTTGACCTGAATATCCATTCTTCTCAATAAACCAATATTTTAATTTCTCAAAAATAAATATTTGTGTCTTCCAAACAAGTTTCTTTTTTCTCTGAATGTTTGATTTTTTGGTTCAAATAACATTTATTCGTCACGAATAATTCTTTTCAGGAATTGAAAAACATTTTTGATTGAAATAAACAAACACTTCCTTTAGACTGAATATATATTCTTTCCAAAGAACCAATATATTCATTTCTCACAAATAACGTATTTCTTTCTTCCAAACAATTTGTTTTTGTCTCAAGGGTTGATTTCTTTGATTCAAATTACATGTATTCACCACGAATGAATCTGTTCATAAATTTAAAAAAACATTTTTGATCGAAACAAATATATGCTTTGTTTTAAATAATAAAATATAGCATTTTGAAGAAATTATATGAAAACAAAATAAAGAATTGTTTGAAAATTCAAAAGAATGGAAACTTTAAATCAACCAAGCTTGTTTGTTGGACCTATTCGAAGTTCAGATTTCTTTGAATTTAACAATATTTGTTAAATTCAAAGAAATATTTTTCTTTGTGTAGGGTTTTCGAGGGATGGACATTCACCTCACCAAACGGAAGACTACATGAAAAAGGGATCAAAATTCCAAAATTATCTGTCAATTGCGAGTTATCCTATGTATCGAATTGTATACGTGATACTTGAAATATGTTAAATGAATGAATGCGAGGTATACTAATATATTAATCACACTATATGCATCAATAACTTCTTTCGAACACTACAATTCTTATCTAGTTTGACATATCTAGGCCAATTATCAATACTTCAAAATATTATCTACCGTCCCTTCGCTTCGCAGTGAAATTCCACTTCATCTTGTGTGGCAGATCATCTCTGCCTCATGAGATATTGCAAGTCACGCCCGGGGCAGATGTTCACTTGTCTTGTTTGTTGACTTGAGACAACTGCATCCCTCGACCCGCTATGATCCAAAACGAATCGCCCATTTTGTTTAATTCAATGAAAGCCGTAAACTGGAGGGTATTAGCTTGATCACGTTTTCACCCCTTTTTTATTATTTTTTGCTGGATGGCACACAGGAAGTGGTTAACGGTGAACGAGAATATTCAATTTTCGCTTCGCACCTTCCTTTCACGGTTTGTTGAAATTCAACCGGACGTAGGAAGGAGATATTTGGGGGTGTCTTTCTAGTTGATCATTCATCTCAGATTATCAATAAAATAATATTGTAAACGGCGACTACGTTCGAAAAGTCCCAGCTATTCGCTTGAATATTTGCCATGGCAATGTACAAGGTATCATAAATAATATGAACTCAATTGAAGTATTTTTAAAAACTAATGTTATAGATATTTTATGCATTAGTGAGCACTGATAGCTGATCATATTATAGGGGGATCATTGATTCTTGCCAGGAATTTGAAGACAGTGAAGGAGATACAAAATATAGGGCGATCATCTGTTGAATTCCATGTTGAGATGTGTGCTGTGCGTTGTAATATTGCGACATTATGGTTCATTATTATTACAGTTTACAGACCAACTAAAGGAAACTTTGAAATATTTTTCGAGAGATTATCTGAAGCTCTAGACACTGCTATAGGGTTAACCAGGTGGGTTATACTTTGCGGTGACTTAAACATTAATTATCATAATAAATCCTGTTATAATGTGAAAAAATTAACAAATATTTTTGAGGCTTTTAACTTAGGTAGTAATATACCGTCAGTATCTACAAGAATTTTTACAGACAAAAATGGACACACGAGTTCCACATGTATTGATTATATGGTAACGAATATTCCAGTACAATTATTCGATTCTAATCTGGTAAACCCGAATGTGGCTGAGCATCTCACATATACTGAGCATAAAAACTCCTGAATCCAAAAAGGAAACAAAAGCACCATCATCTACAATTAGAAAAAGGATGCTGCATCCTGAAAATATAACCGAGCTT
The DNA here is from genome assembly GCA_944452925.2 of Chrysolina oricalcia. Lineage (NCBI taxonomy): Eukaryota > Metazoa > Arthropoda > Insecta > Coleoptera > Chrysomelidae > Chrysolina > Chrysolina oricalcia. The sequence continues at coordinate 38,238,790 of OX101821.2, read as the reverse complement.
AGAAATTGTCTTTTCACAATAAATTGAACAGAACTTCATCTACTAGACATCAATATAGCATTTACGTATTTTATTGACAAAGTATCATGGTGCTTCAACATATCCTGTCCAAAAAGACTGAAATCAAATCTGAACAAAATTGGATCACAACAAGCATAATTGAGGAAAGTAGTAAACTTAAGGAATTACATAAACTGACTCGAGAAGAAACTGTAACAGAACATATCAAAAATCTATATAATCAACATTTGAAACAGCACAAAAGTATTGTCAAACTAGCTAAAATTGAATATAACAAGGAAATAAAACAAAATTCAAGTAATAAATCTAGGGAAACATGGAAAATAATAAATAGAGAACTGGGATATAAAGTAAGAACATGTGAGGAACTGTTATGCATCATGGTATATTACTAAGGGATTCAACTGAAATTTCAGATGCTTTTACAGATTTTTTCTCAAATGCTGCAACCAACGCTTTGATGAACGACTTTGGCTTGAATTTGTCCTTGCCATGTACAACATCAGACAAAATGAATATTATTCATGAGTACCAGACAGATAGATCCTATTACTGACATAGAAGTTATTGAAACAATTAAGACTACAAAGAATAAAAATACATCTGGTTTGGATGAACTATCACTTCAAACTATTTCAAATATTCTGGATCTTATCATTATGCCTTTAGTATACTTGATGAACCAATCTCTTTTTCAAGGACGATTTCCAGATATATTTAAAACGGCTCTAATAACTCTGTTACATATAAAAGGTAGTAAACAGGAAATTGAAAATTATAAGCAGATATCTTTATTAACATCGCTATCTAAAATTTTTGAAAAAATAATAGCAAATCGTATTACATCCTACCTCGAAGTTAATAACCAATTGTGTGATAGTCAACATGGGTTTAGGAAAGAAAGATCTACAGAAACGGCTTCTTGCTATCTACTTAACCATGTTCTGCAAAAGATTGATGTGGGGAATTTTGTTGTATCTCTCCTGTTTGATCTTTCAATAGCTTTTGATATCGTAGATCCTAGTTGAAGGCCTAAGCTGAAGGCCCTAAATTTTCCTCAGCATGTGATAAACTGGATACACTCATAACATGACATCACGACATATGATAGTGAGATGTGATGAGGTCGAGGGGGAAACCGCTGGGGAATTTTTGTGTACATGCCTTGGGTATTAGTGGCAATAGTTGCGAATTAGTGGTATTACTTGAAATTTTTTGGGTATTAGTGGGCATTACACGGGAATTAGAGGTATTAGTTGGGAATTAGTGGCATTACTTGGGTATTACTCAGGAATTAATTGGGAATTAGAGGTATTACTCGTATATTACATGGGAATTAGAGAAATTTTTCGGAAATCAGAGAACATTGGTGGGAATCATAATGATGAAGAATAAAAACGTATGAGCTTTTTTCAAGCTCTTGAACATAGTATTTGGCAAATAACCTAAGATTAGGTCAGGATTAAAAGAAAAAAATAATTAGATTTTAAAATGTATGTCTTTCTTGATCATTTTATTTTGGATCATTCAATTCCGGCATGAACTTCATTTAGGTAGATCTCGAATTTGGAGAAATTACTGGATAGATATCTCTTGACCAACAAAATCTTTCCCCACCAGTGTTGATAGGTTCTGGGCCCTTTGATTTGAAAAGGAATCATTCACGTGGAATATCGGCTGAATATAAAGTTTTGAAAGCTCATTAAATGTATTTCATCCATATGAAGTATATTCAGTTGGTATGTGAATGTGAAGGGTATCTGAATAAGCATATTATAAACAACTCTATATTTCACAAAAGCATTTTTTGTTATATCATTTTAGTCAAAGAGCCGAATAGAGGTCAAACTTAACCCATCTGCTTACCACATGAAATACTTTTTAGAAAGTTTCATAAATGGACAAATACGCCTAAAATGGCTTTCCTGTCAAAATGTGTTCATGACTATAGACATTCTGTTCCAAAAGTTAGCACCACATGAAAAAAAAATTATTATCGATTTGTCAGAAAATTATATGATTCATAAAAATTGGTGCATTGCCAAATACTTCTTTTTCATTTATCAAGGGTGTACAGGGGAGATAATAGAAATAGAATTTTGATCAAGTCTATGGCTATGGCTGTCATTTCAAATTTAAATATCGGTTTCAATATTCATTCAATATTCTACAGTTTGATAACGTCATAAATAAGAGTAGTTTACACTTGATGAAAATTCCTATTTTTTTGTCCCCCTCTCCGTACCATTTAGAACAATTTTCCATGGGGTGCAAACATGACCACATTTTTTATTTATTATATTTATGAAACTTTTTGAAAAAGTAATTTTAACAATTTTAAACGTAACGTATTTTATCAAAAATTTTATGGCATTTTTCCAATTTTATTTGTTTCATATCAATTTTCATCTTGCACAATGTGTCACTCATCGTTGAATAACATCGCGTCTAACATTCTCAACAAAGATTATCCCTGATGATGGAAATCATTTATTAAATTTCCGAAAGCTTGGACAAATCTTAAAGAGTACTCTTTGATTTGCTGCAAAGCCCCACTATTTACTAGTTCCATATATGCTCGAATATATGTGTGTTACGTTCGTGCTGATATTATCTATTTCACTTTGTGTATATAGTATTTTGGGAAATACATTTTTTTTGTTCAAATTATCACCGTTTTTTATTCTCAGAATTATTTTTTCAACATTTGAAAGATTTTTGGTACACGAGCAGTTTTTGAAGATTACTTTAATCTCAAAAATTGTTCTGCACCTATGGAAAGTGGGGAAAATTCCCGGAAAAATTCGGAAAATCAATAGCTTGGAAGGGATTGGAAATTTCCTTATAATGCATGGGAACAAAGTTGTAGAACGTAAAAATCTCCATGAAAAAGTAATCGCATGTTTTTCCTAAAATTGTTTCCTTTTGGGAGATACCTGATATTTTCAGATTTCCACGTGAAGAACTCGGAATATCATAAGATTTACCCCGACGCTCAACTGAAATATCTGTATCTCCTTTGTTTTTGGTCGATGGTTCATAAACTAAACGGTATTTCCACGGAAAATCCTTCAGCAGTTATCATATATCAATTTGGCGAAATGACGAAAAAAGGTAAAATTATCATATTTTATATATAGATGGCGGATGTTGGTAGAAGTGGTTGTTTTTCATATTCGAAGGTGAAATAATGATCTTTGATAAATAAACATTGTAAATTTACTGATTTCTTACGTTTTTCTGACGAATTAGCTCGACAAGCTGAATTTGCACAAAGATTCAGTAGGTCACATTTGAGCAAATCCCAATTTATATTGGGCCTGTTATTTAGTTTGCGAAATTTCCGAGAAATACAAAATAATGAATGAAAACTTTGTGAACAGGGGTTTTAAGATATGTATTCTGAATATACAGGCCCTTGGCAATAAAATGACCAGTACGCTTTTGCAGAAATCCCCCTTTGATATTTTTACGTCGATTGTAAAATGAAAAATGAGCGTACTAAAAAACAACGGGTTCAGAAGAATTTGATTCAGTTAGGCCCAAGATTAATTGGGAATGAATGTTATATCTGATTTGATCAAATTTGACCAACTGAATCTTTGATCAAACTAAGCTTGTTGGGCTAATTCGATAGGAAAACGTAAAAAAAATTAGTAAAATTACATTGTTAATTCATCAAAGGTAATTACTTCACCTTCGAATATCAAATACAACTACTTCTACCGACACCGCCAGCTATATATGATAATTTATGAAGGATTTTTTCAAAACACCGTTTAGTTTATGAATTTTCGACCGAAAACAAGGGAGAGAGAGATTTTGGTCGAGCGTTGGTGTGAATCCTATATCCCGAATATCCGGAAATCTGAAAATATCAGTTATATCTCGCATTATCTCTCAGAGGAAGCAATTTTTGAAAAATCATGCAATTACCTTTTTTATGGAGACTTCTACGTTCTACAAAGATGTTTTTTAATATCATATCGAAAATTCCAAATCCTTCCAAGTTTTAGATTTTCCGTACTTTCCTGGGAATTTTCCCCAGTTTCCATAGGTGCTTGCGTGCAGAACAGTTTTTTCCTCAAAGTACTCCTCAAGAACTGACTGTGCCAAAAATCATTTCTATTGGATTTAGTGTCAGGTTAAAACCCCTGGATCTTGTAACACATTGTAATGGAATGAAATAATATAATTCTGAACGTCTAACAGAATCAATTGATGATTTATTGAAAAAACCTCAGAAATTTAGTGAAACTATATAAAAATTAGTAAGAAATTGTTAGGCATTACTGGGGATTACTCAGGAATTACACTTATTACTGGTGCATTAGTGGTATTACTCTGGTATTAGAGGATTTAGTTGGGCATTAGTGGCATTACTTGAGTATTAGTGGCATTACTTGGGTATTACTCGGGAAGTACACAATTTCCTCAGCGGTTTCCCCCTCGGATGAGGTCAATTCCAGAAAGAACCCTGTGAAACTAGGAGTTCCTCAGGGTTCAGTACTGGGACCCCTTCTTTTCACTATTTATATCAATGACCTGCCCGAGCACATGAAGGCTCACATAACAATATATGCTGACGATACTACTATTACAATCGCTAGCAATAATGAATTGAAAGCAGAAGTACTTAGAGTTGTTGATCAATTTGGATCCTGGTGCCAACGTAATTCGTTAATACTCAACGTAGATAAAACAATGACAGTGAACTTCTATCTAAGGCGCCCTATTCCCAATAAGGTAAGCAAAGATCTAGATGTCAAATTATTTGAGAATGTGAAGTTTTTGGGGTCTTATATAGATAGTCAGCTCACCTGGGATGACCACATAGACAGTGTCTGTAAAAAACTTAATAAATCATACTTCGCAATTTCTCAAATGAAGTTTTGTCTTGATACAGCTGGCTTGCTGACCATATATTATGCATTGGCTTACTCAAACATATCACAAAACATTTTGTGCTGGGGTAGAGCCACAAATTTTACGAAAGTTTTTGTGATGCAAAAGAAAATAATAAGACTGATTTTTAAAATAGGGTATATGGATAGTTGTAAACCAACTATGATTCAGAATCAACTCCTAAGTGCTTCCTATATATATTCTCAAGTGTCTGATGTACGCAAGACAAAACCTTAAATATCTACCCACTCTCTCAACTGCACATCAACACAACACACGCAACAGCAAAACTTTGATGGTACCTACACATCGAACACTGGCATATGAGAGATCACCACTTTATAATGCAATCAAGTTATACAATAAGCTCCCACTAAAAATCAAGCAAATTCCTGACAAACTCAAATTCAAATCAGCTGTGAAAAATCTTCTTGTAACTAATTGTTTCTACAGCATATCAGAATATTTGGGTGTTACCCAGTTATGTGTCTAATAGGTTTTAAGTATGTTTTTCTGTTTGGAAATGTGTAATTTTATGAGTTGAAATTTCTATTTATGTTTTTAACAAGTTTATGTCATTTGTATAGTATTCATATTACTATATTACTCGCTTTTTTATTATAACTTTTTTATGACTTGTCATATTATGTACTACTTGATAGTAGGTTTTAACAATATTTTTCTGTTTGTGAATGTTTAATTTTATCTGGTGATTTATTCTGTTTGTTTTAACCAATTTTGTATATGTAATTTTATTCTATTATTTTCCTAATTATTTATTGAATACATATTATGACGTGCCATATGTAATTCCTGTACCTTAAATGGTCAATAAATTTCTATTCTATTCTATTTATGAATGTTGTGTATACGAAGGAACAATAACATTGCATGAGGACAAACATTTGAATATTTTTTATGACATAAAAAATCAGCTTTACAGTGTGTATCACTTCTAATGGAAACGCCCTCTTATCTCCGTAATTTTTGACGAAGAACCATGATATTTTCAGGATCGGCGATAGATAAACTGAAAATGAACTCACTTCACGAAAGGGGTTATCCTACAAGATACACACTGTTATATTATATAGTTAGCAAAATTGGCCAGGAATTCTTTTGGATTCAAGTTCAGGATCCCCATGCAAATTACTACTAAAATACCTGTCCACTGAAAAATTCTAATTTGTTTCACTTCTCATGGAAACGTCCCCGTATCTTCCGTAATTTTCGACGAAGAGCCGTGGAATTTTTGTGATCGATAGATCTAGTAATAAACTCACCTAATCAATAGAAGAATTATTAAAGGTTGCATAACAAAAATTAGAATCTTAAACTATGAAGTTTTGTACCCGTGGCACTCGAAATAGTAATCAAAGGTTTCGATTTTGTCGAAATTCATAAAAGTGCCAATATCTCCAAAACTATCAATCTCTTACTGAGGTCATATTATGATATTCTGGTCAATCATGAGCTGGACTATCAGCCCTCCAAAGGATGACGTTGAGTTTTGGAACACCCTGTATATGTTACTGTGTTAAAATGCTTCAAATAAAAGATTTTTTAAAAAATCTGCAAAACGGAAAATGAATCTTCCATATGCCTAACACACGTCCGATCGCTCAATTTTAATTTTTTGAGCTCATCACCGGCATAATTTTCAGTGGTTAAAATCATAGAAAAGAGAAAATCATTCAGCAAAATATGTCATTATCTGACGGTCTATTATAGCTATGACACTATTATTATTTATTACGTCGCGTTGCTACCGCGATAGTCATGGAAAAACCTAGGTCGACTTGGTTTATTAATTTGTTATTCTCATATTAGTTTTTATATAGTTTTCGATATAATATTATTTGCATCCAAAATGTTTATACTTTTGCGTTCTCGAATGATTTCTTTGCCTCGCTGAAACCCGGCAAAATAACTTTCATTCTCAAACGCAAAAGTTTCATTTCGCGTTCTATAGATTTTAAATAAAAGCTTGTTTTTGAAAAGATTTTTCACGTTTATTTTTTCTGTCAGTTTCCTTTAACTCATTTCATGATAATTATCATGACAATATTCTGTTTTGATCCTAGAATCATAATAGACTGGTGCCTATAATTTTTGTGAAAAAGAAAAAAAGGAACAGGCAAGGACCAGGTGGAAAATGTTTGTTGAGGTTGAGGTTGAGGTTCCATCTGTGAAAAAAAAGTTAAACTCGAAAACACTCAAAAAAGTGAAATGGGGATGCACTTTAAGGGTTGAAAACGAAAAATCGTGTAGATAATAAAAACATCAAAAACTTTTACATTATACACTTTTCAACATAACCTCAAATTAATCGTCAAAAGGCGAAACACCGATTTTTCAGTATTTAATTTTTTTCTCGCTTATAAATGATTTGATTTGCAAAAAATTTTGAAGAAATATATTTTCTCTGGTGTTAAATGAGCGTGATTTTTTCGAAATTCAGAAGACTTTTAACGTTCGAGTTATGTACATTTCTCGCAAAAATATACCTGTCTCTTCCAGATCTATAAGTGATATTTTGATTTTTTAAATGTCTACTTTCAAATGGCCTATGTACTTTGATGGTTTATTGATCGTTAAACCGCTTAAAATCAAGAAATTAAGAAAAACCGACAAGAAGTCTCTGAATCATAATTTTATAAAATATTTTCAATAGTTGTCAAAAAGAATAAAAATAATATTAATGAATTGATTTTCTAGTGTACCTAATTATGTAATCAAATATTTTTATTATAAATAATTTAAAATAAACTACTTTTTATAAACGAACAGTCGTTACCGACCAATGATGAACCCTTTACTCCCATATACACCTACTACGTAGGCTTATGGCAAGTACCTGTCAGAAAACAACTACTCCTCTGGCTAAGACCACGACGGGTATTGAATTAAACCTAACAGATACTTGTGCAACGTTCCTCAAAGCATTAGAGGACGCAGTTGCAAGTGCCCTCTATGACCAACTATCAGAATTGTGTTTTGATTTGGACCACCTGCAGACTAGTTTTGAGAATGTTGCCTCTCATCAGTGCAAGGGTAGGTCAACACAGACAGCACGAAGCCATCTGTTCCCCTTCCAAATCACTACACACCCCACTGGTTTGGTCTACTCTGGTTCACGCGGTGAAGCGGTTTCTAGGCCGCTCCACCTAGCGAGCAGAGGGAGAACACTCCGAATCTCCTGGTTAAGAGATTTAATCGAAGAAAACTGAGTTCTTTGGGAGATCGTTTAGAAACGAACAGTCGTTACCGACCGATGATGAACCCTTTACTCCCATATACACCTACTACGTAGGCTTATTATGGCAAGTACCTGTCAACAACTACTCCCCTGGCTAAGACCACGACGGGTATTGAATTAAATCTGTTATCTTCGATTGAATCTCTTAACCCGGAGATTCGGAGTGTTCTCCCTCTGCTCGCCAGGTGAAGCGGCCTAGAAACCGCTTCAACGCGTGAACCAGATTTGACCAAACCAGCGGAGTGTTGTGTGATGATTTGGACGGGGAACAGATGGCTTCAGTGCTGTCTGTGTTGACCTACCCTTGCAATTATGAGAGGCAACAACCTCGAAACTAGTCTGTAGGTGGTCACCCTGTCCAAATCAAAACATAATTCTGCTAGTTGGTCATAGAGGGCACTGCGTCCTCTGTTTTCTTTTAAACTACTTTTTGTTATACAAATAATTAAGAAAGTCGAAAATCATTGGAAATTTTGATAAAATCATGATTCGAGACTTTTTTTCTCAATTTTAAACGGTTTACCGATCAATGAACCACCAAGTTACATAAACCATGTGAAAGTAGACATTTCAAAAATTAAAATGATCACTTATAGACCTTCGAAGTACAAAAAAGGCCAAGACAATTCGTGGAAGATAGGGTTTTTTCGAGAAATAACATAACTCGAAAACTAATCGTCTTCTAAATTGCGAAAAAATCGTGCTCATTTGACACCAAAAAAGATATATGCTTACAAATTATCATGTAAATTTATACGCGAGAAAAAATTAATACTGAAAAATTGGTTTTTCGCCATTTTGGCTGTTAATTTGAGAATATGTCGAAAAGTGTTCGATACAAAAGTTTTTTATTTTTTTATTAGCTACAACTTTTGTACTGAACAAAGGTCACGTTTCGCCACAAAACGCAAAAACCCGCTTTCAACCCCTAAACTGCATCCCCATTTCACCATTTTGAGTGTTTTCGTGTTTAAATGTTTTTTTCCATGAAATTGGAAACTCAACAACATTTTCCACCTGATCCTTGCCTGTTACTTTTTTTTTTGCACCAGCCTAGGTATAAAGAGCATATAAACTTACGATTTTTTATTCATCACTCCGAAATAATATAAAATTTTATTGTCACAGCAATAAAAGCAATTTTCCTTTCGTGGAATATTCAATTTTTCCTAACACAGATAATCCTGCAGTCATCAGATATGCTATAAATGTAATAATTCTGTAAAGTAATAAAATTATGCTTTCACTATAATGCAAATACACTTTCAGTAGGGGCAATTACAGCCCTTTAGCCATACTAATAAACGGAAATGCTCTTTTCGGCTTCAAACGTGCCGGCTGCAATGACCATCAGACTCACTTTTCGATTTTAGTTTTAGAGCCGAGTGTTTATTTTATTATTATTAGTCGTTTGGTGCCAAATTCTTGGCAGGAATTTCTGTTATTTGCTTGAGATTGTTATTGTTATATGATGGGATTATTTGTGAAGATGATTGTTGTGCTAGATGAAATATATAAACAATAAAGGCGTGTCTTTGACCAGCGCCGTTACGAACCAATATAAAAATATTCCTACTTGACAGTGAAGTTCATAAATGAAGAATAGTCAAAATTATCAGAGTCACTAAAGTAAAATTCAAATGTATTAAAGCGTTGAGTTATGACAATAACTTCGACTGACATTTAACAGGTGATTGTGCAATGTTTCTCAAGAAGGACACTATTCCAAGTGCTTCTAATCAAACAGCGGAAGTTTCTTGTCTATCATCAGTGCGAAGGAAGGTCCTTAATAGACTGGTGCCTATAATTTTTGTGAAAAAGAAAAATGTAAAAGGCAAGGACCTGGTGGAAAATGTTGTTGAGCTTCCAACTTCAGGGAAAAAAGATTTAAACACTTAACACTCAAAATGGTGAAATGGGGATGCAGTTTAGGGGTTGCAACGGTTTTTTGCAATTTGTGGCGAAATCTGACCTTCTAACGGAAAATGAAAAACTTTTGTATACACTTTTCGACATAACCTCAAATTAACTGTCAAAATGGCGAAAAACCGATTTTTCAGTATTTAATTTTTTCCTCGCGTATCAATGATGTAATTCAGATGAAAAGTTGTAGAAATGTATATTTTTTTGGTGTCGAATAAGCATGATTTTTTCACAATTTAGAAGACGATTAGTTCTCGAGAAAGGTATATTTGAAAAAAAATACCCTTTTCTTCCACATACAATTGTTCTGGTGTTTTTTTGAATTTCGAAGGTCTATAAGGGATAATTTTAGTTTTCGAAATGTCTACTTTCCAATGGTCTATGTGACTTGGTGGTTTATTGATCGTTAAACCGCTTAAAATTGAGAAAATCCGAGAACAAGTCTCTCTGAATCATGATTTTCTCAATATTTTCAATGATTTTCAATAGTTGTAGAAAATATTAAAAATGATTTTAGTAAATTAATTTTGTAGTGTAAATAATAATCTAATATAAACTCCTTTTTGCTATAAAAATTATGAAAAAAGTCGAAAATCATTGAAAATATTGAAAAAATCATGATTCAGAGAGACTTTTTCCTAATTTTAAGCGGTTTTACGATCAATACCACCTAGTTACATAGACCATTTTAAAGCAGACGTTTCCACAATTAAAATGGTTACTTATAGACCTTTGAAATACAAAAAAATATGAAGACAATTATTCGTGGAAGATAGGGGTAATTGTTTCATCAAACATATTTCGGTAGGAGGTTACATTTCGCCGCAAATCGCAAAAAAAGTTTTCAACCCCTAATCTGCATCCAAATTTCACGATTTTGAATGTTTTCGTGTTTAAACATTTTTTTGTCTTAAAGTTGGAACTTCAACAATATTCTCCACCTGGTCCCTGCCTGTTACTTTTTTTCTACTACTATTGAACATCATTAAAAATATTGAGAAAATTAACGATCAATAAACCAACAATTTACATAGACCATTTGAATGTAGACATTTCAACAATTAGTATGATCACTTATTGATCTTTGAAATACAAAAAAACACTATAAGAATTGTTAGTGGAAGATAAACTTGTCGCCTATTGGAATGTGAAAAAATCATGCTCATTTGAAACCAAAAAAGACACATTCTTTTAAATTTCATATGAATTAAATCATTTATTCGAGAGAAAAAAATTAAATACTGAAAAATTGTTTTTTCGCTATTTTGACGGATAATTTGGGGTTATATCGGAAAGCATTGAAAACAAAAGTTTTCGACTATTTCATTATCTACAACTATTGCATTGAACACTTTAATGAAACGAAAGAAACACACTTTTGTCTTATTTCCACTAGTTTCTTATTTTCACCACCGGTTTCGGGTATTATCCCATTATCAAGTATAAAAACTAAATAATAAAATTGAACTCTAAAACCTAGTTATATACTGGATGAACTAAAGCTCATTAAACAAATTGCGGTAAACAATCAAGTACCAGTTTCTTTAATATAGAAATTAATATCAGGTAAAACTCATAAAACGGTTATGAGTGAACTATACCCAAATATCGAAGATCACAATACACGTAAATATGGTAGCATTAATTACTCAAGTAAAATTTCGAAAAACATTAAAAATTATTTTTCTAAATTCAAAATATCAACAGCTTTCATAAGTAATAATAATTCAGGCAGAATTCTGTTCAATGCAAAACCTAAACGAGATGGAATGAAAAAATCAGGGATATATAGAATGCGGGGAATGCTCTGCAGTATATACAGGCCAAACCGGTAGAAATTTTGACGTAAGGCTCCGTGAACACGTCTGTTTCGACAAAAAATCAACAATGTACAAACATCTGCAAGTATCCAAACACAAGATAGTAAAGATAATCTTATAATCCTACAAACATGTAATAAAGGGAAGAAAAGGAATCTGTTGGAAGCCATGGAAATTATTAAATCAATTAAAAACCCGAAATATTGTTACGGTTCAGAGGAAAGGCTGAGAAAAACGAACATAAAAATCATCATTTTTTAATCATCCTGTGTATGTAATCACTATGGGTACAGGTTCAATAAATGATGTGTCAAAAAGTTACATTTTTGACAAAATAAATTAGATCTGAAATCTCCCTTTTCGTCACGAATATTCAGCTAGATATATTAACTGAGGTCCATTTGTTGGCTCAAATCGCACCGTGCGGATATTTTCTAGCTGAAATTCAGAAAACTTGAAGAAAACATAGACCTTGTTTGGTCTGCACAATTGTGGATCTTTGTTCACTTCAAGTTACTCCACGTTAAGGCCATCCATCATCCAAGGTAGGTCCTGAGGTCTTATTTATTATCATTATCAACCCGATAAATCTTTGAACCAAGTTACCTTAAGTCTGACACACAACCCCATTTCAGGCCTTCTTTCTTTTGGATAGTTTCATTCTTTTACCGTCTACCCTACCCCTACGGGTTAACGAAGTCAGGATAAAAGAGCTTCATCAACTTCTCAGATTCACACCCCGCACGAAGAGCAGGAAGCCCATTCAACCTCTAGTGACTTTACCACCCAAGGAAAGAATCAGTCGAAAGAACACCAAAGAGACGATTATCGACAGTGAACTCAGATAAGCCCTAGCTTAGTCTTTCACCAATTTTATCTAGGCCGTATATTCTTTCACAAGTCAAACCAATTGACTATATTGCAATCAAAATAGATCAATTGTGCATGCGGAGCTCACCTGTTAGGGAGTTTATTAGTTTATTCCTTTTATGTAAACTCTAGTATGATCATACCAGGGGGCCACGGTTAACCTTTGTTGTATAACCCTACAGTGAATCATAGATGGTCTAGTATTACTGGTTTGTAAATATCACAATCCGTAATAGTTTATTAGTCTTTATTAATTGATTCATTTTATCTGTCATCTTCTGACAGTTAGTTGCATTTGACATATTACGAACTTCAATATTTCAAAATTATCCGCTAAAGGCGACTTTACAGTGCAACGACCAGTTGACTGTTACCAGCCGTTGCTCATCGATCACTAATAAACCCTATTTCTAATTTTTATGTGTTTAATTAACCCACCCCAATTAGCCGTGCAAATATAAGTCAATATAAACCCCTGTTACCTCTTTCTAGGAATTTTTCCAAGAGCGAGGTAGCAAAAAGTGGCGCCCAAACTTGGTAATTATTAGCAAGTCGAAGAATATATTAGTGATTGGTGAACCGGCTAACGTCTTTTCATAAATACTATCTATAACTTGGTGTTCTGGAGAATGGTTAGTTTTCACTTACAGAGGGAATCATTTTAGTTGTTCTAATAGTTTTTTTTCAATTTCCTTATATAGAGTGAATCACAATTGCGGATAATAATTTGGAGGGATATTGGTAATGAAATATCTAATCTCAAACAATTCAATTTTGAATTAGGTTATTGGGTTAAATATTATTTAGTGTTTGCACTTTCAAGAGCTCCAAACAGTATTGTTTGAGAGTAATTTTTAGACGTTTAGAATTTTCTTGATATTAGGTACTATCGTTTTTTTTCGTTTTTTTTTGGAAGGGTCGGGTTGTTTTTGAGATCCAATAACGCAATTATCTACGAGATGGAAGTCAACCGCTTATTAGGAGACGAGCTCTCTTATGAACTTTACATTCGAAAGTTGCCGATTGGGAATACGGTAGCTGAAAAGCGGGCAACTCTCCGTGAAATTCTTAGACAAGAAAAACAGATGGGGGAAACGATCTTCCCGAAGGTTTTTCTTGATACCACGGTTGAACATTCTACTTGTGAACGAAAACTTGACGAGTTAGAACAAGCAATTTTGGACTTTGATCATGAGAACAGGGAGAATGAATTTCGACGTATTTTTAGCCGGTTACTACATATTTCGTTCCGACTGAATCGTTTCACTGGGCGTGAGGTAGATGAGGATATTGCCCGACTGTCATTGGTTGCGAAATGTTCACGATTGATTGGTGACCTGAACTTGGTGAATGATGGAATGAATACTAGTCTCCATCCAAACTCTGGTAGTTTGAATTTGGCAAAAAACGGTAGCAATGCCACTTCTTTGAATCAATCACAGAGGCCTAGCACCGTTGCAAGGAGACCATGTAGCGAAAAGAAATCTCCTGAACCAAGCACACGAATAGAACATTCCATTCTAGACAGCCCAAATCCCCCTCTACTTGCTTCAGTTTTAGAACGCAGAGAAAATACCTCTGTGGTACATGATTTAATTGAACTCGAGGACCCAGACAGAGATAATGCTTCAGTCGAAAAGAATGAAATATGCCGCCGGTTTGGTAACATTCTTCCGCTGGATGGAGAAAGAGTGGGTCTACCGTCAAGGGCAGACACCCTGAACTCTTCTTCACCAGTGTGCTCCTCTGATAAAATTAACTATTACCACCATTTTCAGCAATCCTTGATACAGCCTTCAACGAAAACTGAAAATTTTTACTATTATCAGTTGTTAGGGAATAAACAAAATGGGTCAAGCCCTCGAATGAACTTTGCTCAGTGGCAGCCCGAAGTGGACCTGACCACTCCTTTAGAGCAACTGCATGTATCTCCTTGGCAGAACAGTTGTGTTAATGGAGGTGAAGAATATCGCTGGAGAGATATAAGCAGGTGGAACCTACGCTACAATGGTAGAACGAGCGTGAACGATTTCTTGGAGAGGGTAGAGGAACTGCGGGTTTCTCGTAATGTATCCAAAACACAGCTTTTGCGTTTTGCTCCCGAAATACTGGTACAAGATGCGTTATTATGGTACAGGACTAGAAGTTTCACTGACTGGGACGACTTGGTGGTTCAGTTGAAGGAAGCATTCCGTCCATATGACTATGAATATAGTCTCTGGGATGAGATAAGGCGCCGTACACAAGGTGCTCAAGAGAAGGTTCTGACCTACATCACGGCGATGGAAAATCTTTTCCGAAAGCTGGATAATTTTCCTAGCGAGGCATCTCGGGTTCGTCTGATAAGCCGAAATTTACTTCCCCACATACAAACCCAGCTTGCTTTCCAAAATATTTCGACGATAGCTGAGTTAACTAGACTTAGCCGTATAGTAGAGGAAACGGAGTTGAGGAATCAAAGTTTTGTTCCTCCCTCCACTTCTCATCGAAACCTTCTTGAACCTGAATTGGCATACAGGAAACCCCAGCAACAACCTCAAAAACTACCATCTATTGCTGTAGTCAGTTCAGAGAAAAAGAACACCAACGCAACCCCTGGGACTAGTTCATCTTCCCAAATAACCTCACCAGCCAAGTGTTGGAACTGTGGTAGCTCTGACCACAAGTTCAGAGGGTGCTCTCAACCGCGAAAGAGGTTTTGTTTCAAGTGTGGCCAGGAAAACGTTATTGCCAGTTCTTGTCACCGATGTCAAAAAAACGGGAAAAGGAGTCAACAGTTGGCCGGCTGTTGACTGAAACTTTTGAAAAGGCAGAACAGTCTAGGATCCTTCTGAACTACGTCCTGGCGCATGCCAAAAACGATACAAGGCCTTATTTGAAAGTAACTGTATATGGATGTCAACTACTGGGATTACTTGACAGTGGTTGTACAAACACAATTATTGGTGGTCCTGGTTGGAATATGATTAAGTCGATTTGTAGACTGGAAAAGACCACGCGACTGAGCTGTACTGTTGCAAATGGTCAATCCTGTTCAGTAGTGGGTACGGTGTCAGTGCCATTTGAGCTATATGATCGCATCAGATTGCTGGATGCATTGGTGGTACCTTCCTTACCCCATACTCTAATTTTAGGAATGGACTTCTGGCGTACTATGGAAATCATGCCTGATATGTTCTCTGGTGAGTGGTGTTTTCGGGATGATCAACATAGGCCATGTCCTGCGAGTCCAGCCCTAGCTTCCATTGATACTCTTACTCCTCGACAGAGAGAGGCGTTAGAGGCAGTCATTCAGGAAACTTTTTCAGTCATGGGAAATAAGCTTGGTTGCACTAAGCTCGTGGAACATATAATCCGCACTGACCACCCACCTATTCGGAAAAGACACTATCCCCTGTCTCACGCTCTTCAGCAGCAAGTTAACGAGGAGTTGGAGAAGATGTTACAGGATGGCGTAATTGAGCCATCAGAATCTTCGTGGTCTTCTCCGATCCTACTCATTAAAAAAAAAGATGGTCGATACCGTTTTGTAGTCGACTTCCGCGAATTGAATAAGGTTACTCTTAGGGATGCTTATCCTCTGCCATTCGTGAGTGCTACGCTCGAAAAACTACGGAACTCATATTTCCTGACTACCCTGGACATAAAGTCTGCTTATTGGCAAATTCCGCTGTCGGAAAGTTCAAAACCTCTAACCGCTTTCGTTGTTCCGAACAGGGGCCTCTTCCAATTCCGGAGGATGCCGATGGGGCTTCACAACGCTGCGGCCACGTGGCAACGATTTATCGACAAAGTGGTGGGATACGACCTGGAACAATTTGTTTTTGTATACCTAGATGATGTAATCATCTGTACTCCTACTTTTGACAAACATCTTGAAGTCTTGAAAGAAGTGCTGTCCCGTCTCACCAGGGCTGGTCTCACTTTGAACCGCGATAAGTGCCATTTCTGTAAGCCCGAGCTGCGATACCTTGGTTACGTGGTAGGTGCCGGAGGACTCATGGTAGACCCGGATAAAGTAGAAGCGATACTACAGATTCCCATACCTAAGAATGTCACCGAGGTCAGAAGGTTCATCGGTCTCGCTTCTTGGTACCGTCGGTTCGTACCAAATTTTTCAGCTCTCACTGCTCCTCTTAGTAACTTGCTTAGGAAAGATCACAAATTTGAATGGAACTCCGCTTGTGATGAAGCTTTCAAGGGCCTGAAAACCCATCTAGTATCGGCTCCCATTTTGACTTGTCCGAATTTTGATCTCCCCTTTGTTGTACAGGCGGACGCCTCTGATTTTGGTGTCGGGGCGGTACTTTCTCAAGTTAGTGAGGAGGGGGAAAAGGTTATTTGTTACCTTAGCCGGTCTCTGACCAAAACGGAAAGAAAGTACAGCACAACGGAGAAAGAGTGTTTAGCTGTTCTGTACGCCATTGAGAAGTTCCGGCCGTACATCGAGGGCTCGAGGTTCAGCGTCGTGACCGATCATTATAGCCTCAAGTGGCTCAATAATATAAAGGACCCTGTTGGAAGAATTGCCAGGTGGGCTGTCAGGCTCCAACAATACGATTTTGATATCGTGCACCGTAAGGGCAAGGAGCACGTTGTCCCAGACGCCCTTTCGAGATCTGTTCCTTTGGTGGATGCAATTGGGCCTGACAACCCTCCAAAAATTTCCAAGGACAAGTGGTTCAATAAGATGCGGAACAAGGTGGAATCACACCCCGAGAGTTATCCCCAGTGGAGACTGGAAAATGACGTACTCTTCAAACATACTGTCCGACCATACCCAGACCTTCGAGAAGAGTCAGATAGCTGGCTCATTGTAGTCCCGAAGGAAAAGAGGGCAGCTATAATCGCCTCCCACCATGAGCCCACCACCTGTGGTCATTTAGGTGTCTATAAAACTACAGCTCGTATTACAGGTAGGTACTACTGGCCCAAAATGCGGCAGGATGTAGCCCGGTATATACGGAATTGTCTTGTTTGCCTTAGCACCAAGCCCGATCAAAGAACCCCGAATGGCCAAATGCTCAGCAAGGCTCCAACCACGATTCGGCCAATGCAAATTCTTAGTATGGACCTCGTCGGACCTCTTCCACGATCGACTACAGGTCATTCCTATATCTTGTCTGTATTGGACATTTTCAGTAAATTCATTTTGCTCTTTCCTCTGCGGAAAGCTACAGGCTCAAAGATTGCATCTCTACTGGAAGAAAATGTCATACTGTTATTTGGAGCTCCGCAGAAGATAATTATGGATAATGGTACTCCATTTCGGAGTAAGGAAGTATCTTCGGTTCTAGCGAATTACAATATATCTCCTGCACACATCTCAAACTATCACGCCCAGGCCAATCCGGTTGAAAGATCCCACAGAGTTATCAAAACAATTCTTACCTCCTACATCTCCTCAAATCACCGCAAATGGGATACTTGCCTTCAACAAGTGGCTTGTGCTATCCGAACTTCGAGGCATGAGATTACGAATCTTACTCCAAATTTCATCATGTATGGCAGGGAAATACTGTTGAGTGGTACCGATCGTCACCCTTTAGCCCCCACTCTCGACCGAGAACCTTATGACCCAGAGATACGGTCTGAAGCTTTGAAAGCTCTTTTCAAGGATGTCACAAACAGATTGAAGAAGTCTTTTCAGACTAGCAGAGCGCGGTATAATTTAAGGCATAGAGATGAAAGGTACGTACTGAATCAACAGGTGTGGAAGAGGAATTACGCTCTGTCGGATGCCACCAAGGGATTCACATCCAAGTTCGCTCCAAAATTTGAAGGACCTTTCATAATACGAAAGATATTATCTCCATGGTCATATGAGCTAGTGGATCAAGATGGGAAAAGTCGAGGAGTTTGGCATGCCAAGGATTTAAAATCCCACCCACCTGAGGACAACGATTCGTCCGACGACGAGAACGTAGGGACCATCAGAACAGTTTTATAACATTACCTTTAATGATGTTAGATAGGTAATATCTATTTAGTTAGTTAGAAAGTTTTTTTTTTTGAGGAAAAAAAACTTTTCCTGGGAAAGAGGGGTGTTGTTACGGTTCAGAGGAAAGGCTGAGAAAAACGAACATAAAAATCATCATTTTTTAATCATCCTGTGTATGTAATCACTATGGGTACAGGTTCAATAAATGATGTGTCAAAAAGTTACATTTTTGACAAAATAAATTAGATCTGAAATCTCCCTTTTCGTCACGAATATTCAGCTAGATATATTAACTGAGGTCCATTTGTTGGCTCAAATCGCACCGTGCGGATATTTTCTAGCTGAAATTCAGAAAACTTGAAGAAAACATAGACCTTGTTTGGTCTGCACAATTGTGGATCTTTGTTCACTTCAAGTTACTCCACGTTAAGGCCATCCATCATCCAAGGTAGGTCCTGAGGTCTTATTTATTATCATTATCAACCCGATAAATCTTTGAACCAAGTTACCTTAAGTCTGACACACAACCCCATTTCAGGCCTTCTTTCTTTTGGATAGTTTCATTCTTTTACCGTCTACCCTACCCCTACGGGTTAACGAAGTCAGGATAAAAGAGCTTCATCAACTTCTCAGATTCACACCCCGCACGAAGAGCAGGAAGCCCATTCAACCTCTAGTGACTTTACCACCCAAGGAAAGAATCAGTCGAAAGAACACCAAAGAGACGATTATCGACAGTGAACTCAGATAAGCCTTAGCTTAGTCTTTCACCAATTTTATCTAGGCCGTATATTCTTTCACAAGTCAAACCAATTGACTATATTGCAATCAAAATAGATCAATTGTGCATGCGGAGCTCACCTGTTAGGGAGTTTATTAGTTTATTCCTTTTATGTAAACTCTAGTATGATCATACCAGGGGGCCACGGTTAACCTTTGTTGTATAACCCTACAGTGAATCATAGATGGTCTAGTATTACTGGTTTGTAAATATCACAATCCGTAATAGTTTATTAGTCTTTATTAATTGATTCATTTTATCTGTCATCTTCTGACAGTTAGTTGCATTTGACATATTACGAACTTCAATATTTCAAAATTATCCGCTAAAGGCGACTTTACAGTGCAACGACCAGTTGACTGTTACCAGCCGTTGCTCATCGATCACTAATAAACCCTATTTCTAATTTTTATGTGTTTAATTAACCCACCCCAATTAGCCGTGCAAATATAAGTCAATATAAACCCCTGTTACCTCTTTCTAGGAATTTTTCCAAGAGCGAGGTAGCAATATAGAACCCTCAACTCGATTTATGTAGGTATCCACTTTTGAATTTATAATTTTGACAATCCAGGTAATTTTCATAACATCCAGTATTGAATTTCTATCGTTTCATTCCTGTTCATTCAATTTCATTTAATTACCACTCCATCCAGTTTACCTGCAAACTCTTCTGTATAACATTAACATACCGGGTGTAACAGGCGCATGGTACACCCCCTGTATTTCTGTTAGTTTTAAAGGTAATAGATTGTAATATGAGATATCCCATATACATAATAAGCGGCACTTTTTAACCTATAAATACTTTTTTTTTTCATTTCCGGCTTCGCCGGAAGTGATACCAACTTTCGATTTTTAAATGGAACACTCTGTATATTATTACATTTCTGAAATATGCATAATTTTTTGAATCCAATGATACCACATAAGTGACATTTCAAACGTCGAAATTTTTTATAATTTTAAATTTTAGTTTTCCATTTAAGTGTGCCATGATGGTTCCGATTTATTCCAATTGACCCGTCTAATAATAGAAAAATCGAAATCCTGTCAAAAATACTAAATTGCGTTTTTTATGAGCAAATAAAGTTCATCGTAATCGTTTTTGGGGCAAAAATCAATTTTTTCAAATGGAACCATATTGGTACCGTGGTACCATTTATTAGTACTATTAATAAGGAATTTATCCATACCTGGTAAATTAAATGTGCGATCAATACAATCAAAATTACTGCTAAATGAAAATAAGAAAATACAATGATTTTGTTCTACTTTAATACTAAGAAGTTACTAAGGTGGCTTTGAAAACAATGTAATTATTTCTTCAGATTGTCAAATAAATATTTGTTGGTTAATCGGTGTTTTTATTGTATACCTATTGGAAAAGTCTTTACATTTGTTGTTATTTTTGTTCAAAATGCCTAACAATTATACAAGGGATGAAAAAGTGGACATGTTAATTATTTATGGAGAATGTAGGAATAATGCCGTTGCGGCTAGAAACCTTTATGCCGACCAATATCCTGATAGACAATGTCCAGCGAGAAATTATTTTAATTGTCTTGAAAATTAACTCCGAAGAGAGCCATGATCCCGAGGAAAACTCAATCATTGACGAAGGAACGGAAATTAATGTTTTAGCTCGAATAGAAGTTGATAAGACTGTTTCTTTAAGGCAAATTGGATCTGAATTGGAAATTAGTCTCCAAACGGTAAGCCGAATCTTGCACAAACATAATTATAAATCTTTCAAATATCAATTGCACCAGCACCTGTACGAAAATGATTATGAACGTAGGATGGAATATTACAATTGGATCTTGCAGAATAATGTGCAGCCAAACAATGCTTTTTGGGAAGGATTTTATTTTCGGACGAGTCTAGGTTTACAAATATGGGATTATTTAACCGACATAATACAAGGTATTGGCCACAAGAAAATCAATATTTATTGCGGGAGGGTAACTTTCAAGTGCGGTTTGGTTTCAATGTTTGGCTTGGAATACTCGGTCGTAGAATCATTAGTCCAATAATATTTGAAGGACCCTTGAATGGAGCCAGAAACTTAGGATTTCTGCAAAATGAAATTGAGGACAGTTTAACTGAATTACCTGTCCATTTACGACAGGGAATGTATTTCCAACAAGATGGGGCTCCTCCCAATATTTCAAGAACAGTAAGTGATTACCTTGTACAGGCATTCGAAAAAAACATAATTTCGACGAATGGTCCTGTGCGATGGCCTCCAAGGTCACCTGATTTGACACCTCTTGATTTCTTTGTTTGGGGCCATTTAAAAAACATTGTCTATGCAACCGCTGTTACAACCCGCGAAGACCTGGAGTTGCGAGTAAGACGCGCAATTGATAGTATAACGGCCCAGCAATTAGCAAACGTTCTTCAAGAAACAGCTAAGCGAGTTCAGAAGTGCACTGACATTAATAGACAGCATTTCGAGCAATTGTTGTAATGCTTTTTGTTAATTTTTTGTATTTCAAAGCCACCTTAGTAACTTCTTAGTATTAAAGTAGAACAAAATAATTGTATTTTCTTATTTTCTTTTAGCTGTAATTTTAATTGTATTGATCGCAAATTTTATTACCAGGTATGGATAAATTCCTTATTAATAGTACTAAGAAATGGTACCACGGTACCAATATGGTTCCATTTGAAAAAATGTAGTATTATCCCAAAAACGATTACGATGAACTTTATTTGCTCATAAAAAACGCAATTTAGTGTTTTTGACGGAACTTCGATTTTTCTAGTATTAGATGGGTCAATTGGAATAAATCGGAACCATCATGGCACACTTAAATGGAAAACTAAAAATTAAATTATAAAAAATTTCGACGTTTGAAATGTCACTTATGTGGTATCATTGGATTTAAAAATCGAAGGTTGTTATCACTTCCGGCGGAACCGGACGTAAAAAAAATCATTTATAGGTCAAAAAGTGCCGCTTATTATGTATATAGAATATTCCAAATTTCGATCTATTACCTTCAAAACTAACGAAGATACGGGGGGTGTACCATGATCCTGTTACACCCGGTATAACTAGGTTTTAGAGTTCAATTGTATTAGTTAGTTTTTATACTTGATAATGGGTTAATGCTCGAAAGCGATCGTGAAAATAAAAAACTAGTGGAAATAAGACAAAAGTGCGTTTCTTTCGTTTCATTAAAGTGATCATAAATTTCCACAAAATAGACAAGTCATCTATTACGCACAAATTTTCCATTGAACATTTTCCGGTAAGAGATCATGTTTCGCCGCAAATGCCAAAAAAACCGTTTTCAACCCCTAAACTGCATCCCCATTTCACCATTCTTGTTATCTATATTTATGCCCTTTGCATCATTATCACCGAAAAAATGCTCTATGTCAGACAAAAATAAGTAAAAAAGTAATGGGCTCAGAGTATCAAGCTGAAGCACCCCTGTGGTTATATCAATTGGCTGAGTCATTTGATTTGAACCAAGAGTAGTATTTAGATTTAATTACTCTCTCGATAAATCTACGATTAGTTCTATGAATATATAGTGTAATGATCGGTGAACATTAAATTTACCGATTCGTTGTTTTGGTTGTAATTATAACTCTTGTGCAAGTAAACGACGACGATGATGGTGAATATCAGTGTTATTTCTCCACCATAAACAGTTAAATTTCGTATGATTTAAGACTACCAAAATAAAAATATAATAATTAATTAACAACCAGAATTCCTTAATAATTATACTCTGATAATTTGCGAGCTAGTGAAAAAGATAGATGACTTGCATGCAACGTTCACAAAAAAAGTCAAAATCTGTAGTTAACTAACTGTATATCATTGAACTAATAAGAAGTAAATTCTTCTCTCTAAGTTAGTACAACCATTTACGATGGACCCATTGTTAGTATTTTACTCCATGAAATGGATAGCAATCTTCCGTTAAGTTCCCTTCTCACATCCAAATTGATGCGCCGCCCTTGTGAATATCGGGGGCTATAAATAGCCCTACTAAATGTGCAATTTCCAGGAAACTGGGTGTTATTCCGTATAATGGCAGGGGTGCATAATAAAATCAGATTTTGTAGCTCTAACGGGAAGTAGGCTTGTAATGCGATTGTCAACGATAATTTTTATGCGTTTATTCAATTTGCGTGTTGGACACGTCAACTTGGGGTTCACTTTTGTTGATAATATCGCGTAAACGTGTTGACAGTGATGATCAAGTCGTTTTGTATTTTATCGGATGTGTGATCTAGATAAACATGCAGAGCGCCAGATAGGAATCATTATTTTATTTGTAGCAATCCAACATAACATGCAATATTTTCGCACTTCTAGAATGCTAATCTAGACAAATATATCTCTTGAGCGTTGAAGGTTATATAATAGTATGTTCTGAAATGTGGCATATCCCTCATGGAAGTTCTTTCAGATAAGGTTATTTAATATCGAATTCAAAACAAAGAAATTCTAAATTTAATCAAATGTAAATAATAATAAATGTTAAATACAATTAAATTGACATTGACACTTTATATTTATTGCTGTATATAATTTTCCATTTTTTTATTATGAATTCACTATAAATAATTCTTTGGGATATTTAGAGTTACACCTACGAACCTCAAGAACCTCGAAAACCTGGAAAACAAGATCATTGAAAGGACCACGCACACATTTTATGGGAAAAAGATTTTCGCTGAAAATGGCTGGATTTTTGATATGTTGTAGCTGGAGCCATTCTAAGTAAAAGTCTCCATTCGCCCAACTCGATCGTATGACTATATTCGGCGCTAGGGGGCTCCAATTCATGAATTGTGTGAATTGTTTGGAGAAATTCATCTGAATAAAAAAATATCAATATCTCATTTACATCCAATATACTGTACGACTGAGCACTCCTAAAATTCGCGAGAAATATTTTTCCATAATACAGAATAAATAAACGCCACTGTTTTTCTACAGGGTTGTCAACAATTTACTCAATTCTTCAATAGGTAAATGAATTCGCCTACGAGGATATAAGTTGATTGAATTTTCATTGAGGATCGTCCAAATGTAATGAAGCTATGAATAGAGTATTCGGAATAAGGAATAGTCGAATCACGAATTTTATTATTTTTGAGTGAATTGAAACAAATGAAAAACATTTACCTACATATTATTTGTAAACGACACCCAACTGTTTTTCAACTGAGCGTTACTAAGATCGTGAATTATTCTTATATAAAACAAATCAAAAGATTTTTTACAGGGTAGTTTCCAATTGAGGTTGAGGTTGAGTGGAAGAACAACTCAGTAGCACTTGTGCTAGCTGAGTTGAACTTCGCCTTTTGTATTTCAGCAACTTAGCTCTGTAATGTAACAAAATACGTGTATGAAACTATAGCTGGGAAACAATAAAGACGATTATTGTTATTATTATATAATGAATTTTTAGGTGAAATAATTCGCCTTCGAGACTATGAGTTGATGAAGTTGATTATTATTGATGATGGATCAGAATGGTAGTTGAATAGGTAATTTCTCTTCTCGAGGATTCACTCATGACTTCGTCCTCAACAGAGAGCTGAAGTCATTTATTAACCTAACTACGTCGTAATACCTAAAGGTTCGGCGATAGAAGGCACCAAACAATTAATTTTGTGGGATTTAGCAAGCTATCAAATATGAATATATTTTGTGGTTACTCAAAGAAATATTTGTAATGTTCTGAGGATACTGAGTATATTTCCGTCAATTATATAGTGAGCACGTAAAAAAATCGTAAAAAACTTTTGTTAATATTGTTATTTCCGTCCACCGATTGCACCCCTTAGAAGTGTTCGAGACACTTGTGTGAGCTAGGGAAGGCGCAGCCCTTACCTTTTAACGTGTGATACCATGCCATGCACGTAAAGGTTGGAACAAAGCTTGATATGGCTTGATATGGCCATTGGGAAAAAAAGCTTAGACACATCGCTTTTCTTTTTCAGTTGCGCATTTTTTGATACACTTTTATTTTTGATGACGTCATCACTATTCGAGTTATGACTTCATTATAATATTTTTCAAATGTCAATTCCCTATTTTGAAAAATACCTTCAAAAGAGCGAATTTTACTGTGTATGGATGTCATTTTGTTGCGTATACCACATAACCGTAACAAAAAAAATTTAGTGGGATTAGATCAGGAGATCTAGCTGGCCACTCTGAAAGTCCTCGTATGCGATTGTAATCACCTTCATTAAGTTCATGAATTACTTTCACTTTATATGGGTGCCACTTATTCTTTTTTAGTCATTATAAAACAGACGTTTGACACATTGATTGCTTTAATGCAACTTGACACTGACTCTAAATATGTTTTTAAAATTCGAATTAACAATAATAGTTAGCTATCAAATAGTTGTGGTATAAATAAGTTATCGACATCATGGCCCGTTTAAGCGAAAATCAACGCATAGAGATTTCAATAATGTTAGGTTATGGAGATAAGACCCTTACGTAAGCTGAGGTTCGTAACCTATTTAAGAATAAATATCCCGATAGACCGATTAAACGTTCGACGGTGAGCAAAGTCTAAGCAAAATTTTGAAATTTGACAATGTCGGGGATAATTATACGAAAGGTCGTTTAGGCGTTACGGCAGATCAACAATTGGATGTATTATGTATTGTTATGTGGTGGCCGGTAGGTCAGCGGTTCGATGCATTGGACGTTTGTGCGATGTGTTGGTCGTTGAAACTTCCACTTGCATCTGACTCGGTTCGAATCCGGAGTATGAGGAAATTTTTCTCAAGTACATCGGTATCCATAGGCGACCTCTTGCCTTGTAATGAAGCAAGTGCGATTTGAGTTGCCTAGAGCCAATCCCGACATTTGGTGAAGTGTACATCCGACCACCCGGGGTGGTGCTGTAGGTTTTTCCGGGTTTTCTTGCAGCTGACAAGTGAATACACCACCAAAAATCAGTAAGTCGCCCCGGAGCGCCACGGCAGATAATAATAAAAGCCGTCCTCCACCCGCACAGGCCATACCTTTGGGTACATTCTTCGAGTGTTTATGAGGGAGTATTATTATTACTATCATTGCAAGAAACTCCTCGTTAAGTTGCATTGGAGCAATCGATGTGTCGAACGTCTGTTTTGAAATGACTGAAAAAGAATGAATGGCACCCATATAATTCTTGAACTTAATGAAGATGATTTCGATAGCAGACTAGGATTTTTAGAGTGGCCAGCTAGATCTCCTGATCTAACCCCACAAATTATTTTTTGTGGGGATACCTTATGTCAAAAGTTTATGTTAACAGAGCTAATATTACATAATTATGAATGAATTATCTTTAATTTAACACACGGTTATCTAACATATGAAAAAATATGATGTCCATAAACAGAAAAATGCGTTCTTTTTCAAACTCTTATCAAAATAGGATAATGCCTTTTGAAAAAATTGATAATGACGTCATAACTCGAACAGTGATGACGTCATCAAAAATATAAGTGAACCAAGAAATGCGCAACTTAAAAATAAAATCGACGTGTCTGAGCTTATTCTCCCTCATGGCCATATCAAGCGTTCAACGGATTTGTTCAAACCTTTACGTGCTCACTGAATATTTGAACTGAATAAACTGAGTTTACCCATCTGAATTCAAGGAGAATTCAATCATAGGCACTGAGTTATTGAACTAGCCCTTGATTAAAAATCGTAAAGGAACGTTATATTGTTCATTTGTGCATGACACAAATATTTCTGCCTCAATTCTATTCCTGAGGTATTTATAATGGTATTTTTTGTGATGGTCTGTTTCTCCGAAGATTTTCTTTCTTTCAGCAATAACTTGACAACGCCGCAAAATTTTCGAAATAAGGAAAAACCTTATGTAAAACGTTTTGCTCAGTTCAATAGTGAAGAAATTTAGAGAGTGGTCCATTTATAAAATGGATGCTTTGCGTTACCCGCTTTAAATAAACACTGTATATTTCGAAATATTGTTTTAACAAGCAACAAAGCAAACCGTATAACTTTCATCTGAAATAATTTTTTATATTCCTCATTATAGGCGAGATACTGTACTTCCTCACACTAATGGGCCGCCCTGTATAAAATATGGACCCTTCTCTATTTCAAACACTTTGTATTCAAAGCTTCGTTATATTTCGGTCGAATAACAAGCCATTCTGATTGATCCTCAATGATCAAATCAATCAACTTATAACCTCGTAGGCGATTTCATTCATTGAAGAGTTGTATGCTGTTGACTATACCCTGTAGAAAAACATTGGCATTCTTTTTTTGTATTAGGGAAGAGTATTTCTCACGAATTTTAGTAATATTGAATATAAACGAAATATTGATATTTTTTTATTCAGCTGGATTCCTCCAAAAATCACAAAATTAATGATTTGGCGCCCTCTAGCGCAGAATCTAATCATAAAATCGAGTTAGGCCAATAGGGACTTTTACTCAGGATGGCTGCAGCTTCAACATATCAAAAATTCAGCTATTTTCACGGAAATACTTTTTCCCATAAGTGGTGTGAGTGGTCCATTTCAAATAAAATGGTTACAAAAAGTAAAAAGTTACACATGGTTGTGTTCAGAATATTAAATAGAAACAAATAAGTGAAAATATATCCATCAATAAGAAATAATCATTCTTTTCAAAAAGTTTGCATAGTTTTGATTGAAGATATACCTTTTATCTGTGTAGGTAGGTGCAAAGGCGCTTCTGTATTTAGTAACCCACAATAAGATTATGAGTCGGAATAATTCAAAAATACCAATTTTCAGACTCTACATTATTCAATGCATGTTCGAATAATACGGTAATTTCAAAAAAATCATTGAAGTAGTTTTATGTATGAACCCTAATGCGCAACTATTGTACGTTTGGCAACACTCCGATGAAAATGAAACTAATCAAAAGTAAGAAAACACAAGTTTATCACAAGTAAACTGACTTTCATAAGTTCCTCATGTAATGAAGTAGGCACTTTCTCCATGAAGAAACTTTTTAAAATCAGAAGAAGAATTTTATAGGTTTTTTTCTGAAGAAAAACGTTTTTCATAATCGAAAAGTGAAAATCTTCACTGTAAAAAACTTTCTCAAACTAAATAATTATTTCAAATAAATAATTTTCTATAGTGGAGACACCAAACAAATTATTTTTGAAAATTCTATTCTTAGTTCAAGAATTCCGAGTTGAGGAAATACTTTATCTTAAATGAAGAAATTATTTTTACTTGTGAAGTGTAAGAATCAGTGGCAGTGCCACTGGGGGCAATAAAACCCCCCCCTTCTTCTGCAAATTATCGGTCTCAACGCCACTCCGATTATTTACAAATACAGTGTTACAACGATATACATAACAAATTTTTCTAACAAAAACACGGAAAATCAATATACGTGGCAACATTCGCTTTCAATTTCTTGGTTAGTTGTGTTGTGAATCTCATACCGCTCGATGTCTCTGTCTCTCTCCTTCTCCATCCCTATAATGCACACTGTGATTATTACCTAAGAGATTGTACATTGGTTTTACCCCGGCCTGACATTAATGGCACAGTGTCAGCCTGGCTTGGTACTTTGACGAGTAAAAGTACTCGAGTACAGTTTTTCGATTCCGATCAAGGATGGTACGCGAGAAGAAAAAGGAGAAACAAAATATATTGAAATAAAAACTTTAAAGAATGAACAAGATGTAATAATAACAAAAAAAGAAAAAATTGCAAATCATTTTAATAATTTCTTCAGTAACATCGGTGAGAACTTAGCTTCCAAAATCAAACCCTCATAAGGCAACATAAAAAATAAAGTATTAAATGACACAATACATTTTTCACTAACTACTAGCCGAGAAATTCTACAACTCATAAATGAATTGAAGCCAAACAAAGCCCCAGGACTGGACGGCTTGCAAGTGTCTTTTGTGAAAAGATACAGTACACTATTATGCGGGCCTTTAACGCAGATTTTTAACTCATCTCTCAAAACAGGAGTTTTTCCGAAGTCCTTAAAGAGGGGAAAAATAAAACCATTATTTAAATCAGGAGATAAATTGGCTGTTAACAACTATAGACCCATACCTATCCTTTCCTGCATTTCAAAACTTCTAGAAAAAATACTTAAAAAACGCATTGTTCAATATTTATCCTCTCATAAAATAATAAGTGATAGACAGTATGGATTCCAAGAGGGGAGGTCGACGCAGGATGCACTGGCTTTTCTAACTGAAAACATATATGAGGCAATAGACAAAAGTAAACCAGCTATGTGCATTTTCGTCGACCTTGCCAAAGCATTCAATACCGTTGATAACTCAGAAATGCTCAAAATTCTTGACTGTCTGGGATTCAAAGATTCAAGTTTCAAACTAATGGAGAGTTACTTTACAGAAAGAGAACAATGCGTTGAGGTAGATGGTAATTTGAGTAGTTTCAGAAGAGTTATATACGGCGTTCCACAAGGGACAGTTCTTGGCCCTTTACTTTTTACCATCTATATAAATAGTATTTTCGAAATATCAATTAGCCTCAAGAAGAACGCTGAGAAAGATTTCAATAAATTTTCGGAATTTTTTGCTTCCAAAAAAACTATCCATAAATTGGGATAAAACAGTTTTTATGCCCTTCACCTGTAACAAATCAACATTGCCGAATTTTAAAAAAACTTAACGTTGGAAATCAGGAAATTAAAATAAATTCATCAACAAAATATCTTGGAGTGATTTTAGATTCACATTTAAAATGGGATGAACATATAAAGTTATTGAATAAAAAACTCCGATTCCTAATATTTAAATTTAAGACATACAAAAAACTACTTAACTTAAATAAACTGAAAATGCTATACACAGCTTTAGTAGAAACGCATTTAAACTACGAAATAATTGCTTGGGGTGGACTTCTGAAAAGTCACTTGGATATCTTAGAAAAAACTCAAAAATGGATCATAAAAATTATTTTCAACAAACCTTTCTTGTATTCCACCGACCTTTTATTTAAAGAAAGTAGAATCCTTGACGCTAGACAACTATACTATAAACAAATAGCAATTAAGTGGTACAAAAATAAAAAGACATGTCTTTTATACACGCTATAGAGAACAAGCAGATGTTCCCAGAAAACAAAAAGTAATTGGACAGCGTTGTCATGAATTTATTACTCCACGTGTAGTGAATCATATCCCACTTGAACTTAAAGAAAAGCACACCCTTAAACAATTCAAAGCTGGACTCACCAAATGGCTGCTAAGTTATTCAAGAACTGATATTCATGCTCTCATAAATTTTAGTTCATAAACTTTATGTATTTTGTTTTATGATAAACTTATTTTGATGTTTTTATTGGTATACTATCATAAAATTACAAAATAGTTCTAGTATATAAATTTTAAAATGCTCATGTTTATATGTTTTTATCAACTCTTTTTTATATTTGTTTGTTGTTGTTGCATAGTAAACTTTTCTTTTTGATGTTTTTACTGGTAGACTTTCTTAAATGTACAAATTAACTTCTCTGTTCAAATTAAAAAAAAAATTCTCTTGTTTACACATTTATCACTTTTTATATACATATACACATTTGTTATTGTTACATCTTAAACTCTTTTTATATTTTTACTGGTAGACTTATACAAACCATAAATGAAGGTTAAACTTTATTGCATAAGGACAATGAGACCCACGAGCAAGGAAACTTTTGTGGGTATTCGTTTGTTTTTGCACAATCATTTTTAACTGAAATGGTTTTAATTATGATGTAGAAAAGTATTGTACAGGAATAAACTATTATTATTATTATTATACTGCTACATCACATTCTCAAACAATATTGAATTTTTGTACCGAAAATTTATCACCATAGGCACAAATATTGCAACTGCTGAATATGTACTTTTAGTAGTAAATATAGTAAATATGAAAACCTGTTAGATCCACTACAGGTTAACTAAATAATGTTGAACGTTTTGTCAATATTAAGCCTTGATGGATTATTCAAAAAACATTGATTTTTCTGTTGTACTAGACGAGTTAAAAAACATCAAAACGAGGCGTTTATTACTGTAAATTGAAAATTAACTATCTTGAAGTCTGGGTTAATGGTTACCAGTCCACCATATTAGTAGAAATGGTATCATATGCACGTTTTCTATTTTATTATTGTGATATTTCTTTTATTTTAGTTTTGTGACATTACTGTTTTTAATGATAAATACAGTATTACTTAAATACCTATTACCTTTTTACCGAATAAGCGGTGATGATGTGCCCCCCTCCACCCTTAATTTCTAGAAACGCTACTGGTAAGGATATGAAGGTGTCGCGTCTTATATTGAAATATACCATCATAAGTAATCACCCATCACCCCTTAGATAGTTCGTGAATCCAAAATTACTTCCTCTTCCCTTCGCTAGCCTTTCTAACCTACGGCATTCTCACACAGTTTAATGAAAAGTATCTGAAGATCAATCTACACCGCCCACTTATATCTACTCTATTCCACATTCACTGTGCAAACCAAACACTAACCATACATTTCGCCATCATTCCACAAAAAGCTTTATTTCAGAGGAAATGAAATTGTACACCGGTTTCAACTGAATGGCGCGCTCTTGAGTTCCCTTGAAGGGACTTCCTGTGTTCTGATATAAAAAAACGTAATGATAAAGCGGTGCGCGAAAACAGGTTCACTTCTTTTATTCCTGTCACATGGCAGAGAATAACATTCATTTCGTGTTTCGTCTACGGGGATTTGCTTTACCAATTTGTAATGCCACTTGTTAATTTTTTATTCGCCTGCAATTCTTGCAATACCTGCATATTTTCGCCCCACTTTGATTGGTTGCCCAGTCATAGAAGAGACTCATTCACTTAGATTCAGATGTGTACTATACTTGCTCATATTCGAAATGGACTGAGTTTATACAAATGGAAATAAGAGTATTGATAAATTAACTCCTGTATAAAATGTGTCATTTAAAGATGACTGTATTGTCATTTTGACAGCGATAAAAAAGGTGCATCGTTTTTTATCGCCGATAAAAACGCCTGGTCCTCTTTTGCGTCCACATCTAGTATGCTTACATCACTTTAATGTCTGCCCTGTCAGTTATTTAAGTATTGTTGATAGTTGATACTGAAACATTACAACAAGAGTCGTTTTGGGGAAGTTTCGACTCAACAAATAACAAAAAATATAGAAAAAGCAATCCCGCAATCTACAAAAAATACTAAAGCGTCAATATGGAGACAATTTATATTCGGTCGTTAATTTATCTTGCCAAAAAACACTCGAGCTTTCCTTTTAAGGATCAATTTCTTTTTAACTCAAAATTTTTCCATCAGTAATTTTGCTCGAAAAACTGACATTTGACAAATCGCTCGTCCTTTGGTCTCGCGATTTTGTCATGTCAGTTTTTCTCGTAAAATTACTAATTGGCAAAATTATTTCGTTACAAAAAGAAATTTATCTGATGTAAAAAAGCTCACTTGTGTTTTTACTGTTGAGAAAAAAGCAGCAAGAGAAAAATTGTAAAATTCCTCACCTGCTTCTGGTTGATTATCTTTTATCAATTCAATCCGCTTAAAGCAAAATCAAGAAACTACCTCTGATTGGGAGTTATATTCCATTTCAAATGTAACAGGTATTATTTAATCCAGATATGAAATGTCAAATTTTAAATGCATTTGTTACGTTTTGCAACGTCACACTTTCCAGAAGAGTTTGTTTTATTGCAACACTAGTGATGTAATGAATTTTCCATTAAACCTATCTGAAAACACTATATTTACATGCTTATTTAGCGTACTGAAAAAAAGGTTCTTTCCGTCCGCCCGTACGGAAAATTTTTCCGTGCGCTGGTGTTATTATAGCTGCCTATTTACATGTCAAAATTAAATAATATGTTGTTGAAAGTTCTCTAGAAGTCGCAAATTTTTTTTAAATTTCTTTACCAACAGGGTACATAAAGCTTGTTTTGTGGCAATTTCTGGATATTTTTGTACCATAAATATTTCAATTAATAATACATGTTTTTGTTCCTTCATCATTAAAAATAAATTGTTCTTAACAATCTGTGGTTTTCAGGTAGATAAAATGAAAAATATCGTTCATTACTCGTCTATAAATGCTTTTTCCGTGCCTTGACGACTTTCCGTGTTCGGCTTCGCTTGAGACTGAGAATATATTTCAATAAAATTTCAACTAATGCGCAATTCCGGCGATGACAAGACACAAAAGAATAATTCAAAATTATCACTGTGATATCACTGAAAGTAGAATTTATAGAAGCCTTTACTTCGGAAAATACTTCAAAACTCAGTAAGAAACAAAAACAGTTATTGCAAAATTACTAACAACATTGTTAAGGCGCAGACACAATAGAATTTTCATGTAATAAGTCTTATGGTGGATTTATGCAGCAGTCATAAGTCATAAGTTTTAAGTCATAAGGAAGAATATTCGTCAATGATTGGTTGGAATGA
Organism: Chrysolina oricalcia; assembly: GCA_944452925.2. Taxonomy (NCBI): domain Eukaryota; kingdom Metazoa; phylum Arthropoda; class Insecta; order Coleoptera; family Chrysomelidae; genus Chrysolina; species Chrysolina oricalcia. The sequence goes on along the minus strand of OX101821.2, from coordinate 38,204,789 downwards.
ACGGACAAACCAATCATTGACGAATATTCTTCCTTGTGACTCAAAACTTATGACTTTTGACTGCTGCATAAATCCACCATTAAAGTTTGCTGTAGTGTCCCTGTTCCCACTACGTGCAATCACTCCTATTCATGGTATATCACTGTTATTAAAACACTCTTTATTTCCAGTACACTAACACGATCTTCACCTGACTGCTGTTTCACACCAACTGCCTCTCATCACGCATTTTTGTCAGCGAACTGGTGATGCTCGTAATTACTCATTTATTGTATAACACATTGCATAATTCAAAATAGCATATTTGCGATTCAGGATAACACTTTTAGGTATAAAACAGGATGCAAAACAGAACGGAGAAATAGAGTTTGAATTTTACTAATAAGATTTTTTGTGAGGCTTGCTGAAAATCATAAAAACGAGAACTGTTTCGTGTTAAAAATATCACTCAAATCATGAAACGTAATAAACAACATAATACTTCAATTGTGTCTCAGACACAGTCAGACTTTACTAAAACTAAGTCCAGAGGCTGACGGAATAATAATTTTGTTCTTCGAAACTTGCTTATTACACACTAGGCCTGGTAGATAATTCGGTTGAAACATCGAAGTGTTCTCCAATTGAGTTATTTGCAATTCTATTGTTGTTGGCCAAATAATTTTTGAAGTAGCCAGCGTAGCCTTCTACCACGATATTGGATTTTCATCTCCGATGCTGTCAGATCCTGAATCTGCGAGCAGAGATGCATACAACCGCCGGAAAAAATATCCAGTATAACCAGGATGTTAGGCAAGTAATTGTGGTAAGGATCCAAATGTATTGATACCTACAGGCTGTAGTTCACACCTGCTAGTATTATATTTAACAAAAACCGATCATGATTTGTAATTTGTGGTTGCAGGTTGACATATTTTCGACTTCTATCAACTAAATTTCCTTTATATCAAGAAATGCCACTATTTATAACCAAAAATTCCACTAAGTACTCCATGCTGTAGATATGCTTTATAGTTCTCCATTGTTTCTAAGTATGTCAGCAGAACATTTTCATAAAAATTATCACTCCTTTACCATGACACCATTTTTTATATTTCTTATAACAGGGGTCTGCGGAAGGTGGAACGCTAACTTTTTTGTTTTTGAAGATAATGAAATGAAATTTGGAGGATCTGTATACGACATAGAACTGCATTTTTCAACTAGTGACTCAGCTTCTTGCAACTTCCAGTTTCACCGAAAAAGACCTGAACTCGCGATTTTTAAATCTGACAGGTATATTTTTACACTTCTTTTGTTTCTTTATGACAATCTGAATATAACCATTTGTACCAAAATTTTTAATTTCAGTCTTGTCTTTTTGGAAACAATACAACTTTACTGTTTTATGTCAAAATATATCTGCTTGGTAAAATTTAAATATTAAAGGACCCCGCAAACGCCTTATGGAATTTGGGTCCCGGTGGATTTTTTTGAATTTTTGGTATAATGTAGTCCATGTAATTCTCAACGAATGTTACCATTGCGCCAACCCAAAAAAATGAACAGTTTTGCTGCTAGGGGGCGTTGAAATCACCCTTTGCGCAGATTAAACTATTTATTTTTGAACCCGGTAACAATATTTTCACTTGTTTCATTGTTGCTAATGTTGCACAATTTTGTGCTGTTTTATAAAAAAAATTCTTACCCCCTCCCCTTTTTCCCCCAACTCCTATTACGAAACGCAAAAAAAAATATTTCTCGAGTGCCTTCAAATGTATCGTCGAATGTATAAATATGCCTCAATAAGGAAATTAGCAGTTTTTTATGATTATCCCCCCACCCCCAAAATGACACAAAACGAAAAAATTTCGGTGGATTTTTCTGAATTTTTGATATGATACAGTTCAAGTTATTTTGAATAGAAATTAATTGAGTGACAAACCCCAAAAATGAATAGTTTCGGTTCTAGGGGGCGTCGAAATCATACCTTGCTCAGAATAGACTAATCATTATTATAGGCGGGAATAATAGCTCTACGGATTTTACTTTAGATTGTGCTGATCAATTATATAATTTTTTATAAATTGAAAATTTAAAACCTCCCCCTTACCCCCTACCACTATTCTAAAACACGAAAATAATTAATTCCCGACTACTTGTAAATGCTTTATGAAAATAAATGTTTTAATCAGCTCAAATCAAGGAAATCGTACAGTTGTTTAATTTCACCTTTCCCTCCTCTCAGAAAAATATTGGTGGAGTTCGCTGACTTCTTAGTAGGGCGTAGTTCATGTTTTATGAATATCAGTTAATTGGGCGAATATCTTGAAAATAAATAAAAATTAGACATCCACAATTTGAATTTGAGGTGGTGCCTGAATGAATTTTTTTCGTGTTTTTAAATAAGGGTTGGGGGTAAGGGGGAGGTTTTAGATTTTCAATTTTTTAAAATTTACACAGGTGTTCGGCAGAAAATAAAACAAAAATACGTAGAGATATTGTTTCCGCCTATAATAATGAATAGTCTATTCTGAGCAAGGTACGATTTCGACGCCCCCAAGCACCGAAACTATTCATTTTTGGGGTTTGTCACCCAATTAATTCCTATTCAAAATAACTTGAACTGCATCATATCAAAAATTCAGAAAAATCCACCGAAATTTTTTCGTATTGTGTCATTTTGGGGTTGGGGGGATAATCATAAAAAACTGCTATTTTCCTTATTTAGGCATATTTAAACATTCGACCATACATTTGAAGACACTCGAGAAATATTTTTTTTGCGTTTCGTAATAGGAGTTGGGGGAAAAAGGGGAGGGGGTAAGATTTTTTTTTATAAAACAGCACATTATTGTGCAACATTAGCAACAATAAAACAATTCGAACCATTGTTACCGGGTTCAAAAATAAATAGTCTAATCTGCGCAAGGGGTGATTTCAAGGCCCCCTAGCAGCAAAACTGTTCATTTTTTTGGGTTGGCGCAATGGTAACAATGGTTGAGAATTACATGGACTACATCATACCAAAAATTCAAAAAAATCCACCGGGACCCAAATTCCATAAGGAGTTTGCGGGGTCCTTTGCATTACTATTTTTTTTGCAACATGGCCACATGGTGACTTGTCGGGTTGTGAAAAAAATTGCGTTTTATTACGATTAATTTTATACAAACTTCGTTAAAAATGCGTAAAAAGATTACGTAGGACTTTCTTAATAAAAGCATGTTTTGAGAATAAAATAATACCTATTCACATTCATCTGGTAACCTGTCACCAACACAGCTGATAAAACAAAATCAAAAAATTAATAACATATCTCTTTTTTTTTTATAGATACATCCAATACTTGGTGAAAATGCATGTTAACGTTTATAATGAAACTTATAATAATATATGTTGATTTTCACAAATTTTTGGTTCACAACATTGAAGTTTGATTATGAACGGTACAAACATATCTTCTTGCCTACATATTATTATTAATATATTATTTAATCACTAAGTTACACGATAGTTCTAGGTACAATAAGATGTGGACAAGTAAATTTTTTTCATGACAACTTAATGATTCTGTTTTATCACTTCTGGTGAAAACAGGTTACTTATTGCATTTATATCTTATTTCAAGAGATGCTTGATTTCAAGAAAGTTTTTCAACTGACGTTTGTTTGAAACCTAATAGTGTGCGTTATCAAATTAAAAATTAATAGTAATAAAATCCTCTTTTTTCCTAACCCGACGACCCACCATGGTGCCATTTGAAATAAAAATTGTAAAAGAAATTTAAAGATCAAAATTTACGTAGCAGATAAATCCCCAACAAGATTCATAGGTATTTGACCATTCATACAAATTACGAATACATACAATATCGTTCTGAAAAGTCTCAATCATATTTTTGCGAGAGAGATGATAAGAAGAAAATATGTACACAAAAACAAAATTACCTGACTTCCAAAACAATCATATTCAATGTCTGATTAATAAATATTCTTGAGGCGGTTCTGAGACCTGAAAGCGACAGACATATCAGATTGTTGCCCAGTTTCTTGTAGAGTTAATAGATACTGACCCTAAAAAACCTGCAAAACATCGAGGTTCTATGTGAAGGAGGGGAGATAATACGTATCAAGTTCTTCTAAATGTTATTTTATTTTAGAAATATAAAGGTGATTTATTCATAATAATTTTATGGAAAGGAGAAGAAGCTGAATGAAGTTCTCGACGCTCAGTTATCGTCATCTGATTGGCCTCCTCCAATTTCAAATTTCCTTATGTACCTGAAATATGATTTTTGCACTCCTGAATACGATTCAAGTCCGTATTATCAAGACATCGTTGAAGAGAGAAATCAATTTTCTTCTCAACCATCTAATTTTTTTGAGATTTGGTCAATTTTACCTTATGCACTCGAAATATCAAGTATAAGTGCTGATCTGAATGATATCCGTATCTCGATAAAGGACCCCGCACTTTTGATAGGTAAAATGGTTCTCGGTGAAATTGTATGAATTTTTAGTATATTGTATTATTCGATGTACTGATTGAACGTACAAAATCGCAAAGTTCGTTGATGGATAGTTTTTGAAATATAGGACGTTCAAGTTAAAAATCAGTAATTTTTATTTAATTATTTTCTCGGGATTTGAAAGTGCCAACTGCATTTTGTTCGCTCTTTATCATCAACGTACCTTCATATTACTAAATATCATTCAGATGGTGCAGATTATATCATTATGTACACAGTGAAAAACAAAAACATTTTGGTAATGAATGGAAATTCGAAGTAATAATGAAATATTGATAACATTATTTTGGCATGCAATATACTATTCTTATTCCATCATTATTCACAATTCATACATTTGATAAATTGGTGAAATATATGACTGGCTCTTTCATACACATCCTGTATATTCAAGTGAATGATCATCCTCCGAAGATAGCTGATACCGTATGAATATGATTTCGTTGGGATATATAGGGTGATCATGAAAATTTTCAGTTTCAGAAATCACCCTGCAATTCACGATTACCTCGGTGAAAATCTTTTATTATTATTTGATATTAATCATTCTTTCCTCAACACTGTTCCAAAAATTCAGTTACCTACTATGACTAGTTTCATAGTTATTAATTGAAAAACTTATTACCATTTGCATGACGAGTCGAAGGAACTAGTTCACGCGTACATTCTACTAGTTGCCAAGATTTTTCACAAATAGGGAAACGTGAGAATGTGGAGATCAAAATGAATGTAAAAGAAGGTGAAGATTAGAGATAACAATCACATCAGATATATGAATTTAATAATGTAAGGTACAATAAATAGTTAAGTGAATTTTGTTGGTTTAAGCTTGGTCGGAATAAAAAAACGAACTATTTGGGCAAAGTGAAAATGATTCATAGACCGCTTTTATCTCTAATAAGAGAATTTGAATCTATTTGTGAAAAATTTTGGCCACTAGTAGAATGTACGCGTGAACAAGTTCCTTCAACTCGTCATGCAAATGGTAAGTTTATCAATTAATAACTATGAAACTAGTCATAGTTCGAAACTGGATTTTTAGGACAGTGTTGAGGAGAGAATGATGAATATATTAAATAATAATAAAGGAATTTCACCAAGTTAATCGGGAATTACAGGGTGATTTCTGAAACGTTGATATTTTGTAATTTTTATCATCGAAAATCTTCATCATCACCCTATATATCTCAACGATATCATGTTTATACGGTATCAGCCATCTTTGTGGGATGATAATTCACTGGAATATACAGAATGTGTACGAAAGAACCGGCAATATATTTCAACAATTTTTCAAATCGCCCCGTACGAAATGTATGAATTGTGATTATTGATGGAATAAGAATAGTATAATGCATGCCAAACGAATTTTATCAATATTTCATTATTACATCGAATTTTCAGTCATTACTAAAATGCTTTTATTTTTCACTCTGTACATAATGATATAATCTACATACACCATCTAAATGATATTTAGTGATATGAAGGTACGTTGAAGATAATAGTGACAAAAAATACAGTTAACACTTTCAAATCCTGAGAAAATAATTAAATAAAAATTACTGATTTTTAACTTGAACGCGTATTTAAAAATCTATCCATCAACGAAATTTGCGATTCTGCACGTTCAATTAGTACATCAAATACTACAATATACTGAAAATTCAGACAATTTCACCGAGAACCATTTTACCTATAAAAAGTGCGGGGTCCTTTGAACAGTTTGATCTGGAACAATGGGACAAAATAATATTTTGAAGGGTATATACCACTTTTTGATTGGAGATACATTGCAATTACTCGACAGATGGCTCTAGGGGCATATCAACTTGAAAATTTTGAGAGGCAAACATCAAAATTATGAAAATACGTGTTGACGAAAATCAAAAAAAATATATATGGTTGAAAAGAAAATTGAATTTTCTTTTCAACGATGTGTAATTTGACCCCCTATGTCATTAAAATTTCTTTAGTTGATGTGCCCTCCTACCCCCTTATCTTTTAACTACAATGTCTTTCATTTCAAAAAGTACAGCTTGGCAAATGTAGCTGTGCCTCTGAGATGCGCGAACGATAAAAAGAGAGGGTAAATATTAACTACCAACTTTAATCGGGAAGGACAAGAAAGGACAGCGGATATTAATTAGTTCTACTGCGTACCCAATATTCAGAGGCACAGATATATTTGCCAAGCTGTAGTATCTGTGATACCATTCAAAATGGGTTTTATTCTATCTTTGTACGCCAAACCGTCCAAAAGCTATCGGGGGGATGAAAATAACAGCACTGTATAATGACACATGTTAACAATCTTCTTTCCTCTTATCCAGAAACTGAAAAAAAAAGTGCCAACAAAACATATATGACGGAAAATACAAATATTCCCAACAAACACAATTTTTTTTTGTAAAATTTGTTTTTACAAAAATCCCAGGTTTTCGGAGAGAACTCCTCAAAAGCAGAACTTGTGCGAGCATAGGAGATCCGGGACAGCTCAGTGACAGGTGACCGGGGATCGAACCCGGACCACCTGGGTGAAAAGCAAACGCTCTAACACCACGACCACTTCTCTTCATAATAATTAATAATTATTATTATAAAGGATGATTACCATTATAAACTCACCTGAAGAAAAGAAAAACTATCCATGATAAGATCCAACTTCCAACTGCGGTCAGCATACAATTTGGAGGACCAATGTACTTTTATTGACTTATCCCCGTGTAAAATTTTTTAATTTTTTTTCCGTTAACTAGCTTTCGTCCCCTTACGAACGGCAGCCCTCGGACGTCGAAACTTGTGCGAGCCAAGGATTAACGAGGTTTTACCTTTTTACGTGCGATTCCTAACACACATCCAAAATAAAAAAAAAAACATGTTTGGAAAGAAAATTGAATTCTCTTTTCAGCGATGTGTAATTTGACCTCCTAGGCCATTAAAAAATTTTCAATTGATGTGCCCCCACCCCCCCATATTTCAACTACAATGTCTTTCATTTCAAAAAGTACAGCTTGGCAAATGTAGCAGTAGCTGTAGCTACAAACTTTTCCAAAAAAAGCATCAAATTTAACTTCATAGACTATTTTTATCAAAACTTCAGAAAATCACATTCTATCGAATATAGATGACTGACAAGAACATTTTAAATGCACAGTGCACAGACTAGCAAAATTCTGATTTGCGCAATGAGAAAGAACAATATTTTACCTATTTTTAATCCATTTTGGGTATATTTTATGATAATTACAATATTTTTTACTATAAAAATTATCATTTTGATGAGGTAATTTAGTTCTCTCTTAGACCAGGTAGACAATAATAGTACATTGCAGTAAAAATTTCTTGTTTTGATCTAGTTTCAATGTTTTAATGTTTCATTTTGGCTATTTTGCACTTTATAAGTTTATATAATACAAGAAAGATAAAATTTTGAACCTTTGAGTATATTTTATTAAACAATTTCGATAATACTGTTGACATCCACAAGAAGCGCAAAACTGCAACCTTCTTGAAAGTGGCACAGTCTTATGTTTCACCGAACGGAGGTAAGAAATATACAAAAGGTACAACAAAAGAAGGTCAAGTTTTCTATAAAGCATGACAGATCTTTCAAATTATATAAAATATTATACAAATTTTGAATTTTGAAAACAAATATATCGCATAGCAACAAAAATATCTCAACACAATATTATATTTAATTTTTCTATTCAAATCCAAGTGAACGTTCACTGGTATTTTCAAAGGAAACTTGTCAGATTCCCCATTTCCTGCGAATCAACGACTGCCAATTTTTTTCAGGTATGGGAACTCCACATCACCCGTTCGGAAAGCGAGATCCAAGCCGTTAAAAAAACAATCTAACACCAACATTCCCATGACTCTCACACGCATAGTCAAATCAATCATCCGATTCCGTGAAAATCCCTCAAATGGCCTGATTGAAATTGTTACAGTTCATGTGTTCGCAACATAATCCCTTTTCGCTCATAAATAAGTACGAAATCCTCCGAACAATGAGACAGAGAAAGGTGTAAGACGCGGAAGAGAGGAGATACTTGCGGAAGGATTCTGGTAAAAATAGGGCAACGCACAAATATTTTCAAGGGTTGGATCGTGGGAAAGCAAAGGGTAGCTAGCGATCGACTCTCCGATGTCTGCAAACACAGGCAGCTGCATCTCGAAAGAGAAACATCCTCCGATAGTGCACCGTACGGAAGTGCAGGAAGATTAATTAAAAAAATCGTAATTAAAAGATTATCTGTGGTAGATGGTACCGGCTGAGATATATGGGGATTTAATCGAAATCGACTTGGGTGAGAAAAGTATTGGGTTCGTTATGTGCTTCGTAATGTTCCAAATAATAAGCGTTTCTCAATTGGTATCCTCCGAGATCTCTATACGAAACCTAACTGAATTTTAGAGTGCAAAGCCGCTATGTTTATTAAACTTAATTGAGTCTTTGAAAAATGGAGAGCGATTCAAGTGATTTTGAATTTCCAAATACGCCACCTAAAAGAACAAGCGTCATTAATTTTACTACCACGAAAATCTAAAGACAGGTATGAAAGACAATATACATACACTATACCGGGTGACATGGAACCAATTTACCCCCTGTATCTTCGTTGTCATTTTATATGGATGTTTCAAATTCGGTACTTCGATTTGATGTTATGAATGTACAATTTATCAAGTATCAATCTAAATATGACCATTCAGGTTTGACCGGAAGCGCATCCAATTTTTATATTTCAAATGGGAAGTATTTTTTTTGAAAATTACAATTTGGTATAGAATTACCTTTCCAATGATATGTAACAATCATACTTTCAATTCACAATCTGCTGATATAATTGACATTTTATAAAAAAATACTTTTTGTATTCCCCTCGTAACGGAACATTTTCATTAAAGTATGCTGGGAAAGACTGAACAATATCATAATTTATCGCCAAACTTTTTACACAATAAGTTTTATGCAGATCAATTATTTTTATAATTTTAGTTTTATTTCATTATTCCAATACATTAGGAATTTTTAAAGTTGGTTATAAACTCAAATACATATTGAAATACAAGAAATGAAAAAAACCTCTACATTTTTGTTTCCTAATTATTTTTCGTGAAGATAATTTCCATGCCATACTTTGTATTGAACATTTCAACTTCATGTTAGTTGGCAATGGAATTAAATTTATTCTAAAGGTCTGGAGTTATTTTTGAAACTGCACAATCGGACGCACAAAATATTTATTTCGATAATTTTCCTACGAAATAGTAGACATTTGGAACATGTACAGTTTTATAACTCAATTCAAAAGAAATTCAACTTCTCTGACAGACTCAATTAATCTAATTGTTCAAATTGTCGCCCGTTAACGTCAATGCATTTTTGTATTTTTTCGGAGCATGCCCACATAACATTCACTAGTTGAGCCGGAGTAATTTCGTTAATGGCTCTCCTTACCCTGTCTTCAAGTTACTCGCGATTTTGAGGTCTATTATGAGCATAAACTTTATTCTTCAAGTGAGCCCAAACAAATAAATCCATTGGCGTGAGGTCTGGTACCTTGGTGGCCAACAAACAGGGCCATGAGTACCAATCCCATTGTCGTTGAAAGTTATAGTAAGGTGTCCTCGGACTACATTCAAATTATGTGCTCCAGCTTGTTGGAAATACATAACGCGACTTGTCGCTAAAAGAATATCAACAATAAAATTTTGGACTTCATCATTTAAAATTTGTAGGTACCGTTCACTTGTTGAAGCTCCATCGAAAATAATTGGTCCCACTATTCTGGTTCCAAAAATTCCTAGCCATACATTGAATCCGAATCTATCCTGGTGTCTTCCTTTTCTGAACACATGCGGATTTTCTTGTAGCCAATAACGTAAATATATATATATATATATATATATATATATATATATATATATATATATATAAGTAGAAAAGTTATTGGGTATAACCCTCAAAATGTTCTGCAACCGTAGACACGTGTTTCGAGCTTAAGCTCTCATCAGTACGGTAAAATCAAGTGCAAAGATGTACAACACTTGGATGTAAAAATAGAAACAAAAGAAGTCAACAACAGGAAGCCAACCACACATTTGTGGCTTCGGTTAGAAGACCTTGTGTTTACAAGGCAACAACTAACGTCGCCACGGAGGCAGCTATAGCTACCAGCGTGACAATCTTACCCAGGAAAATACAAATAAGGATGGATTTATCGAGGGGCAATATATGAAAATATAAGTAGAAAAGTTATTGGGTATAACCCTCAAAATGTTCTGCAACCGTAGACACGTGTTTCGAGCTTAAGCTCTCATCAGTACGGTAAAATCAAGTGCAAAGATGTACAACACTTGGATGTAAAAATAGAAACAAAAGAAGTCAACAACAGGAAGCCAACCACACATTTGTGGCTTCGGTTAGAAGACCTTGTGTTTACAAGGCAACAACTAACGTCGCCACGGAGGCAGCTATAGCTACCAGCGTGACAATCTTACCCAGGAAAATACAAATAAGGATGGATTTATCGAGGGGCAATATATGAAAATATAAGTAGAAAAGTTATTGGGTATAACCCTCAAAATGTTCTGCAACCGTAGACACGTGTTTCGAGCTTAAGCTCTCATCAGTACGGTAAAATCAAGTGCAAAGATGTACAACACTTGGATGTAAAAATAGAAACAAAAGAAGTCAACAACAGGAAGCCAACCACACATTTGTGGCTTCGGTTAGAAGACCTTGTGTTTACAAGGCAACAACTAACGTCGCCACGGAGGCAGCTATAGCTACCAGCGTGACAATCTTACCCAGGAAAATACAAATAAGGATGGATTTATCGAGGGGCAATATATGAAAATATAAGTAGAAAAGTTATTGGGTATAACCCTCAAAATGTTCTGCAACCGTAGACACGTGTTTCGAGCTTAAGCTCTCATCAGTACGGTAAAATCAAGTGCAAAGATGTACAACACTTGGATGTAAAAATAGAAACAAAAGAAGTCAACAACAGGAAGCCAACCACACATTTGTGGCTTCGGTTAGAAGACCTTGTGTTTACAAGGCAACAACTAACGTCGCCACGGAGGCAGCTATAGCTACCAGCGTGACAATCTTACCCAGGAAAATACAAATAAGGATGGATTTATCGAGGGGCAATATATGAAAATATAAGTAGAAAAGTTATTGGGTATAACCCTCAAAATGTTCTGCAACCGTAGACACGTGTTTCGAGCTTAAGCTCTCATCAGTACGGTAAAATCAAGTGCAAAGATGTACAACACTTGGATGTAAAAATAGAAACAAAAGAAGTCAACAACAGGAAGCCAACCACACATTTGTGGCTTCGGTTAGAAGACCTTGTGTTTACAAGGCAACAACTAACGTCGCCACGGAGGCAGCTATAGCTACCAGCGTGACAATCTTACCCAGGAAAATACAAATAAGGATGGATTTATCGAGGGGCAATATATGAAAATATAAGTAGAAAAGTTATTGGGTATAACCCTCAAAATGTTCTGCAACCGTAGACACGTGTTTCGAGCTTAAGCTCTCATCAGTACGGTAAAATCAAGTGCAAAGATGTACAACACTTGGATGTAAAAATAGAAACAAAAGAAGTCAACAACAGGAAGCCAACCACACATTTGTGGCTTCGGTTAGAAGACCTTGTGTTTACAAGGCAACAACTAACGTCGCCACGGAGGCAGCTATAGCTACCAGCGTGACAATCTTACCCAGGAAAATACAAATAAGGATGGATTTATCGAGGGGCAATATATGAAAATATAAGTAGAAAAGTTATTGGGTATAACCCTCAAAATGTTCTGCAACCGTAGACACGTGTTTCGAGCTTAAGCTCTCATCAGTACGGTAAAATCAAGTGCAAAGATGTACAACACTTGGATGTAAAAATAGAAACAAAAGAAGTCAACAACAGGAAGCCAACCACACATTTGTGGCTTCGGTTAGAAGACCTTGTGTTTACAAGGCAACAACTAACGTCGCCACGGAGGCAGCTATAGCTACCAGCGTGACAATCTTACCCAGGAAAATACAAATAAGGATGGATTTATCGAGGGGCAATATATGAAAATATAAGTAGAAAAGTTATTGGGTATAACCCTCAAAATGTTCTGCAACCGTAGACACGTGTTTCGAGCTTAAGCTCTCATCAGTACGGTAAAATCAAGTGCAAAGATGTACAACACTTGGATGTAAAAATAGAAACAAAAGAAGTCAACAACAGGAAGCCAACCACACATTTGTGGCTTCGGTTAGAAGACCTTGTGTTTACAAGGCAACAACTAACGTCGCCACGGAGGCAGCTATAGCTACCAGCGTGACAATCTTACCCAGGAAAATACAAATAAGGATGGATTTATCGAGGGGCAATATATGAAAATATAAGTAGAAAAGTTATTGGGTATAACCCTCAAAATGTTCTGCAACCGTAGACACGTGTTTCGAGCTTAAGCTCTCATCAGTACGGTAAAATCAAGTGCAAAGATGTACAACACTTGGATGTAAAAATAGAAACAAAAGAAGTCAACAACAGGAAGCCAACCACACATTTGTGGCTTCGGTTAGAAGACCTTGTGTTTACAAGGCAACAACTAACGTCGCCACGGAGGCAGCTATAGCTACCAGCGTGACAATCTTACCCAGGAAAATACAAATAAGGATGGATTTATCGAGGGGCAATATATGAAAATATAAGTAGAAAAGTTATTGGGTATAACCCTCAAAATGTTCTGCAACCGTAGACACGTGTTTCGAGCTTAAGCTCTCATCAGTACGGTAAAATCAAGTGCAAAGATGTACAACACTTGGATGTAAAAATAGAAACAAAAGAAGTCAACAACAGGAAGCCAACCACACATTTGTGGCTTCGGTTAGAAGACCTTGTGTTTACAAGGCAACAACTAACGTCGCCACGGAGGCAGCTATAGCTACCAGCGTGACAATCTTACCCAGGAAAATACAAATAAGGATGGATTTATCGAGGGGCAATATATGAAAATATAAGTAGAAAAGTTATTGGGTATAACCCTCAAAATGTTCTGCAACCGTAGACACGTGTTTCGAGCTTAAGCTCTCATCAGTACGGTAAAATCAAGTGCAAAGATGTACAACACTTGGATGTAAAAATAGAAACAAAAGAAGTCAACAACAGGAAGCCAACCACACATTTGTGGCTTCGGTTAGAAGACCTTGTGTTTACAAGGCAACAACTAACGTCGCCACGGAGGCAGCTATAGCTACCAGCGTGACAATCTTACCCAGGAAAATACAAATAAGGATGGATTTATCGAGGGGCAATATATGAAAATATAAGTAGAAAAGTTATTGGGTATAACCCTCAAAATGTTCTGCAACCGTAGACACGTGTTTCGAGCTTAAGCTCTCATCAGTACGGTAAAATCAAGTGCAAAGATGTACAACACTTGGATGTAAAAATAGAAACAAAAGAAGTCAACAACAGGAAGCCAACCACACATTTGTGGCTTCGGTTAGAAGACCTTGTGTTTACAAGGCAACAACTAACGTCGCCACGGAGGCAGCTATAGCTACCAGCGTGACAATCTTACCCAGGAAAATACAAATAAGGATGGATTTATCGAGGGGCAATATATGAAAATATAAGTAGAAAAGTTATTGGGTATAACCCTCAAAATGTTCTGCAACCGTAGACACGTGTTTCGAGCTTAAGCTCTCATCAGTACGGTAAAATCAAGTGCAAAGATGTACAACACTTGGATGTAAAAATAGAAACAAAAGAAGTCAACAACAGGAAGCCAACCACACATTTGTGGCTTCGGTTAGAAGACCTTGTGTTTACAAGGCAACAACTAACGTCGCCACGGAGGCAGCTATAGCTACCAGCGTGACAATCTTACCCAGGAAAATACAAATAAGGATGGATTTATCGAGGGGCAATATATGAAAATATAAGTAGAAAAGTTATTGGGTATAACCCTCAAAATGTTCTGCAACCGTAGACACGTGTTTCGAGCTTAAGCTCTCATCAGTACGGTAAAATCAAGTGCAAAGATGTACAACACTTGGATGTAAAAATAGAAACAAAAGAAGTCAACAACAGGAAGCCAACCACACATTTGTGGCTTCGGTTAGAAGACCTTGTGTTTACAAGGCAACAACTAACGTCGCCACGGAGGCAGCTATAGCTACCAGCGTGACAATCTTACCCAGGAAAATACAAATAAGGATGGATTTATCGAGGGGCAATATATGAAAATATAAGTAGAAAAGTTATTGGGTATAACCCTCAAAATGTTCTGCAACCGTAGACACGTGTTTCGAGCTTAAGCTCTCATCAGTACGGTAAAATCAAGTGCAAAGATGTACAACACTTGGATGTAAAAATAGAAACAAAAGAAGTCAACAACAGGAAGCCAACCACACATTTGTGGCTTCGGTTAGAAGACCTTGTGTTTACAAGGCAACAACTAACGTCGCCACGGAGGCAGCTATAGCTACCAGCGTGACAATCTTACCCAGGAAAATACAAATAAGGATGGATTTATCGAGGGGCAATATATGAAAATATAAGTAGAAAAGTTATTGGGTATAACCCTCAAAATGTTCTGCAACCGTAGACACGTGTTTCGAGCTTAAGCTCTCATCAGTACGGTAAAATCAAGTGCAAAGATGTACAACACTTGGATGTAAAAATAGAAACAAAAGAAGTCAACAACAGGAAGCCAACCACACATTTGTGGCTTCGGTTAGAAGACCTTGTGTTTACAAGGCAACAACTAACGTCGCCACGTTAGTTGTTGCCTTGTAAACACAAGGTCTTCTAACCGAAGCCACAAATGTGTGGTTGGCTTCCTGTTGTTGACTTCTTTTGTTTCTATTTTTACATCCAAGTGTTGTACATCTTTGCACTTGATTTTACCGTACTGATGAGAGCTTAAGCTCGAAACACGTGTCTACGGTTGCAGAACATTTTGAGGGTTATACCCAATAACTTTTCTACTTATATTTTCATATATTGCCCCTCGATAAATCCATCCTTATTTGTATTTTCCTGGGTAAGATTGTCACGCTGGTAGCTATAGCTGCCTCCGTGGCGACGTTAGTTGTTGCCTTGTAAACACAAGGTCTTCTAACCGAAGCCACAAATGTGTGGTTGGCTTCCTGTTGTTGACTTCTTTTGTTTCTATTTTTACATCCAAGTGTTGTACATCTTTGCACTTGATTTTACCGTACTGATGAGAGCTTAAGCTCGAAACACGTGTCTACGGTTGCAGAACATTTTGAGGGTTATACCCAATAACTTTTCTACTTATATTTTCATATATTGCCCCTCGATAAATCCATCCTTATTTGTATTTTCCTGGGTAAGATTGTCACGCTGGTAGCTATAGCTGCCTCCGTGGCGACGTTAGTTGTTGCCTTGTAAACACAAGGTCTTCTAACCGAAGCCACAAATGTGTGGTTGGCTTCCTGTTGTTGACTTCTTTTGTTTCTATTTTTACATCCAAGTGTTGTACATCTTTGCACTTGATTTTACCGTACTGATGAGAGCTTAAGCTCGAAACACGTGTCTACGGTTGCAGAACATTTTGAGGGTTATACCCAATAACTTTTCTACTTATATTTTCATATATTGCCCCTCGATAAATCCATCCTTATTTGTATTTTCCTGGGTAAGATTGTCACGCTGGTAGCTATAGCTGCCTCCGTGGCGACGTTAGTTGTTGCCTTGTAAACACAAGGTCTTCTAACCGAAGCCACAAATGTGTGGTTGGCTTCCTGTTGTTGACTTCTTTTGTTTCTATTTTTACATCCAAGTGTTGTACATCTTTGCACTTGATTTTACCGTACTGATGAGAGCTTAAGCTCGAAACACGTGTCTACGGTTGCAGAACATTTTGAGGGTTATACCCAATAACTTTTCTACTTATATTTTCATATATTGCCCCTCGATAAATCCATCCTTATTTGTATTTTCCTGGGTAAGATTGTCACGCTGGTAGCTATAGCTGCCTCCGTGGCGACGTTAGTTGTTGCCTTGTAAACACAAGGTCTTCTAACCGAAGCCACAAATGTGTGGTTGGCTTCCTGTTGTTGACTTCTTTTGTTTCTATTTTTACATCCAAGTGTTGTACATCTTTGCACTTGATTTTACCGTACTGATGAGAGCTTAAGCTCGAAACACGTGTCTACGGTTGCAGAACATTTTGAGGGTTATACCCAATAACTTTTCTACTTATATTTTCATATATTGCCCCTCGATAAATCCATCCTTATTTGTATTTTCCTGGGTAAGATTGTCACGCTGGTAGCTATAGCTGCCTCCGTGGCGACGTTAGTTGTTGCCTTGTAAACACAAGGTCTTCTAACCGAAGCCACAAATGTGTGGTTGGCTTCCTGTTGTTGACTTCTTTTGTTTCTATTTTTACATCCAAGTGTTGTACATCTTTGCACTTGATTTTACCGTACTGATGAGAGCTTAAGCTCGAAACACGTGTCTACGGTTGCAGAACATTTTGAGGGTTATACCCAATAACTTTTCTACTTATATTTTCATATATTGCCCCTCGATAAATCCATCCTTATTTGTATTTTCCTGGGTAAGATTGTCACGCTGGTAGCTATAGCTGCCTCCGTGGCGACGTTAGTTGTTGCCTTGTAAACACAAGGTCTTCTAACCGAAGCCACAAATGTGTGGTTGGCTTCCTGTTGTTGACTTCTTTTGTTTCTATTTTTACATCCAAGTGTTGTACATCTTTGCACTTGATTTTACCGTACTGATGAGAGCTTAAGCTCGAAACACGTGTCTACGGTTGCAGAACATTTTGAGGGTTATACCCAATAACTTTTCTACTTATATTTTCATATATTGCCCCTCGATAAATCCATCCTTATTTGTATTTTCCTGGGTAAGATTGTCACGCTGGTAGCTATAGCTGCCTCCGTGGCGACGTTAGTTGTTGCCTTGTAAACACAAGGTCTTCTAACCGAAGCCACAAATGTGTGGTTGGCTTCCTGTTGTTGACTTCTTTTGTTTCTATTTTTACATCCAAGTGTTGTACATCTTTGCACTTGATTTTACCGTACTGATGAGAGCTTAAGCTCGAAACACGTGTCTACGGTTGCAGAACATTTTGAGGGTTATACCCAATAACTTTTCTACTTATATTTTCATATATTGCCCCTCGATAAATCCATCCTTATTTGTATTTTCCTGGGTAAGATTGTCACGCTGGTAGCTATAGCTGCCTCCGTGGCGACGTTAGTTGTTGCCTTGTAAACACAAGGTCTTCTAACCGAAGCCACAAATGTGTGGTTGGCTTCCTGTTGTTGACTTCTTTTGTTTCTATTTTTACATCCAAGTGTTGTACATCTTTGCACTTGATTTTACCGTACTGATGAGAGCTTAAGCTCGAAACACGTGTCTACGGTTGCAGAACATTTTGAGGGTTATACCCAATAACTTTTCTACTTATATTTTCATATATTGCCCCTCGATAAATCCATCCTTATTTGTATTTTCCTGGGTAAGATTGTCACGCTGGTAGCTATAGCTGCCTCCGTGGCGACGTTAGTTGTTGCCTTGTAAACACAAGGTCTTCTAACCGAAGCAACAAATGTGTGGTTGGCTTCCTGTTGTTGACTTCTTTTGTTTCTATTTTTACATCCAAGTGTTGTACATCTTTGCACTTGATTTTACCGTACTGATGAGAGCTTAAGCTCGAAACACGTGTCTACGGTTGCAGAACATTTTGAGGGTTATACCCAATAACTTTTCTACTTATATTTTCATATATTGCCCCTCGATAAATCCATCCTTATTTGTATTTTCCTGGGTAAGATTGTCACGCTGGTAGCTATAGCTGCCTCCGTGGCGACGTTAGTTGTTGCCTTGTAAACACAAGGTCTTCTAACCGAAGCCACAAATGTGTGGTTGGCTTCCTGTTGTTGACTTCTTTTGTTTCTATTTTTACATCCAAGTGTTGTACATCTTTGCACTTGATTTTACCGTATTGATGAGAGCTTAAGCTCGAAACACGTGTCTACGGTTGCAGAACATTTTGAGGGTTATACCCAATAACTTTTCTACTTATATTTTCATATATTGCCCCTCGATAAATCCATCCTTATTTGTATTTTCCTGGGTAAGATTGTCACGCTGGTAGCTATAGCTGCCTCCGTGGCGACGTTAGTTGTTGCCTTGTAAACACAAGGTCTTCTAACCGAAGCCACAAATGTGTGGTTGGCTTCCTGTTGTTGACTTCTTTTGTTTCTATTTTTACATCCAAGTGTTGTACATCTTTGCACTTGATTTTACCGTACTGATGAGAGCTTAAGCTCGAAACACGTGTCTACGGTTGCAGAACATTTTGAGGGTTATACCCAATAACTTTTCTACTTATATTTTCATATATTGCCCCTCGATAAATCCATCCTTATTTGTATTTTCCTGGGTAAGATTGTCACGCTGGTAGCTATAGCTGCCTCCGTGGCGACGTTAGTTGTTGCCTTGTAAACACAAGGTCTTCTAACCGAAGCCACAAATGTGTGGTTGGCTTCCTGTTGTTGACTTCTTTTGTTTCTATTTTTACATCCAAGTGTTGTACATCTTTGCACTTGATTTTACCGTACTGATGAGAGCTTAAGCTCGAAACACGTGTCTACGGTTGCAGAACATTTTGAGGGTTATACCCAATAACTTTTCTACTTATATTTTCATATATTGCCCCTCGATAAATCCATCCTTATTTGTATTTTCCTGGGTAAGATTGTCACGCTGGTAGCTATAGCTGCCTCCGTGGCGACGTTAGTTGTTGCCTTGTAAACACAAGGTCTTCTAACCGAAGCCACAAATGTGTGGTTGGCTTCCTGTTGTTGACTTCTTTTGTTTCTATTTTTACATCCAAGTGTTGTACATCTTTGCACTTGATTTTACCGTACTGATGAGAGCTTAAGCTCGAAACACGTGTCTACGGTTGCAGAACATTTTGAGGGTTATACCCAATAACTTTTCTACTTATATTTTCATATATTGCCCCTCGATAAATCCATCCTTATTTGTATTTTCCTGGGTAAGATTGTCACGCTGGTAGCTATAGCTGCCTCCGTGGCGACGTTAGTTGTTGCCTTGTAAACACAAGGTCTTCTAACCGAAGCCACAAATGTGTGGTTGGCTTCCTGTTGTTGACTTCTTTTGTTTCTATTTTTACATCCAAGTGTTGTACATCTTTGCACTTGATTTTACCGTACTGATGAGAGCTTAAGCTCGAAACACGTGTCTACGGTTGCAGAACATTTTGAGGGTTATACCCAATAACTTTTCTACTTATATTTTCATATATTGCCCCTCGATAAATCCATCCTTATTTGTATTTTCCTGGGTAAGATTGTCACGCTGGTAGCTATAGCTGCCTCCGTGGCGACGTTAGTTGTTGCCTTGTAAACACAAGGTCTTCTAACCGAAGCCACAAATGTGTGGTTGGCTTCCTGTTGTTGACTTCTTTTGTTTCTATTTTTACATCCAAGTGTTGTACATCTTTGCACTTGATTTTACCGTACTGATGAGAGCTTAAGCTCGAAACACGTGTCTACGGTTGCAGAACATTTTGAGGGTTATACCCAATAACTTTTCTACTTATATTTTCATATATTGCCCCTCGATAAATCCATCCTTATTTGTATTTTCCTGGGTAAGATTGTCACGCTGGTAGCTATAGCTGCCTCCGTGGCGACGTTAGTTGTTGCCTTGTAAACACAAGGTCTTCTAACCGAAGCCACAAATGTGTGGTTGGCTTCCTGTTGTTGACTTCTTTTGTTTCTATTTTTACATCCAAGTGTTGTACATCTTTGCACTTGATTTTACCGTACTGATGAGAGCTTAAGCTCGAAACACGTGTCTACGGTTGCAGAACATTTTGAGGGTTATACCCAATAACTTTTCTACTTATATTTTCATATATTGCCCCTCGATAAATCCATCCTTATTTGTATTTTCCTGGGTAAGATTGTCACGCTGGTAGCTATAGCTGCCTCCGTGGCGACGTTAGTTGTTGCCTTGTAAACACAAGGTCTTCTAACCGAAGCCACAAATGTGTGGTTGGCTTCCTGTTGTTGACTTCTTTTGTTTCTATTTTTACATCCAAGTGTTGTACATCTTTGCACTTGATTTTACCGTACTGATGAGAGCTTAAGCTCGAAACACGTGTCTACGGTTGCAGAACATTTTGAGGGTTATACCCAATAACTTTTCTACTTATATTTTCATATATTGCCCCTCGATAAATCCATCCTTATTTGTATTTTCCTGGGTAAGATTGTCACGCTGGTAGCTATAGCTGCCTCCGTGGCGACGTTAGTTGTTGCCTTGTAAACACAAGGTCTTCTAACCGAAGCCACAAATGTGTGGTTGGCTTCCTGTTGTTGACTTCTTTTGTTTCTATTTTTACATCCAAGTGTTGTACATCTTTGCACTTGATTTTACCGTACTGATGAGAGCTTAAGCTCGAAACACGTGTCTACGGTTGCAGAACATTTTGAGGGTTATACCCAATAACTTTTCTACTTATATTTTCATATATTGCCCCTCGATAAATCCATCCTTATTTGTATTTTCCTGGGTAAGATTGTCACGCTGGTAGCTATAGCTGCCTCCGTGGCGACGTTAGTTGTTGCCTTGTAAACACAAGGTCTTCTAACCGAAGCCACAAATGTGTGGTTGGCTTCCTGTTGTTGACTTCTTTTGTTTCTATTTTTACATCCAAGTGTTGTACATCTTTGCACTTGATTTTACCGTACTGATGAGAGCTTAAGCTCGAAACACGTGTCTACGGTTGCAGAACATTTTGAGGGTTATACCCAATAACTTTTCTACTTATATTTTCATATATTGCCCCTCGATAAATCCATCCTTATTTGTATTTTCCTGGGTAAGATTGTCACGCTGGTAGCTATAGCTGCCTCCGTGGCGACGTTAGTTGTTGCCTTGTAAACACAAGGTCTTCTAACCGAAGCCACAAATGTGTGGTTGGCTTCCTGTTGTTGACTTCTTTTGTTTCTATTTTTACATCCAAGTGTTGTACATCTTTGCACTTGATTTTACCGTACTGATGAGAGCTTAAGCTCGAAACACGTGTCTACGGTTGCAGAACATTTTGAGGGTTATACCCAATAACTTTTCTACTTATATTTTCATATATTGCCCCTCGATAAATCCATCCTTATTTGTATTTTCCTGGGTAAGATTGTCACGCTGGTAGCTATAGCTGCCTCCGTGGCGACGTTAGTTGTTGCCTTGTAAACACAAGGTCTTCTAACCGAAGCCACAAATGTGTGGTTGGCTTCCTGTTGTTGACTTCTTTTGTTTCTATTTTTACATCCAAGTGTTGTACATCTTTGCACTTGATTTTACCGTACTGATGAGAGCTTAAGCTCGAAACACGTGTCTACGGTTGCAGAACATTTTGAGGGTTATACCCAATAACTTTTCTACTTATATTTTCATATATTGCCCCTCGATAAATCCATCCTTATTTGTATTTTCCTGGGTAAGATTGTCACGCTGGTAGCTATAGCTGCCTCCGTGGCGACGTTAGTTGTTGCCTTGTAAACACAAGGTCTTCTAACCGAAGCCACAAATGTGTGGTTGGCTTCCTGTTGTTGACTTCTTTTGTTTCTATTTTTACATCCAAGTGTTGTACATCTTTGCACTTGATTTTACCGTACTGATGAGAGCTTAAGCTCGAAACACGTGTCTACGGTTGCAGAACATTTTGAGGGTTATACCCAATAACTTTTCTACTTATATTTTCATATATTGCCCCTCGATAAATCCATCCTTATTTGTATTTTCCTGGGTAAGATTGTCACGCTGGTAGCTATAGCTGCCTCCGTGGCGACGTTAGTTGTTGCCTTGTAAACACAAGGTCTTCTAACCGAAGCCACAAATGTGTGGTTGGCTTCCTGTTGTTGACTTCTTTTGTTTCTATTTTTACATCCAAGTGTTGTACATCTTTGCACTTGATTTTACCGTACTGATGAGAGCTTAAGCTCGAAACACGTGTCTACGGTTGCAGAACATTTTGAGGGTTATACCCAATAACTTTTCTACTTATATTTTCATATATTGCCCCTCGATAAATCCATCCTTATTTGTATTTTCCTGGGTAAGATTGTCACGCTGGTAGCTATAGCTGCCTCCGTGGCGACGTTAGTTGTTGCCTTGTAAACACAAGGTCTTCTAACCGAAGCCACAAATGTGTGGTTGGCTTCCTGTTGTTGACTTCTTTTGTTTCTATTTTTACATCCAAGTGTTGTACATCTTTGCACTTGATTTTACCGTACTGATGAGAGCTTAAGCTCGAAACACGTGTCTACGGTTGCAGAACATTTTGAGGGTTATACCCAATAACTTTTCTACTTATATTTTCATATATTGCCCCTCGATAAATCCATCCTTATTTGTATTTTCCTGGGTAAGATTGTCACGCTGGTAGCTATAGCTGCCTCCGTGGCGACGTTAGTTGTTGCCTTGTAAACACAAGGTCTTCTAACCGAAGCCACAAATGTGTGGTTGGCTTCCTGTTGTTGACTTCTTTTGTTTCTATTTTTACATCCAAGTGTTGTACATCTTTGCACTTGATTTTACCGTACTGATGAGAGCTTAAGCTCGAAACACGTGTCTACGGTTGCAGAACATTTTGAGGGTTATACCCAATAACTTTTCTACTTATATTTTCATATATTGCCCCTCGATAAATCCATCCTTATTTGTATTTTCCTGGGTAAGATTGTCACGCTGGTAGCTATAGCTGCCTCCGTGGCGACGTTAGTTGTTGCCTTGTAAACACAAGGTCTTCTAACCGAAGCCACAAATGTGTGGTTGGCTTCCTGTTGTTGACTTCTTTTGTTTCTATTTTTACATCCAAGTGTTGTACATCTTTGCACTTGATTTTACCGTACTGATGAGAGCTTAAGCTCGAAACACGTGTCTACGGTTGCAGAACATTTTGAGGGTTATACCCAATAACTTTTCTACTTATATTTTCATATATTGCCCCTCGATAAATCCATCCTTATTTGTATTTTCCTGGGTAAGATTGTCACGCTGGTAGCTATAGCTGCCTCCGTGGCGACGTTAGTTGTTGCCTTGTAAACACAAGGTCTTCTAACCGAAGCCACAAATGTGTGGTTGGCTTCCTGTTGTTGACTTCTTTTGTTTCTATTTTTACATCCAAGTGTTGTACATCTTTGCACTTGATTTTATCGTACTGATGAGAGCTTAAGCTCGAAACACGTGTCTACGGTTGCAGAACATTTTGAGGGTTATACCCAATAACTTTTCTACTTATATTTTCATATATTGCCCCTCGATAAATCCATCCTTATTTGTATTTTCCTGGGTAAGATTGTCACGCTGGTAGCTATAGCTGCCTCCGTGGCGACGTTAGTTGTTGCCTTGTAAACACAAGGTCTTCTAACCGAAGCCACAAATGTGTGGTTGGCTTCCTGTTGTTGACTTCTTTTGTTTCTATTTTTACATCCAAGTGTTGTACATCTTTGCACTTGATTTTACCGTACTGATGAGAGCTTAAGCTCGAAACACGTGTCTACGGTTGCAGAACATTTTGAGGGTTATACCCAATAACTTTTCTACTTATATTTTCATATATTGCCCCTCGATAAATCCATCCTTATTTGTATTTTCCTGGGTAAGATTGTCACGCTGGTAGCTATAGCTGCCTCCGTGGCGACGTTAGTTGTTGCCTTGTAAACACAAGGTCTTCTAACCGAAGCCACAAATGTGTGGTTGGCTTCCTGTTGTTGACTTCTTTTGTTTCTATTTTTACATCCAAGTGTTGTACATCTTTGCACTTGATTTTACCGTACTGATGAGAGCTTAAGCTCGAAACACGTGTCTACGGTTGCAGAACATTTTGAGGGTTATACCCAATAACTTTTCTACTTATATTTTCATATATTGCCCCTCGATAAATCCATCCTTATTTGTATTTTCCTGGGTAAGATTGTCACGCTGGTAGCTATAGCTGCCTCCGTGGCGACGTTAGTTGTTGCCTTGTAAACACAAGGTCTTCTAACCGAAGCCACAAATGTGTGGTTGGCTTCCTGTTGTTGACTTCTTTTGTTTCTATTTTTACATCCAAGTGTTGTACATCTTTGCACTTGATTTTACCGTACTGATGAGAGCTTAAGCTCGAAACACGTGTCTACGGTTGCAGAACATTTTGAGGGTTATACCCAATAACTTTTCTACTTATATTTTCATATATTGCCCCTCGATAAATCCATCCTTATTTGTATTTTCCTGGGTAAGATTGTCACGCTGGTAGCTATAGCTGCCTCCGTGGCGACGTTAGTTGTTGCCTTGTAAACACAAGGTCTTCTAACCGAAGCCACAAATGTGTGGTTGGCTTCCTGTTGTTGACTTCTTTTGTTTCTATTTTTACATCCAAGTGTTGTACATCTTTGCACTTGATTTTACCGTACTGATGAGAGCTTAAGCTCGAAACACGTGTCTACGGTTGCAGAACATTTTGAGGGTTATACCCAATAACTTTTCTACTTATATTTTCATATATTGCCCCTCGATAAATCCATCCTTATTTGTATTTTCCTGGGTAAGATTGTCACGCTGGTAGCTATAGCTGCCTCCGTGGCGACGTTAGTTGTTGCCTTGTAAACACAAGGTCTTCTAACCGAAGCCACAAATGTGTGGTTGGCTTCCTGTTGTTGACTTCTTTTGTTTCTATTTTTACATCCAAGTGTTGTACATCTTTGCACTTGATTTTACCGTACTGATGAGAGCTTAAGCTCGAAACACGTGTCTACGGTTGCAGAACATTTTGAGGGTTATACCCAATAACTTTTCTACTTATATTTTCATATATTGCCCCTCGATAAATCCATCCTTATTTGTATTTTCCTGGGTAAGATTGTCACGCTGGTAGCTATAGCTGCCTCCGTGGCGACGTTAGTTGTTGCCTTGTAAACACAAGGTCTTCTAACCGAAGCCACAAATGTGTGGTTGGCTTCCTGTTGTTGACTTCTTTTGTTTCTATTTTTACATCCAAGTGTTGTACATCTTTGCACTTGATTTTATCGTACTGATGAGAGCTTAAGCTCGAAACACGTGTCTACGGTTGCAGAACATTTTGAGGGTTATACCCAATAACTTTTCTACTTATATTTTCATATATTGCCCCTCGATAAATCCATCCTTATTTGTATTTTCCTGGGTAAGATTGTCACGCTGGTAGCTATAGCTGCCTCCGTGGCGACGTTAGTTGTTGCCTTGTAAACACAAGGTCTTCTAACCGAAGCCACAAATGTGTGGTTGGCTTCCTGTTGTTGACTTCTTTTGTTTCTATTTTTACATCCAAGTGTTGTACATCTTTGCACTTGATTTTACCGTACTGATGAGAGCTTAAGCTCGAAACACGTGTCTACGGTTGCAGAACATTTTGAGGGTTATACCCAATAACTTTTCTACTTATATTTTCATATATTGCCCCTCGATAAATCCATCCTTATATATATATATATATATATATATATATATATATATATATATATATATATATATATATATATATGTATATATATATATACAATATTGTAATGGAAATTTGGATTTTCTGTTTCTTTCCGTATAACCCAGTTACAATCCTTCTCTGCGCATCATTTTCATACAAATATTGATGAATTTGATATTTGAATGAAAGATACCGGTATTTTTTCAAAAATTTTCGTGATGTTTCTCTAGGTACCCCGGCCTCATATTCGATCTGCCTTAATGATGTAAGTATTTGGATTAATTTCAACCGCTGCTAGAACAGTGATCTCCGTATCTTCGCTTACAATATCGTGTTCCCCATCATGATCATTCCGTTCTTTCCTGAACTGTGACTACAATATTGCAAAATAGTTTCTACACTAGGTTGCGGATGGTTAGGATACCTCTCCTGGTAGGTACAGACGCAAGGATAAATAGGAATTTTTCCTTGCCTCTCCATATATCAACATCATATCAACCTTTTCAGTTTGGGTAAATCGGTAGTAGTTGTTCATTTCACAAATGATTATCTTAGACAATTCAGAACATTTGAAATGTCAACAATTTGGCGTATACACAACAACAGATCAATTCTACAAATTTAATTCCATAGCCAACTAACATGAAGTTGAAATGTTCAATACAAGGTATAGCATGGAAATTATCTTCATTAAAAATAATTAGGAAACAAAAATGTAGAGGTTTTTTTATTTTTTGTATTTCAATATGTATAAGGTGAAGTGGGGCAAATGTGATCTACTTTTTGAATAGTTCAACTTTCATTCAATATAAAGCTGCAGAGAAACGTTTAAAAAATTTGAGAAAAAAACTATATACTTTTGGAACGGTTTTGTATTGATTGTTTACGAGAAAGTTAAATAATGTTTAATGTTGTTAATGTTGCGCGATGTTTTTTAAAATCATATCAATATATCACATTTACCCCAGTGACTGGGGCAAATGTGAAGGAAGTTTATATTTTTGTAGTAAATAGCATATTCCGTAGTTTGGGGCAATTGTATTAAGATTCAATTTAAGTTCTCTATTTGTGTAATTTTTATAATTTATTTTGTTAAAAAATACCAAAAATGTGAACTAGGAAACAATGCCAGAACAAAGGAAAAAAACTAATAAAATTAAACACAAAACACTCTTAGATGTCTTAGAGTTAATGTTGAATGTTTAAAGTTTTTAGAGAAAATTGAAAATTAGTACATTCCTCGTCTATCAACTATAGGATCAGGTAGCACTTTCATATCCTGTTCAAGTACATTACCAATGTCGGTATTTATTGGCCATACAATTTTTTTAATTTAACTATCCACCCATCATCCGTGTATTCTGATACAAGTCCCACATAATGTCTGATTATCTTTTACCAATACCCAACTGCCTTATAAATTGATGTTCGGCCTGCTAAAACATCAGACATTGCAGTGTTGAGATCAGCTGCCGAATATTTTCCATAAGTTTCTTTTTTTTTGTAGCAGCGAACCATGATATCTATAACAAATAAAGCTTGGAAAACTTGTTCTACAACTGTTTAAATTAATTGTTTGAGTAATGCAGGTTTGAATCCAAGAAGTTATACAAACGGGGTAAATGTGATATACTGTGACACATTTGGCCTAAATTCCAAGGGGCAAATGTGTTATAGCAACGTTTGAGGTCAATAATGCGATTTTTATTTCAATAACATATACCATCCGTTTTTTCAAACTACTATGAACTACTAAGTATATAAAAATTAGATTAATATTCCTACATACCGAAAAAATAAAATATTATTCCACCAACGGGGTAAATGTATAAAAAAATCTTATCTTATCTGTACTCAAATGAAATCCAAGTTTGGATTTCGACGGCTTCTAGTAGTGGCTCACTAGACTAGAAGTGGCACAAGCATATTCATACAAATAGCGAGTTTCAAACGTACTATCGCAATTGCCCCATTATCACATATACCCCACTTCACCTTATGAGTTTCTAACCAACTATAAAAATTGCTATGTATTGATGTTGAAAAATTAAGTAAAACTAAAATTATAAAAATAATTATTCTGCATAAAATTTATTGTGTGAAAAGTTTGGCAATGAATTATTGTTACTTACATGACATTGTTCAATCTTCCACAGCATACTTTCATGAAATTGTTCCGTTACGAGGGAACTACAAAAAGTATTTTTTTTATAAAATGTCAATTATATCAGCAGATTGTATAATGAAAGTATGATTGTGATATATCCTTGTAAAGGTAATTCTATACCAAATAGTAATTTTCAAAAAAAAAAAAAAATCCCATTTGAAATATAAAAATTGGATGCGCTTCCGGTCAAGCCGGAAGTGTCATATTTGGATTGATACTTGCTAAATTGAAAATTCATAATAGCAAATCGACGTACCAAATTTGAAACATCCATATAAAAAACAACGAAGATACAGGGGGGTAAATTGGTTCCGGGTCACCCAGTATAAGCAATGGGTTGAAGACAACAAGATAAATGATTATTCAGAAAATGTTTCACTGGTTAGTTGATGGTCGCCAAAAAATATAAAAACTGGAAAAAATTAACACCATAAGAGACCTACTAGAAGAGGAGCAAAATATGGTTCGAATGACGGAAAAAGTTATTTGGAATCGACAAAAAGTAGAAGGTGGAAAGGGGTGAACTTTTAGGAGTTGAAAGTGATATTTCATGGTTTTTCGAGAATTGCAACGAAAGGTTACCTCCTATCGAAAAAAATTGATTGGCTAAGTTGTTAATATAATAAAAAGATCTACAACTTTTGTGTCCAATATTTTTCCACATTACCTCAAATTTTTCGGAAAAATCGGGAAAACCTATCTTTCAGTTTTTAATTTTCTCCTCTCGCAAAAATTATTTTTTTGTCACGAAATTTGGTGGAAATATAACTTATTATGTTCAAGTAAGATGTAAGTATTTTGTAGCGAAATACAGATTTTCATTTTTTTTTCGACAAATTCCGAAAAAAACGACCTCAATTTCAATTAAAAAGTTTCACCGGTAAAATTCGTCTTTTCAAGCTCTTTAGTTGCTGTTTTTTTCGTTGAACCGTCTACTTTTAGATGATGTAATGAAAGAGTAGCACTACTATGGAAAAAGTTTCCAGAAAACGCGAAAAAATTTAAAGACAGATTTCCAAAAATCATTTTTTTTATTCTAAACTCATATTTATGTATTAAAATTATTGAAATTACCAGTTGAAACCTTTTGAGAATATTGATTTCATGTTACCTTAATGGGTACAAAGAATAAACAGGGACATAAATGAGGATTTGATTATGATAGAAGGGCGTCAAAAAATGTCAAATTACAAATCAAATTATGATGGGTACTCCTAATCAGCCCTTATCAACTATTTCAGAAATTGCAAGAAGGATACGTAGATCAGTCAAATGTCAAAAAAAGTCAAATTGAAAAACAAATTATGACAGGTACTACTCAGCCCTTATCAAATATTTCAGAATTTGTAACAACAACAGAAGCAACTCTTTCATCGACAATTTATTTCTCTACCATTTCTATTTACTGCAATACGAATAACATCCCCATCGAAATCTCGTCTCAAATTAATTTCAGAAATGTTACAAACTACGCATTTAATTTTTTTAATAAGTCCTCAAATTGTTGATTTTTACTATTGTTTTTTAAAAATAGAATGAAACTATGGAAAAAAATATATTTTCTCCCCTCAAATGATCTTTTGAAAGTGGTACTTTCTCCCTCAAGGGGCCCTTCTTTTCCACCAGCTCACAAGATTTCTGAAGAAACCAAATGTTTTGCCTCTGAACGTCTAGCACGTAACTATTTGGGTCACTCTTCAGAGTTGAAATTCATTAATTCTTTCCTAAGTCAGTGCAATGTGATATTTTGAAAATTATTGATAATGAACAAAATGATCTTTATTTCCAAATAGACAACACATTGTATAGGAATAGTCAAAAACTTAAATCTAGGTAAATATAAATACAGGAAAAATTTAAAATTTCAGACAAAATAAAAAATCTTAAACAACAGGTTCGAAATCAATAATATCAATTCCAATTAGAATTGTCCTGAACATATTCTAAAACAAATATGCCAACATGTCAGAATAAAAGCCTGCAAACAAGACACTACGGTTCTACGACATAAACTCTTCAACACTATACAGACATTTTTCTAATAGAAATTATCGCAATTGTTTCTTGAATAGTTTAATACATTTGCATTCTTATATATATTTTGGCAATTTATTAAATATCCTGGGCGCCATAGAGGAAGGAGAGTTGAATGATATGCTAAATTTATTAAAAGGTACATGAAGGTCATTTTTGGTTCGGGTATCAAATTGATGTCCGACTTTATTGGTACTGAATAATGTGCCCTGCAACATCCCTGCAACTTTCGGCTCGATCTACCAACGAGAGAACGCAAAACTCGCTTTTGAGCAATAAAAACATCGTGTGAGGATACAGATAAACCCCATAGACATATACCATATCGCAATCTACTGTCAGCTTGTGCATAATATAGTGCAAGTAGTTGATTTATTTCCAATACTTTCCTAGTAGTTCTTTCACTTCATTGTTGATTCATCCTTTTTCTACTAGAAAACATTTTACAAAAGTCGATCAGAAACATTGACATATTTGATAACATTTTCGACTTAATAAGTCAATATTTTTTTGCACTTAGTCGTTGCCAGGCAACAGAAAATAACTGTTAGGGAATATTTGTTTTTGTACTATAAATTATATTGATGTATTCGTTTTAGAGTCTGGTATGCTGACTAAAAGCTTGAACTTCTATATCTTGTAAGGTCATTTTAACTAACTTGTCCATTCTACAAGCCCCAGAAACATTTCTCTTTTAACTTCCACTGAGTTGATTTTATGCTTACTCAAACTCAAAGCTTATGTTATTGAATGCCATTCGGTTTCGTTTTTCTTCATATTCTCAGCTTTTCTTAAAATTATCCACCCAGAATGCATAAGGAGCACAAAAAGCCTTCACGACTGCAGTGTGCCTCCCGAATTGCAATCAGAGATGAGTTTCTGTAATAAGAAAGCCATTCTCTATCATTTCAAAATGCAGCGGGTTGAATTTCTAATATTCTACTGCCTTTGCTGTAAATGAAAGGATAAGAACAAAAAAAGTAGGTCATTAATATGATAGTATCTATCCATTTGCAGACAACATGCAAAAGCCAAATATTTTTCAGAACTCATTCTGCCACAAAGAACAACAAAACTTCGAAATCCGAATTTATCTACATCGCAGATTTTTCAATTCGTATTCCGTAATACTTACTTACTACTCGTACTACTTCAAATTACTTGAAAATACATAAAACGGTCACCCAATAAGACTTCCGGCAGAAATAGTCAATCTGACCTCCTTCTATCCTTTATTGCTCGAGTCGTTCCAATTATTCAACGAAATAATTACTGTTCTTTGAATATGGACCAAATCAAGGGTTCTAACAAAATGCCTCTCATTGTATAAAACTGCCGTTCCGCCAGTGCGTGTGCTGTGCCTGCTCCCCTTACGAACTGACTTTTCAACCCTGCCACTGGCCCTCCCACTCGGACAAATGAAAGAATACAGGATTTTCACCTATTTATTCACCAGGAATACCCGATTCATCTATTGCCACCAGGGCCGGACTGAGCACTTACAAACTCATCGTCCCATGAGTGAGTAGTACCTACTATTTTATGATTACTTAAAAGGGATAAAAGAAAGTTTTAGGACAGTTTAGTGATTTAAAACCACCACTTTTCTCAATTCTGAAGAGTTACTTATAGATGAGGAATAATGTGGTACCCAAATAATTTTAAGATAGCACCAGATCTGGGTGGTTACAGGTACTTTAAAAGTAATTAAAATTAAGTACAAAGTACTTTTTCAAAAAAATAACTACCTAATTACAATTTTAAAGTACTTTTTCATAAGAAGAAATAATTTTAATTACAAAGTACATATAATAAAAATAGGAATAAAAAAACATGATTATGGGCCGAAAAAAAAAATTTTAATCTACAAAATTCACAACAAGAAAAAAGTCAGTAATTACAGACCTATATATATATATATATATATATATATATATATATATAAGGATGGATTTAGCGAGGGCAATATATGAAAATATAAGTAGAAAAGTTATTTGGTATAACCCTCAAAATGTTCTGCAACCGTAGACACGTGTTTCGAGCTTAAGCTCTCATCAGTACGGTAAAATCAAGTGCGAAGATGTACAACACTTGGATGTAAAAATAGAAACAAAGGAAGTCAACAACAGGAAGTCAACAACAGGAAGCCAACCACACATTTGTGGCTTCGGTTAGAAGACCTTGTGCTTACAAGGCAACAACTAACGTCGCCACGGAGGCAGCTATAGCTACCAGCGTGACAATCCTACCCAGGAAAATACAAATAAGGATGGATTTAGCGAGGGCAATATATGAAAATAACTTTTCTACTTATATTTTCATATATTGCCCTCGCTAAATCCATCCTTATTTGTATTTTCCTGGAGTTAAACTGGAACTGAAAAGACTGGCCCTTTTAGTCACGTAAAATCTTGGTTTTTTGACAACACTGTAATGCCACGAAGTTGAATTGGACAGATACATGTTAATGAATAAGCGTCTTGTTTCTCATTTTTTATGTTTTCTAATTATTGTTGTAATACTGTCAATATAATACTGTCAATATAAAAATTTCTCTAGTTGAAATAAATAACACGTTAGGCGGTTTATTTGTTCTATTCTTTCCATTTGACTTGCAACAACTTACATATTCAATTACTGAGATCTTTGAGAATATTCTGTAATTCCGTCTGGGAACTACCATACATTCAATATGATTGCACAAACGCAGTTTGGTTTTTGAAATAATCTCTCCACTCATGACGCCATTGCTACTACTACATAATAATATCGCATATATGGTCGTGAATATCGAGTAATGCCCTTTGAATTGTTTTAGTGCATTGACCCATTCACTCTTGTTATTTATTAATTCGATCACAATAGAAGTTCATTATCATTATACGACCGACACTGAAATTAGCAAAGTCGCGTGACGAGCTAAAATCGTGGACATTTCCTTACATAAATACAAGAGGAATGGAATGTTAAGATAGTTAGTAATAGACTCCTTATAGAGGAGAGAGCCCTAGCGCTCAGTTAGCCTTATAGGCCTTTTGGCCTTAGCTGTAAGGATTGGTTTAGTGATGGTTTTAGGTAAGAGTTTTATTTCTCCCATATTTTGTTATTGAATGTCCTTTATTTTAAAATGTATATTTAACTTTCCCCCCAGTATCCCAGTTATTATTTAATAAATGTTTATGTTTTGTCGTTACCCCTTGAGTTTCTATAGCTACCATCTGTAGCTACACCCCAAGTCGTATTTCGTATACGACTCTAGTAGCTATCATAGTCCTAGTCGCGACAATATCCAGCAATGAATAAGTGGAAAGCGTGATTAGACATCTTTATCGATTTTTATGGAGAATTGGAATGTTTATGGTTTAGTGAGTCAGAATTCACTATACAACTATTCACAAAGTGTTGGAATAGATACGAGCCATAAGTCATCCCTCAAGGGACTGAACTAGGCCCAGTTTTGTTCATAATACGTATAAATGAAATAGTCAGTAATGAGCATTCTGGACCCATAAGTTTGTTCGCTTTATACTGGGGATTCACGGTAACAACAACGTAAAACAGCTGAATATTAACTGAAAAAATTAAATAGTTTACCTATTTATTGTCTTAACAATGAACAAAGAGAAAACAAAAGTTGTTTTAAGTGCATGAGACGAAAGCAACTTACACCATTACGATTCTAACAATTTGAATGGCCCATTGGAGTGTCTGGAAATTTATATTGATTAATTTCTTACGTGGGACATTCATCTTGCTAATATGGTGAAGAATCCCCGACGACTCATATACAGATTTTGACAGTTCACATATCTCGAAATGCTGTACTATGCTTTAGTGGAATCCACCATCCACCTCGGTGCTAGTGGTTGGGAAACAATTCGAAACAGTGACCTAAAATCAACTAAGGGATCAATATGTTCAAGCCAAGATTAAGATAAGTGGCCAAAAGTGCCTTATTCAGTTTATTCCTTGATGAACATCAAATAAGTAACTCGAAAATATTGAAAATTTTAATTCTAGATATTGATTAAACCATAATTCAGAGTGAAGGTGGACATAATTTTCACTCTTTTTTTGTGTGACTCAGTAGCATTGCCTAACTTCAGAGCCCTTCACTTGGAATTTTTTAGGTATGTCAGAATAACGTGGCGTAAAGCAACTTAGTCTCTATCAATAAAAATGTTATGAAGGAACAAAATTTGAAAAATATACCGTTTAATCAACCTCTACTTCATTTTCAGAGTTTTTATCAAAATTTTGACATCACTGGATTCTGAAAGTCTTGAAATATCATAAATCAGAATTGCATGGAAATTGGTACATAAATAAAAATATTATGGGAGAATAAATAAAACTTGAAGATGTTGTTCAATGGAAACAGCCTAAAATTCCGTAAATTTATTTTCTTATGATTTTTGTATTTATGAACAGATTTCGATGAAATTCTAGTCAGTGATATTTCGAGACTTCCTGAATTCAATGGTGTAGTCAGAATGAAAATAAAAGTTCTGAAAATGAAGGGCCGGGTACATAAAACGTCATATTTTTCGACTTATATTCCTATATAACATTAATAGACGCATTTCAACGTAATTATGACGGTGAGCCTTTGAAAATGTCCCGAATCAAGTGTTATGTCAGTATTTTTCTAAAAAAACGATAATAACTTCTTTATGTTTTTTGCCTTGAACAATAAGAATAGTTGGTCATAAAATTAGGACTCGTATATGAATTTAGGTGTCCTAGTGCTAGTGGACTTTTCGAATGTCTACCTGATGAAAAACAAACATCCCAATCAGTTGAGGAATGTTTTATAAGAGTGTTTCCATTTGAAATGGGCCGCACTGTATATCCATTTTTCACAGTTAACTATAAACAATTAAAAATTGGGAAAAATATTTGAGAAATTTTTTATCACATAACCAAATTCATATTCAGAATACTCTAAATTCCTTCAGATCTCAATTCTTGATTTGTAGCTAGAAATTGTAGCTAGCGACAATCAGTATCAAATACAGAATGGATTAGTTTTAATTTTTTATTATGAATAATTCTAAAAATTTAAATAAAATGAATAAAAAATGTGAAAGAATCATTGAAATATCTCTGGAAATGAAAAAGTTATGGGACTTTGTAGTTGCGCTTGGAAGATTAGTTTCATAGTACGCAGCTCTCTAGTGTGTGACGTCACGCCACATGAACGAGGCGACTGGTATTCGCAGTTTCGCAGACTACTTCCATATTTATCGGTGTACAATCACTTGCGCCGTTCGTGTCGAGTACTGTTCATTACACGATGACTGAAATTTAAAAAATATCCTACAAATATTGTATTGTGCCTATGTGTAAAAGCACGACAATTAAAAACCCCAATAAATTGTTTTTTCATGTACCAAATGACATGAATAAAAGGAAGAAGTGGTGCAAACTAATGAGGTGAAACTTGGACCTAAAAGTACTACATATGTGTGCCTTGGTGCGGCTAAGAATCTAATACGTAATTATTTGTGGTGTGGCGCTCTCAGACATGTGGCTTGATGTCATAGACGAGTCGGAGACTAAAGATGTTCCGCGCTAAAATACGTAAATTACAAGAGGTAATGATTTTGCGGTAAAGCATACATGCGTGAATAAGTCTAATGCCTTCCATATTCAACCAGCAAATCTCTCTAATACACGCAGAAGTTGGGGTACCTCTCTTAAGTCCAAAAATCACTCTGGCGCAGCAATTTTGTACCCTTTGGATCCTTAACCAATCTCTCTTCAATAGACTAGGTCCGTATAGAGTGCCAGCGAAGTTCAAATGAGATAGAACCAATGTTTCTCAAAGTTTGATTCAAAGTTTTCTGTTGAGTAAAGATCTATTATTATAAATAAGTTTAAGATTGCAATGGGCTCGACGTAGTATGAGAGATATATGTGATGAATATCTCAGATCACTGTCTATCAGAACATCGAGGTTTTTTGAGGTTTCATTCAAAACAATGTTATCATGGTTCACTGTAATTTGAACCATATTTTTGCATCTTTTTTTAGCTGACGATCGCCAAATAGAAGAACTTTGGATTTGGAGGCATTTATGGACAAGCAAAATTGTTTGGATAAGGATATTAAAGAGTTGAGGTCGTCGTTGATTAATGAGCAAGCCATCACAATATCTTTTTCTTCGAAGCTGAGATACACCTGGGTGTCATCAGCATAAAAATGTGTAGAGCAGTGACGTAGGCTATCATGGAATTAATGCGTGTAGAGGATGAAGAGTAGTGGTCCAAGGATAAACCCTTGTGGTACCCCACTCTCGACTTGTATGTATTGGGAAAGATTTCCCTCATACTTAACTGCTTGTAATTGTCTGAACAAATAACTTTCCATAAAATTAATAGAGTTTCCGCTGAAACCGATATAATGCAGGATAGAGCAAAGAAGCTGATGATTGATCCGATCAAAGGCTTTGCTGTAATCATGTAATACCAATAGACAAAGTTGGTTCGCGTCGAGAGCTGTATGAATGTCGTCCGTCTCCTTCAACAGTCCTGTGGTGCAGCTATGTGAAGGCCTATATCCTGACTGACACATTGGTAATATGTTGAAATTATCAATATGGTTTTTCATCTGCTTAACTAAGATTTTTTCATATGCTTTCGATATAGCACACAATATACTGATAGGCAGCAGTTCTTTATATTCTTTCGGGGCATTAATTTTGGGCAGTGGAATTACATGAGTACATTTCCACAGAGAGGGATATTTATTAGATCTTATGCAGGAGTTGAAGATATGCGTGATTAATTGCAGAATGAAAGGACAACTATGTAATAACATATTAATTCCAGTTTTAAAGAGAAACATTCTCAATTGAAAATTGAATCAATACATGACTTCTCTGGATATGGAAAAACCCTTCGATAAAATTGAAGTTACTTTTTTGTAATATCTAACAGAAAACAACTACTTCCCCGGCAAAAGCCACGCTGGACATTGAACTACATCTGATAGATATTGAGAAAGACCCTATATAACTTGAGAGAAAAAATCTGAAAGTGAAAATTTGCATTTTCATTCAGATAGTTGATTATTTATTAAATGTCCAGTTTCCATTGGAGATTCTTATCTATGATGAGATAAGGGAGAATGTTATTCAGAAGTATCACTCACAGAAAGAAAATCGCTCATTCCATTGATGCGTGAATAATTGCATCTCTTTCGCTAGGCCTCCAATACATTTTGGTGGACAAAAAATCTATTTCACTCTTCTAAGATCATCAGGGAGGTCGGAAGAATTGGAAAACATACTCTTCAGAAGCAATTTCACACTGTAATGAGGAATTGTTGGACTATTTCTTGTGGGGTGAAACTGAAAATAGTTTTCTGACATAAAACCTGTCATGGGTATGGCATGTTGATTTCATTGAAAATATGAACAGGATGTTCATAAAGTCAGTTGTGGAATCATCTGCGACTGAAAGTTGGAATTTAGTCGCTGTTTTCCATCGTACAAGTTAACCTCTCTTAGAAGGGATTCATGTTTTAAAGAGAAACATTCTAAATTGAAAATTGAATCAATACATGACTCCTCTGGAATTGGAAAAACCCTACGATAAAATTGAAGTTACTTTTTTGTAATATCTAACAGAAAACAACTAAGATATTGAGAAATACCCTATATAACTTGAGAGAAAATATCTGAAAGTGAAAATTTGCATTTTCATTCAGATAGTTGATTATTTATTAAATGTCCAGTTTCCATTTGAGATTCTTATCTATGATGAGATAAGGGAGAATGTTATTCAGAAGTATCACTCACAGAAAATCGCTCATTCCATTGATGCGTGAATAATTGCATCTCTTTCGCTAGGCCTCCAATACATTTTACAAAAAAGTATCTTCAATTTTATCGTAGGGTTTTTCCATTTCCAGAGGAGTCATGTATTGATTCAATTTTCAATTGAGAATGTTTCTCTTTAAAACATGAATCCCTTCCAAGAGAGGTTATCTTGTACGATGGAAAACAGCGACTAAATTCCAACTTTCAGTCGCAGATGATTCCACAACTGACTTTATGAATATCCTGTTCATATTTTCAATGAAATCAATATCAATTCCAATATTATCAGCACCCACTGCCTTAGATTTGATAGATAACAGTGCAGAAAAAACTTCTTCATCAGTGGTAAATAAGAAATTGAAGTTTTCTATACTGTGCATGTGATTTTGGCCATACTGAAGGAGGGTATCAGAATCGGGCTCTGTCTCACTTTTGGATGACTCAATGAAATAGCGATTCATGTCGTTTACATCGGACAGGGAAACGGGAATTTTCGTATTATTACGTTTTGTATGTATATCTAAATCTCTCAGGTCCTTCCACACGGTTTTACTGTTTTGATTTTTCATTCTGTATTCTAAATATGCTTTCTTCTCATGCTTAATAGCTGAATTTGTGTAATTCTTCATAATAATTCCATTGTCCAACTTGCTTAGTTTTTTTGAATTTGGCTAGAACTTTATCACGGATATTCATCACCAAGCGAATATTATCAGTCAGCTAAGGAGCCTTTTTCTTATAAATTTTCACGGTTCTCAAGGGCGCATGTGTATTGAAAGTTTGCAGAATAGTTTGACTGAGTATTTCAACCTTTTCATCTATATCATCAACTATGTAGACCTGTCCCAGGCTACTGTTACCAAAATCTGTTAAGAATGCAAATACTTATTTCATGATTCAGACAACCAGATCTGGGGTCTTTCTTTACGGTGTTCTGAACTAAATGGTGTGGGCTCGGTACGTTTTACCCAATTTTTCAATTTTATAGTGGTTTTAGTTAGCAGTAAAAACGTAGTATTTGCTTATTTTTCACAGCATTGATTCAACTATTTTTGCTACATTGAGACTAGAGAAGTTTTTTAAAACAACCAAACACGACATGCGAATAATAGTTTAAAAAATGCCAGTTACAGATGACACCTTGTATATTTTTATGATTGAAGGATTGAGGTCTGCGTGTTTTAGGGTGTTCTGAACCAGAATCCATTACTCCCGCTCTGAAAAAAAAAACGGTAGACATTTCTGAGTACCACATGAAGTATATGAAAAAAATTGGAATCGTTCCATTCTAAAAAAAATACGAAGGTTATGCTAATCAAAGTGGGACACACTGTATATAAACTTGAATTTCGAAACAATTGCTACATCCAAAGTGAAAGTTGTTTCTAATGCTCTGAGACAAGCTGATCCGACCCTGGTACTTACTGTCTCCACCCCAAACCTGCGCTGCAATCTGAAGAGCCGAAGCATGGGAACTTCGGTAATGTTTGCCGTATTCTTATTTGCGTTGTATAGAGACTCAACCAAGAGTGAATCGCACATAGATAGGACCCACCTGGAGTTCTGTTGTCTCTGCCAAACAATGGGCCTGTAATTCCATATGTGCCCAATGGAAGCATTCTTTTTATTCTTCCTACTTGATAGCTTCTCTTCTTATTTTTTATCTGACGATCGTTATCAAAATTGGGGGAAGACTTCTTCGGCGTATTGGATTTGAATAGGAAATTTGATTTTTTCTTCAATTTATTCGAGTTTCGTATTTCTTTTTGTTGGTTACGATTTGTCCTGACATTTTATTCAACTGTATAGAGTTTGTCACTCTTTAAACTTTATTATTTCACTATTGGGAAAGATAAAGATAAGGAATAAATACAACTTAAAGTTTCTCTGATTTCCACTGAGTAATGGTTAATTTGTTACAACCGTTTTTGACTTCTGCACCATTATCAAATAACTGATACTAGACTAACGTAAGTTCTTAATATATAGGTATATACCAGGTGTCCGCGGAAGATGATAGAATGAAATTTGGAGGATCTGCATAAGACACAAAACTGCGTTTTTTGTGTAAATAAGTCATGTCCATGCAACTTCCAGTTCCACCGGAAGTGACTAGAACTTTCGATTTTCAACTGGGACACTCAGTATATTTTCACCTCCTTGGTCTTCCATGACATTCTGAACGCATCCATGTATCATTTATTACTTTTTGTGAGATTTTTTTTTATTTTGAATTTTATTTGTTAATCTAGAATGGTATGGATATGTTCGAATCACTAATTGCAGCCTTAAAATTTTGGGAAAAATGTATGGGTTTTGCAAAATTTAATTTTTAAATTGAAATTAGGTAATAAGTTTTTTCAAATGGTAACATGGTGGCTCGTTGGGTTAGGAAAAAAGACCATATTATACAATTTGATACCACACACTATAATAGGTTTGAAACAAAATTCCGTTAAAAACTCAAAAAATAAAATGTACATGCATCGAGTAACCTGTGACAAATACAACTGATAAAACAAAATTATTAAGGAAGAGATCGACTTTTTATTTTACCTCGCTTCTGTAAAATTAAATTAGGAATTTATTGATGATATTTATGCAAGGAGATATTTTATTGATCTTTTCTCATCAGTTGTGTTGGTTACAGCTTGCTCGATGCATTTAAATCTTATTTTAATCTATTATGATCCTTCATTTT
The DNA here is from genome assembly GCA_944452925.2 of Chrysolina oricalcia. Classification (NCBI taxonomy): domain Eukaryota; kingdom Metazoa; phylum Arthropoda; class Insecta; order Coleoptera; family Chrysomelidae; genus Chrysolina; species Chrysolina oricalcia. Next base: position 38,163,985 of record OX101821.2, on the reverse strand, counting down.
GAGAAATTTTGTTTGAAATCTAATAATATGTAGTATCAAATTGATAGTAATCTAATGTACTTTTTTCCTAACTCACCATGTTGCCATTTGAAAAAATTAGTAATAGAAATTTTAAAATGAAATTTTACATGGCAGATACATCGGGATCAAAAATAGTACATTTGTATTATTCTCAAAATTTAAGGACTGAAATTAGTGATTTGAAGATATGTGGAATATAAAATTAATTTCAAAATAAAAATTAAATTCAGTTACAAAAAGTGACCATGGTGGAAAGCTGCATGGAGTTGAGTTATTTGTCAAAAGATGCAGTTTGATGTCTTATACAGATCCTCCAAATTTGATCCCATTATCTTCAAAAACAAAAAAGTTATATCCGCGGACACGCGGTATATAGTACAAGAAAGTAACACAATTTCAGGTGGACTTAATTAATATAATAAAAGTATTATAAGAAATTCCATGAACAAGTAACAAATGGAACAAGACTCAGTGTAAACTCTTCAAAAGATGTAGTTTTCTATATTATTTATTAATTAAAAATAAATTTTCACAAAATAAATTAATCGACATTCACAAAAAAATGGAAATCACATTATCAGAATAGATTTAAGGGATAAGTGGGGTAAGGTAAGTGAGACCCATTGGTAGGTATTTCATAGTTGAAATTATCTAGATCAACATCCTGTAAACATTCTTTTGTTACTCAAGGCTTCTTGACATGACCATGCCTATATTATATTCATTTATTAATACATTATTATTATATTAATTATTGGGCAATTGAATATATCGGGATTAAATGATGCAACAAAAAATGGACCATGACATAGTATAGTTGCTTCAACACCACCCAGTTCAAACATAATTCGAAGGTGTCCATGATGAAACTGTAACTGAAATGATTTTCACTAAACTTCCTTAGTGAATATCATTTCAGTTATAGTTTCATTATAAAAATTAACATGGACTTTCATCATGTATTGAATACATCAATTTAAAATAATGATAATATGAAAGCTTTTCTGAAACAGAAAAGCCACTAATCATTACAGGAATTCATGACCTCATCGACATAAATGACAAAATCACAACATAGAGTGAGAAATTTCTCTGCATAACTCTCATCCAAACCCAGTTTTTAATCTATTTTGAAATTTATTTTAGTTGTGTTCACAAGGTTGTGTATAGTTACAAGCATTCCTGCAAAGCGAACGATTAAACTCCTACTGGCAAAGGAATCTGAGGTTTCAATCGAGCAAACCCTATCCCTCAGATTTCGGCAAAGTCCGACCGTGAGAGTTTCTCTACATCTATTATCTCGTATTAAATTTTGTAATATGTTTGACAATTATACAAATATTATTATTATATTACATTCATCTTCATCTTCTAGTCTCTTAGCTCCCGATTAGACCAATATTATGCTCATGATCAATATTTTGTAATGTACTGTACCTATATTGTAACATTCAGAGCAAAATAAATTATCTAAATATATATCTAAGTCCAACTTTGTAATTTCACAGAGGCCTAGAGAGACCCACGACGGATTTAAATTTTTTTCTACCAGATATTTGTAATGGAACAACTTTGCATGAGCATTCTGAAACAAATATCTGAATAACAACAAACGCAAAGAAATGATTCTCTCTTTGGCCGAAACTTTGCTACCTCCTCCTATGACAAAATATTTTTTTTGTTAATTTTACACCTTAAAAAAAAGTAATTTTTTGGGATTTTTATTCTACCACCATTCCAGAACCAAAAAGTTATATTTTGGCAAGTCGTTATAGTTTCACTCTTCCAGCTGATAAAATCTTGTTTTGTTTTTACAACAAAAAAATAATTTATTTGCTGCTGTTGATTGAACAGAGGATAAAGTAACCCTCTGATGAATTGAGTTGTTCAATATTACCTTTCATTTAGATACAGGAGGCGTTCCATTAATTTGGTCATAATTTTACTCATACTATTTTCAGAATGTTGACTATCATTCATGAAAGTTTTGTCGACTTTGCATTTTGCGTATATATGATGTATTTTCAAAGTTTACCATATGATGACATATTCTGGGTAGATTACTATCGATTGAGCAAAATTTTAGGGAACATTTCGATGAATTGAATTCTATTACAAAACTTTTTCAAATCAATTGTTCGATGCTATAAACAATGCAAACTAAACACAATAACAAGATTGCATCAATGCACGCACACTCAAGAACATATTATAATTAACGAATTCAACAACCAAATAATATATATACATATATGTCATAAGTAACTTTCTGTTAAATATAGTAATACTGTTAACTTTAAAAATGAATATCTTAGAAACGCAATATGCAAAAATTACAGAACTTCCACATATAATAGTCAACTATTTCAAAAAAGTGTGTGTAAAATAAGGTCCAAATTAATGAAACGGTTTTTGAGATATTCAGTAAAAACTTTGTAAATCAACTAAAAAAAATGTAACGCACCCTGTATTTGAATGAAAAGTAATTTTGAACAACTGAATTCATCAGACAGTTACGTCATGTTTGTTCAATCAACATTGGCATTGATTTTTTTTTGTTGTAAAAACGTTTTGTCAATTGTTTTCAGTATAGGGGTATAATCCACAATTAAAAAAGTTCGTATTTCAAACACAGAGAATTATCAAGAAACAAAACACATTTTTATCGCCTAAAATAGTCTGAAACTATGATTTCCTACCAAAATGTGACTCATTGGTTCTGAAATAGCGGTGGACAGAAAATCTCGTAAACGACTTTTTTTATTATGCCCCGTATACAACCTAATGTACTATCATTCATAAAATTATAATTGGACATGTTAACTAGTTGCAATAGATATATTTTCACCCAATTGCGAGTTTTCACAAACTTTGGTCGCTTATCCCGGGTGTTTTACAGTGGATGGAACATTAGAAGTATCTGGAGATCAGACAGAGAGATCATTTCGAAAATTTTTGGGCGTGGATAATCAAACTTGCTCTATCCGTCTAAAATATTTTCATCAATACATTGTTGCCGCTTGTAGCAGAAAGAAGTAGCTACTCTGTTATTTCAAATGGAACACCTCGTATATTATATCATTTCTGGAATCCTTATAAGATTCCTCACAACTTTTCCACATAATTCTCTATACCTATCTATGACGATTTCCGAGATAAAAATTATTTTGTTCAATTTTTGTGCAAAACCTAACCATTGAAAAATATAAAATTTTTCCCAATGCAAATACAAAATATTGCAATTTGGGTTATAGCTGCACAAGACCAGTAAGTATTCTGTCGATGAACTGGATCTCAGTTTCAGCATACAGGGAGGCTCAGAAGTGAGTTCCTTCCGTTGACTCATGAAAATGACTGAAACTCCGTTTTTTTAAATGAAACACCTTGTATATTATTACTTATACTTAATCTTAAATAAAAACTGCTTGTAACATCGTATAAATTGGTTTCACCTTTAAAATTACAAATTTTGTCTGTCCAACCATTCTTGCAGAAGTTTATTAACAATTTCAGGTTTTTATTATCTGCCATAGGCATTTTCCTTTGGGTAATTCCCTGATAGATCTGCAATGACCATATCTTTACCAGGTAAATATCGTTTATCCTATACCGAAACAATCTCAGCCGCATTCACTGCAATCTTGATGGAATTTTGCAAAGCTCATAATATATACAGCCTAAGATAGATATTTTTCATAAATATTAAAACTGGTAATGGTTCGCAGAAACATATCGTTTTATTTTTAACACTTTGAGGACTACTGGTTATCAGTGAAAACCACATTACTAATAGCCATACTTTTATTTTCCTACCGGTTTTACATCGTAGCCACAGTGTTTATTGTGTTGCCTACGCATCATTTTTACTCTTCTTGCCGATTGCAACGAGTTTTGGTAGCCTTTAGTGACATTTATATCATGTCGAATAGATGGCGTTTCGAGCCCAAAATTTGGAAATGTTTAACGTGCCAAGTTGGGTTCTTCTTAAATAAAGACAGTGTTTTGCGTTGTTTCATTCAAAATGAAAGAATAATTAAGTTTCAGTTCATTGTAAACAAAAAATGATGATTTTGAGGCATTTGTTAAGTTGCAAATTTGCAATTTTGCTCGATTTAGTTGCTAGTGGTTAGCAGTAGTAACCACATCCTGCAGGATAATTTGTTTATTTTTTTTTTATTTAAGTCTTATTTCCACTGAAGCTTATGTTAATGAACGTTTCTATCGTAAATTCTCATTATTTTTCACTTTTAAAATTTTCGAATTAATTTCGGCCTCAAAGGGTTAAATGATATGCAGACAGTGACTTTCAAGTTCATTATGACATTCCTTTTACAACGTTTTTTGTAAATAAGCAAAAGCTTGCAACAATAATAATAATGTGTGACAAAATCAGTTCATTCTCAACAATAAGCCCTACATGCAAATCGTTCCCTAAGTGGGATCCCCAGTCAAAAAAAAACACCCTATCATTTTTTTGCCTATACTTTTTCGGGGAGATTGTTCTAAAACAAATGTCACACATGTTGGTTGACCCGCGTGTAAACGCACAGCAGGAGACGCGGAGAATCTTTTATGCGATAACGTATAGTCTGGGGTTGCACGGACGTCACCAGTTAACGTCAGCGGATGCAATCCACAGGTGCCTTTCTTCCGGGAGGCACCGTGTGGTCTTTTGGAGCGCGGAGTATGCCGCTGGGTAATGGTGACATATTCACGGGGCACCCACCTGTCCCGCCATTATACATATTTTTCTACATTCATGCAAAAAGCAAAACTTTATTGAACTATATTCAGTGAAAAAAGAAGTTCTTTATTGCACTAGTGCAATAAAGTTTTTATTGCACTGATCTGTCATTCTACTTCAACGTGCTGTCATCATGACAAACATAAACGTTTAAACCTACTACATATTTAGCAGATATTCTGTGAGATTGGCAATAGGTACTTCACTACGAAATATTCATATTGAAAATTGCACCAATTGTTCATTCACTTTCAACATTGAGAGTAAAAATAAAGTTTGAGTTAAATTGTTCGTAACGTATTAGTTCCTGTTTCAATGCAAATCGATATTAATAATAAAGTATTCAAGTTGCGCTTTTCATTTTCCTACACCTAGAGCCGCACCTCAATAAATCATTTTTTGCTGATTGCATGAACGTAGAAAAAATGTTGTATGCAACTCGTGCAAAAATTGTTTATTGCACTCGACGTGTTGTCCAACTCGGCCTATCGGCCTCGTCGGACAATTTCACGTCGAGTGCAATAAACATTCACTTGTTGCATAAATAACTACTGTTTTATTTGTATCCTCTCCGCCATCCTATCCTATGAGCTACATGATTTTATCTATGTAGTATTGTTGCGGTTCAAAATCAAATTTTGACATATGTTTATATTTAGGCCATTCATATAGCATTTTTTCCTAACAAAGATACTAGTAGAAAACCGACTGTGCCATCACATGGAAGTCATCCCGCAATTATATTATGTTATGTTTTCGACTCGCAACTGTCATTTATTAATTTGTTAGAAACATTTGAATAATAAAAAACGTGTTTTTTTATTGTTCTTCTTATAAAATGAAATCTAATGGAGCAATCTGGTTGCTCTAACGAAAAGAAATGTATCTATCACAACCCAATCGGATCATTAGTAACGGAGGAAAACCGAAAAAAACCGGAAAATTTTGAGATTTATTTAAAAATTTATAACTCCCACCATTTTTCGAAAAATAGGGTTGGTCCTTCGCGTGAAAGTATTGAATCATGTGTACTTTATGTGTTCTCAAAACAGGCTCTGACGGATCATTAGTTTTGACACAATTGCAATTTGAATTTTTTTTGCACCATCTTGTAGCGTGCCTGGATGCTCTAGTGATGGTCCGTTTTCAATTTTGAAATTATAAATACAGTACCACAAAACGTATATTCTCATTTTGCTAAAATGCTTCGAAATGGGTGAAAAATGCTTGCAAACATGACTGAAAACGGCCGAGCTGTTGGAAGCGGTCAAGTAGTAAGAGAAAGAAGAATTCCCCTCATCTCCCGAACTTTCCTAATACTCGGCAGCTAATGCGGACTCGGCCGTTTTCAGTCATGTTTGCATGCATTTTTCACCCATTTCGTACCATTGTAGCGCAAAATAAGAATATACATTTTGTAGTACTATACTTCTACTTCCATATTCTGTTCGAGAAATTGAAATCTGGCTATCACTTAGCATCCAGGCACGCTGCAAGATTGTGCAAAAAAAGATGTAATTGCTATTGTGTCAAAACTAACTATCCGACAGTGCCTGTTTTGTGCACACATAAGGTACACATGATTCAATAGTTTCATGAGAAAGGCCACATGAATTTTTCAAAAAATCGCAAAATTTTCCGGTTTTTCCAGTTTTTCTCCGTTACCAATGAGCCGACAATTCTTTCTATTAGGGCAAACAGATTGCTTTATTATAGTTTTCATTTTATAAGCAGAACAATAAAAAAACACGCTTATATTACTTGATTGTTTATAACAAATTAATAAATGACAGTTGCCAGTCGAAAACATAACTGAATATAACTGTCTGTCTTTCATGTGATGCCATAGTCGGTTTCATTCATACTGATACTTTTGTTAAAAACTCACTCATTTTAGCATGAGTAGTATTTACTGAGATAATTTCACGAACCAACAAAGTAAGAAAAGTTCCATTGTCGTGAATTCTTCAATAGTTATAGAATAATGCCTGATAGACCTTGTTGCGTTTCGACAGTTCATTGAGGCTCTAAAGACGTTCCCAGACTTGCTTAGACTTTATCTGTATTGAGTTCAGATCTTTTACAGCGTTCTGGCTGTCAGATAGAATGTAGATGTGTTGATATATTAGTAGCAAGATGATATTAAGTTCTCCATTGTTGTTTGGATACGTGGTTGCCAAGACAAATTGGTATTACGGCTCGAAAGCTAGGAACTGCGTATTATCGAGGAATACGTCCCTTAAGCGGCCCACAGACGGTCAATATTATTGAACAATATATTGTGCAATTTTATTGAGAGGAGGCCCTAGACTATTCAATATTCTCTCAATATTCAATTCATTTTGTACATGTCAAGCGATACAGAGGCTGCTTGTATAGCCATTGCACTTACTGAGTGTCTAAAAAGAAAGCAAAAAGGGAACCGTCGCCGTCGTCGAGTGTGGATGAAATACTGGTTGAAGAAATGGCAGCAGTACACGATCGAGAATTTATTAAGTGATATAAGATAGTGAACCACAAGATTTTCACAATTTTTTGCGATTGGACATTACAGCATATGATGAGTTGCTCGAAATTGTCACGCCTATAATCCAAAAAACTAATACTAATATGAGAGATTCTATAACTCCAAGTCAGCGGTATACTCCAAATATGGCAATATTGCACAATATTGCCCACAAACGACTCAATATTTTTCGTATTGCACAATAAAAATCAAACCGATTTTGAATGATACAATATATTGTGCAACCTTTCAATATGAATCACAGACGGTCAATATTATTGTACAATATAAAATATTGCGCAATAATATTGACCGTCTGTGGGCCGCTTTATTGGTACTAGTATTGCAGTAAAGGAGGATTTCATACGGCGAGTGAAATTATCGAAAAAACACCACTCGTCCTGCAGACACGTGGTGTATTCTCGAAGAAATTCAGTTTCGTTCAGAAATGTACTACTGTTGACTATTACACGCACTTGCCAAATGGACCAATCAGGAGCTCTAGTTCGGATTATCGATAATACCGAACTTGACTCTTGACTCTGAACGGTGTGTCAAGTATATGTGACAATTAAACGTCAAATATAAGTAATGCAATTTCAACTCTTTTACGACATCGGAAATGAGGGGGTTGACAAGTTTTAGCTGGGACACACTGTATATTTCATTACCAATTTTTGTGTGCTCAAAAAGTCTAACTACTTTCATCAGCAAAACATTTTGTGTATAAAATTGACATTATTTCAGCTGTTCCAAATGAAACAACTCTTTCGTTGGTTGAAAAAGTTGAATGCGTCAAAATATAATTTTGGAACCGCGAACAACAAATCTTCGAACCACAAAACACAAACCATCCTTCCAAAAATGAAAAATCCTTTCTCAATAAATACTATTGTGCTTTCTTATGAACTCTTTTATGTGAAATCACACACGCACATTTGGCATTACTGAATACTTAGCCAACTGTGTGTACCAAAGGCTAATATCCACCTGGATGCTGCGATGTGTGTTGACAGTCAGTGGCGTAACTGAAGCAAATGGTTTTACACTATTAGGTACAAGTTACTTTTCGTCGAATTGAAACAACGATATCATTTCGAATTGAAAATAGTACGTCATCTGGAAATCGAAATTCAAAATTAAAAGTTAGCAGAAGACGTTTACTAATATGAGTTCCCTGGAGCCAAGGTATTCTTTTAACAAAGCAAAGCAAGAAAATATGGTACGAGATTTGTTGTTTTTTTGAGCTGTTGAACAGTCAAGAAAAGTTCTTCAATAACGACATCGTCTACATTTTTTATAGAACACTAGAAATGTGTTTTTATTATTATACGTGACAGGTAGAGCTGTACGTCTATTCCTAACTTCAAAACAGTTGTCACTGAAATACTTTTTCATTTGGATTTCAAAGTGGAAAAAACACAAACGATACAATTTTCTCGTTACTAAAAAATACATTTTTCTACAAACGTCAAAAAATGACAAGGTTTGCGCAATGACAACAATATGCGAAGTGACCATTTTTTAAATTTTCCTTCGTTACCATGAAACGGTGAGCGAAGTAGTGTGCAAAATACTTACTTCGCACACTGCATGTGAACTATATGGGATTTTTATATTTTAACCTTTATGTTCCTCAATCAATCAAAAATCCAAGAAATGATTTCTTGTCAACAAATGCCATTTTATTTCCATATATAGTTACAGTAATTACTTGATTTGGAAAAATATTTTAAGCCTGTTCGACACTATTTTTTGTATTAAGCTAATCATATTACTTATTTTCGAACAATATTTTTTGACGTTTGTAGAAAAAAAATTGTTTGCAACTCGTGCGCGAAATACTTTGGTGATCGAGAACTGAAATAGGCGCACTAGATACAAAAACAACTGATATGAATAGAGTTTTGATGTTATAGGAACTCCTCATTAAACTGGTTTCGCACATACTTATCAGAAAGAAGTCAATCAAGTAGTTAAAATCAAGGAGAACCACTCTCACACAGGGAAATTCTTGATGGGCGTACAACAGGGGTCGGTCTTGGGCTCAATCCTGTTACTCTCGTATGTTAGGACTTTGCGACTATTCGCATTCAGGCAAGGTTCACCTTTTTTGCAAATGATACTACTATGTTATGGCGTGTAAAGGACCTAAATCATCTGAAAAATGTAATTGCTCTTGATCTTACTAAAGTAAAGCAATGGTGTGACTTCAATTTACTATTTTTTAACTTGAATAGGTTAATTTTGATTGGCTACTTTTGGAAAACCAAATAATTACGAACAAACCAAACACTAGGTATGCATATGGACAACAAACTATAATTTGACGAACATGGTAGTAGCTTAAATTTAAAAAATGCAATTAAAGTTGTCCCAAAGGAACTAAATTCAGCTTCAGCTAGGTTGGTATATTTCTCCCTAATTGAATCCCAGTTGAGGTATGGCATTACATTTTGAGGATCATGCAGTGATCATTTGCTCGACTTTGTATTTATATTACAATTAGAGCAATTCGATACGTGTGTAAAGCTCATTTCCGCTATCTCTGCAAGCCTCTATGTATTAATCAAGAAAATGTTGACCATTTTTTGTTCATTTCAAACTGAAAACTATATGCCTGATCCACAAGAAATATGTCATTACTTCAACTTCAACTCTAACTGAAATGAGAAAAAATGAGACAAGAAGAAAATGTTTCCTGTTTCGAATACTGCTTCTAACTTGTCATCATACGTCTGGGTGTCCATGATGACTGTGGCATTTCCTTTGTCTGCAGGGAGAATTTTAATGGTGGAGTCCATTTGCAGGGTTTTCAGGGCCTTCTGTTCTCCAGTGTTGATGTTTTTTCGAGGGATTCGCTCCTTCTCCAAAACCTCTTTCACTTTCCATCTAAATTCTTCTGCCTGGACAGGGTTCATTCTGTTGCTTGTTGACTCTACCGAGCTCACGATGTCCAGGATAGGTATCGATTTGGTGCAACTGCGAAGTTCAATCCTTTTTCTAGCAAAGTCTCCTCTACTTGAGTCAGGGGTTTTGATGAGATGTTGATTATAGTACTTTTAATTTATTCGTCGTTGGTACGTGGTGGCCGTGTTTCTCTTGCCAGTCGGTTCCATTTCTTCTGATGTCTCTTCTCCTGGTTTTGTCGAAATCTCGTACAGTTGTGGTTAATTTTCGCAAATATAGGTTGGTTGTCCTCCTCCAATGTATACTCACTGATTTCTTGAAATATAGCCGTTGCATCTTGGAGTAACATTTCTTTCTTCCAACGGTGGTGGTTGATTTGCGACCTAATTAGTGCGAGGCTGGCTCGTGTCATGATGCGCTGTGCTCGTTCTCCAGGAATGGGTGACTTGATTCTGAAGCCTTTTGGGATGATGTTGTCTCTGGCTCTTCGTAGGAAATGGATGTGGGTTTCTTCTTTGGTAAGCTTGATCATTGTCTTCTCGTAGATTCTGAATTTGTCGCTGATGCCGGGTCCGTACCGGGTTTCCATCGTTTGTTTGAATGTTTTAGACGATGTAGTAACTTGATTACTTATATTTCGGACGTCCATCATCTTAATGGTTGAAAGATTTCTATCTCTTTCAAATTTTTTCACAACATACTATTCACTATTCACCAGAAGACGATTGCGGATTCAAGCAATTGAAACGTTGTGAAAAAATTTGAAAGAGTTAGAAATCTTTCAACCATTAAGATGATGGACGTCCGAAATATAAGTAATCAAGTTACTACATCGTCTAAAACATTTAAACATATTTAGATCTGTTCACTGACTGTTAATGAAAATACATCAATTCCACACAAGTTATTAATTTTTGAATACTGCCACAATTTTTCCTCTCAACTCTTCTTTAGTCATTGATCTAGTTTTATAAACCTTCAGTTTAATATTTTCCTAAAAGTGAAAATATCAGGTGAACGCGGCGGCCAATGGATATACGGGCTATTGCGACCAATCCATTGCAGAGGAAATTTTTGATTAAATCATCTTCGTACATTACCAGCATTATGGATGGACTCACCATCCGATCGAAAAATGATAGTTATATTCTTCGAGATATTCCCATAATTGGTTATTCAAGAAATTCAGAACGGTTTCAGCATCCACGTTCCTTCAAAGAAAAATGGGCCAAGTACTCTGGTGTTTAAAATTCCGCACCACACATTCAATCTTTCAGAATGTTGATTTCTACCCTTGATGACCCAATGACGATTTTCCGATGCCCATTACCTCGAATTTTTAGCTGACTACCCCATTTGTTGTAAATGTAGGTTCATCTGTTATTAAAATGTTTTTGAGGAAGTTACTATTACTTAGATGAAAACCTAGGACTGAAGAAGAGTTGCGACGAAGAATTGTGGCAGTGTGCAGAGAAATATCACCAGGAGAACGTTGGACATGACTTGGGCAGAAGGTAAGAAAAAATTATAGAGAATGGAGAAATATAGAACATACAAAGTCTTCTTCATTGATATTATCATTCTTCATGTTTCATTTCAAAATTTATTATTATTGAAAAATTACCAATTTGTTTGGAAATAATGTGTTTTTATTTACAATCAGTGTACAGATCGTCTGATACCGCTCCTTGTCTCAATTCATTCCAATTCACAAGGAATTCTTCGTCGAGTGACTTGAAAGATTTCCTTTTTTGAATTATGTGATCGTTGTAGGTCCTGAACAGGTGATTGATAAAAAAATTTCACCTGAGAAAATAGAGCAATCCGAGACGTATATACTGGAATTACACAAAAGATTTTCTAAATTCCACAGAAATACAAATTGCAACACACTGTATGTAACAACTAACAAAATTCCTGCAGTTTTAGAATGTTTCAAAATCATTTATTGTATTTTCATGATTTGTGGAGTATTTTAAGTTTGATAACTTCACCGCTTTTTTATAGACTTCCACCAAGAATCGAATCACTGAACTGCTAGTATTTGAGATCGTTGCTAACATGATTTTCTTCGAGGATTGAATGCTTATGTTTATTATATAAACGAGTATTTTTCAATAATTTACCTTGTGCGTTATCATTACGTTTGGGGAATACTCTCTGTAAATATTGTTCCTACCTATAACATACCTGCACATACTCATTACTAACAAAAATAGAAATTCATTTTTCAAACTCAAAATTATGGGTAAATTCGCACGCCAGTGACATGTTGACAATATCCTTCATGCTGCGGCTCTTTCTCCCACGAAAAGTTGTCTCGCTTCAATATCTTTTGAAATTGGATATAATGCATTTTGATTTGTGTCTGCAGATAAAGAGTCTATTGTAAGCATTTTGTCGATGTCGGATGAATGTCCAGGATGTTTTTCTAGCTTTAATTGATTTTTGTATACTATTTGTGCATGCATCGTGAGAGAGCTCAGAAATGCTGATTGTACATGCTAGCCATACGAACAGAATGCTGACGAGGAATTTTTTGAATTGAAAATCGATTCTATTTATTGATCCGATTTTAGAGATTGCCACTAGATCGAAATGTGTCTCGAATTAAATCATCATAGCACAGCTTAGATAAAATTGAACTTTATTGTTATAAACAAGCGTATATAACAATGCGACGTTGCGTTGTCACAAACTACAAACATTTCGAAATATCCGGATCATTCTGGAAGTTGTAACAGAAAAAAAATTTTTGCACTCCGTATATAAATTAAAAGTGATATTTTGATCCCTTATTCTAGGGATTGAAGTACTCTTTTTAATCCGAAGGGATTAAATAAATCCCTCTGTCGAAATTTAATCCCTATAGTACCATTTTATCGAAAAAATAAGTAGAAAACACCTGGTACATAATTCTACTTAAGAATATCAATAACAATAAAGTCTGAATGCTTCCAGACTTACTTTTCATTACCATTTACAGAAATATTTATATTAGAACAATAACTAAAATTGCCATCATTTCAGAAGCATTATCTGTACTGAGAGAGAGAGAGGCCATTTATTTAGCCAAGAGCTAATAACAACAAAGAAGTAGTACAATATAACATATATCTTAAAACTGAAAAATATCAACTATCCTAAGTTCAAACGATCACTAAAAAACTAGATAAAATCACTTTAGATTAGAAGACCTTATTGTCAGCTATTTAAAAGCTACCCTTTTATCGATCAATACAAGTACGAATGTTTCCTGTAATGAATTTTGTTATTATATTCATTCTCGTTCATCGTATATATTTCGTTTGGTTTTCATTAATGACGTTGGAAATATTTGTACCTGTCTTTTTGGCCTGGTATTATAATTATTGTGGATATCTTTCCTAAACCGAATATTTTTACTCAAATAAGACAGAAGTAAATCATTCAAAAGCTTCTACTTATATAAAAAGAAAAGTGAGAAATTTAATATATTCCTCAACTGGTAGCCAACTCAATATTCTCAACATCAATAACATTTTACTTTTTTCTACAACTTCACATGCTCTTTTTAAGTCTGGAAACATTAGTACGGTGACAACATATTTATCCATTGAATATTTCAATTCATTTATAATTTGTTAAAGATCTGTTTCACATTCATGTGCTAATTTCTTTCAAGACAAGTTAGTGTAAGTATTAATTATTGGCTTATGCTCCTCAAGTAACTTCGTTCTAACTTTTGGTATACATAGGTATTATTAAAGATGTTTTTAAAACATCTGGATATTGAGAATTTGTCAATAATACGAGGATTTATTGATATCTAGTTAGCCTAGACCAGTTCCCTGCATAAACAAAATATTGCGTTACCATAGCAACGAACAATAACTTATTAAAAGTGTCAGTGTAAAGTTTGACGTCAAAAAAGTAAACCAGAGTTACGCAATAAAATGAAAGAAAAAATATGTCCACCGAAGTTGTGAAAATCGAAAAATTTGAGTATCCAGCCATCATCAAGTACCTGTATTTAAAAGGGTTAAGAGGTAAGCAGATTTACGAAGATATGCTTAATACCTTGGTGATCAATGTCCTTCGTATGCGGCCGTGAAAAATTGGACTGCATGCTTCAAAAGAGGTAAATTTTCCATTGAAGATGATGACCGATCGGGAAGGCCAGTTTCTGTGTCAGTCCCCGAAAATATCGATGCAGTTCATGACATAATTTTAACAGACCGTCGAAACAGACCGTCAAATTGGGCTAAAACGGATATCTGAAGCACTGAATATTTCATACGAACGCGTTCATCATATAGTTCACGTCAATTTGGACATGAGAAAAATTGCTGCAAAATGGATCCCTAAATGTTGAATGTTGACCAAAAGCGTGCAAGTGTAGTAGCATCGCGTTCGATCTGTGCTCGTTTTGAAAACGATGTAGAGTTCTTAAACCGAATTGTTACTATGGATGGGACTTGGGTACATTTCTACGATCCAGAAACAAAGCAAGAATCGATAGAATGGAGGCACTCCGGTTCTCCAAGACCAAAAATCTGCTGGAAAAGTTCTTGCTTCAGTTTTTTTGGGATTGCCTTGGAGTAATCATGATTGATTTATTGGATAAGGCTAGAACAACAACTGGAGATTACTATTCGACATTACTGACTACTCTACGGGGAAAAATTAAAGAGAAAAGACGCGGAAAGCTATCCAAAGGTGTTTTGTTTTTGCAGGACAACGCCTCTGTACACAAATCTCATATTGTCATGCAAAAAATTCGTGATTTAGGGTTTGAATTACTAGGACACCCCTCTTGTTCACCAGATTTGGCTCCGTCCGACTATCATCTCTTTCCTCAACTGAAAAAAGTTTAAATTTTCTTCCAACGAGGAGGTAATAAAAGCTGTGGAGGTCTGGTTTGCAGAGCAAGAAGAAACTTTTTTTGAAAGGTCTAGAGACGTTGCAGGTTCGCTGTAATAAATGTATCCAATTAAGAGAAGAATATGTTGAGTAATAAAATATTTTGACATTGAAATTTTGTTTGGTTCTATAGTAGGCTAAGAATTTTTCAATACATCCTCGTATGTTGATAATATTTGATAGAGAATAGCCAATATCCAGTTTAAAGTTGATTTCATATTCAGGATATTTATTTTTTGAGCAAATATTATTTCACCTGAATTTGACAGTTCTATATTCCTCAACTTGAATAGTTCTTGTTCATTTAAATCGAAGGGATTGGAATAACGGTCTTCTGTATTCGATATGACCGTAGTACTATTAACATTTTTAGTGAAATCTTCAATACTGTTCACAAAACATTCGTTGAAAATGGTCGGAAAGTTTTCGGCAACCATTATACCGTTTACCTTGACTTAGCAGAAGGACAATTCAACACAACGCTTAGAGATCGCATGCAGGAGGCTCCTAACCCGGTCACCAGATGGACTTACTTGGAGGGGCTTTCAGCCAGAGGAACTAGGACCTATACGAATTCGAGAGGAGGGCATACAGGTAAAGGGGGATATCCAATATCTTGGAGTAATTCTTGACTCCAAGCTGACCTGGAACCAGCATCTAGAGAAAAAAAACAAAGAAGCGGTGACTTCACTAGTGATGGCCAGATAATCTTTTGGAAGAAAATGGGGGCTGAAACCACATGTGCTTCACTGGCTGTACAGTACGGTAGTCATGCCTTCCAATACATATGCCTCTTTAGTGTGGTGGCTCAAGGCACAACTGAGAGGAGCCATAACAAGACTATGCAAGGTGCCTGTCTTGGAATCACAGGGGCAATTGAGTCAACACCAACTACAACCATGGATACAATCCTGGGACTGCCTCCTCTCCACCTATAACTAATTAAGGATGCCGATACCATATTGAACTGAGTGACACGGCTCGTAGCTCAAGGACGTTTTACAAGAGGGAAATCTGGTACACAGATGAATCCAAGAGTGGGAATGTAGAGTGTTCTCCAGGAATCCGAGGACTGGCATTAGGAGAGTAATTTTGAAGAATATATGGTGTTGTGGATAAGTTCCTATATAAATAGTAAATCACTAATATCTCTCATCAATTTTAATGACTTTGTCTTGAAATCGCTCAACAGAAGATCCTAACTGTAATTCCTTACAGGGTAGCGTTTATATTTTTGATAAAAAAAGTATTTCAAGAACTTCTTCTGAACCATCTCAATTGCCGAAATTGTTTGTTGGTGATATGGATTCCATACTTGACTGGATCATTTCAGTTTACTTCTGACTGAGGAATGATATAATATGCAAAAGGCATCCAATAAAATTCACTACAAGTACGAGTTGAAAAACCTGATGATTTCATGGCTTTGGAAATTATTGTTTTATAATGACCGGTAAAGGTCAGTTTACAGTCATACGTGACACTCAGATCCTTATGTTGCATGACTCGTGACTCCTCGTTAATAGTTCAATTGTACATCAGAGGGATATTTTTTCGTGAATAAGTACTTAACATTTGCTAACATTGAGTGATAATTTATTTACTGCACACCAGTTTTTCAGCGACATTTTGTAGTGAAATAGAATCTGTTATTTCATCAATCTGTCTGTATAGTTTCACGTTATCAGCAAATACAAGGATTGTGGATTTAATATCAGTGCAAATATCATTCACAAAAAGCAAAAAATATAGGTGTCCAAATTTGATCCATTTGGCACATCAGATGCCGCTGTTACCTCAGAGGATTTCGTTCCTTCATATTCAACGTAGAGTTTGCGTTATCTGAAATACGTTTTTCCGCCACAAGGATCTCGAATAATTTTGAGATAGCGGAAATCAGTGCAATAGGTCTATAATTAGTTTGTGACTTCTGTTGGTTTTTCTCATTTGAAAAAAAATACATTTGCGTGAGAATTTACAAATATCAGGAAAAGTTCCAGCTCACAATCAGATTGCAGATCACAATGAGGGGGTCACATATTTTGTGAATGACTTTCTTTATTACTTTGGGCGGAATGTTGTCATATCCAGATGTACCTACACTTGTTGTTGATCATTAATAATTTGATCTAGTATTATCGTTAGTATAAGTAGGTAACTGCTATTAATCGTGACGTTTTCACTATTTGTCGAGGTATCGCAAACTGAATCTATCTTCAGTAAAACTTTTGAAGTGATCTGCAAAGGAATCAATAATCCGTTGTGGATCAGCGACCTCTATCCCTCTATAATTTATTTTGCCAAGTGTTCCAGATTTTTTCTTTTTCAGATTAATATAGTTCCAGAAATTTTGAGGATTGGATTTCATATAGTGCTTTCTGATTTTTCGATAAAAAATCGATAGTCCTCTGCGATCTTGGATACATTACCTTAAGTTTTTTAATCGGGCTAGGTATTACTAGTGTTTCTCTTTGCGTTACATCTTGAAATACTGATTTGTTCCATCTATTAAGGTCATCTAAAGTACCCTTAAAAAACGTCATCAACATATGTTGATGAAAAACCTACAAACACTGAAAATATTATACCCTTTCATTTGAACCATCCACCTTACAACCATATATTTTCATCATTTCATTCACAGAGCCTCAAAGTTTTTTTTTCAATTTTCCGACTTTAAACACGGAAATTCCGATTTTCAAGTAGGAGTTTTATTTTTCTGACATGAAAGTCGGACATTCCGACTTTAAACTACTTCTAAATTATCTAAAAATTGGAATTTTGTTTCTCTGGCTTCAAACTCAAAAATTTCGACTATCACAAGTTTGAACTAAAAAATTCTGACTTTGAAGTCGGAAAAAAATGCTAGGCTAATGCATTGAAACTATTAAGGTTACAGAATAACAAAATATTCAACTTATTTTATTGACATGTTAATGCAGTTTCAATTTTTCATTATAACATTTTTTGTCGTTGAATGTTAAAATTTCAACTCCTAGGTTCAAACTTCAGATGTCGCAAAAGAATTCTATGAACATGATTTATACAACAGACTATACCTTCTAGGATAAAGAGTTAAGTCAATTTAAGTTGCAAATCAAAACTTTTCTATTGAAAAATTGTTTTTATAGTGTTAACGAGTATCTTGATTTTAACGAGAATGACTTTGAATGCATGTGATGGACTCTCCAAACCTGAATTAATTTAACTCAAAATTAATTTCATTATGTTTATGTTTATTTAAACTGTGTTGTTACATTTAATGTATATATTCCTTCTGTTTTGTTCTTGACGTTCTACTGATACTGTTGTATATTGTAGTGAAATAAATACTTCTATTTCAACATTGTCAAGATGACGACATCGAGCACAGTTTTCATTTTTTTGCATTTTATTCATGGCACAGAAATCTACAAACTTTCAAAGTTACAAAACTCCTGCGTTCATTTCTAGTAGCTCCCTTTTTTTCTACGTGACTGTTGGCCCATATTTTCCGCCAAAACGGCCATTCCTAATGAGCAAAACGCATTTCGCAAATGTATCTATCGTCAGCCACCTGATATCAAAATTGCACGATGACGATTCACTACTCTATGTATATTAGTCAAATAATTATTCGAAAGCATTCCGAAATCGTCAATGGCATCTTTCGGAAAAGGTCCTCTCCATCCGAGACGATCGTCGATTGTTCCCACAAGAAGGCTGTGATCACCTCCGCGCGCCACCTGTTCGAACTCATTACGCTACTTCCTGTTATAAATCAGACCTTTGATATCGTATGGGCTTAAGTTAACCCCAATCAAAACTCAGGTTTTGCTGGAGGATTGCTTAATGAAACTCGTACTGATTGCTTGTTATGCTGAGCTTAATTGTTCCTATTAACTGGTGGGAGGTATTGCATTGCGACGTTGAGAATATACGGGGTGTTGTCCCATGGGCAGATCTAAAAGAAGTAAAGATATAGAAGGCGATTGAACACCCCGAGTTGAGTCAAAGTACAACCAAAAATGATAAATTCATTGAATCTGACAGGTATCATGGTAATTGAAATCCGAGTTTCACTTGAGAGCTCGGAAACTCTAGGAAAACGAAAATGCATTGTCGAATTGTACCAGCGGAATACAGTTTTTGAGATAATCAAGGTCAAAGGCTATCAAATTGACATTTTCAGCTATAAGTGGTATTCAGTTACGCAGGGCCGCAACCAGATATTTGGGGGCCTGGAGCAAACACTTTGTCGTGTCCCCCCTACATTTAATGGGGTATACTGCTTACGGTGCGGTGTAAGCAAAGGAACCAGTCCGACCCCCCTTCTGCTACATTTCTTGGTTCGTGTTTATTTATAATAAACAGTAGTTTAGAATATAGAATGTAACTATTGTACAGTTTAGTGCTTTTACTCTAGCATATTCTTTGATAATTTCTCCAAAACTGATATTTCTGATGAGTTTATGTTCAATACTGAGCTTCATTTAATGGTTGAGCCTAATAGACCGGGGGATAGTGACAGATTTTGGGACACGATTTTACTCAGTATGCCTTTTGGAGGGCAGTACTGTCCGTATATCCTCGTGATAATAATGCATAAATCAAAGAGTCGTCGTAGGTTCTTCATATTGAAAAATAATAGTAATATTTTCTAAAAATTATGTGTTTCGGTACGATTCCAATCAGGTTGCCATGTGTTTTGTAATGAAGTAATAACGTAAAATACTCGAAAAACCATTGGCATACCATCAGGATGGGCGGCGAATTCCTTTTTCCAAATACAATTTCACGTGACCATACCAGCCATTTGGGCCCAACCTAACGGCCTGCCAATCGTTTTTCGAGTATTTTAGTTTTATTCTTTCATCAAGAAACACATGGCAGTCTGATTAAAATCGTACCCGAATAATAATTAAAATCATTATTATTATATTTTAATATGAAGAACCTACGACGACTCTTTGAATCATGCATTATTATCATGAGGATATACGGACAATACTGTCGTACAAAAGGCATACTGAGTAAAATCGTGTCCCAAAATCTGTCATTATCCCCCGGTCTATAACATCTTGCTGAATGCTCGTTCTCCTTTTGCCACTAATCTGTTGCCAGTAATCTTATACATATACACATCTGAGGTAAAATATTCTTCAATAATTTTTTTATATGGTGTTTAGGATAATTGGCTTAAGGCATAATTGAAATCACCCACAACATTTATCACATTGTCTTTTATCAGTTGGTAGTATATTTGTAACTCATTAGCCAGATCATCTCTATTTAAATCTCTAGGATAAGTTTTTGCAAGTTATTCTGCTTCATCATTAATGCAGCAATAACTCCGTTCACTGAAGTCTTTTGGGGAAACAATGTGAGAAAATACTTTTGATATTTCTTTCGTTCTTCCTGCTAAGGCTCTTATTTCTGAGGAGAGTGAATCTAAGCAGGGCAAAAATACTTCTACGACACCTTGGTCACGTTTAACAATTTCCAGAAAGCAGCAATCAATATTAACCCGCCTGAGAATGAGCCACACCCGATATATCCACGAACAGCAATTCAAGAAAGAAGAACCTCCAGTTTGTGAAGTGTGTAACACAGAAATCAGCGTCAAACATTTCCTATTACAGTGCCCCAAATATACAAATAGCAGAATCAAATTTAATATCCCTAACTCCATAGTGAAAATATTGAATGATGACTACAACTTCCACAATCGAATTGAATATCTGAAGGACATCAATGTATACAATAAAATATGATTTACTTATGTGTTATTTGTATTGTACCACTGCTAATAACCCATTTGTGGTTTATGCAGTTGTTTTCAAATAAAAAAAGAAAAAAAATACTTCAACTTTGAATCGCGATTCTCTCGAATCAGATGTACAGTTAGGCGCTTAGTTAAAATCAGGCACAAGTAGTGTATTAGTTCACTTTGAATCTTGGTTATTTGCCCATAATGCATGAATTGGCCCCGGACTCCGAGAGCTCATTGTATTCATTAAAAAAATAGTTTCGTCTAAATGCTTTTGACGAACAATTAAATCTAACAAGAATTATTCTGTACTTATGATTGTTGAGTTTAGTCCTTAGTGGATTTTTAAACCATTTCTCGATTTTCTCGAAACTTGGTGAAGACTTAACCAAAGTGGTGATTGGCCAATATTGGGGGTGAAAGGCACATCATTTTGAAAATTTCAAATGGCATGGGGGTCAAATTTCATATAAATATCTCAATTTTTTTGATTTTCGTTAATACGTATTTTCACAATTTCGATCCTTTGCCTTTCGAAATTTTTGAGTTGATGTTCCCCCATCACCATCTGTAGAATAATTACTATCTATCTTCTTTCTAAAAGTAGTATCGAGAATACCATTCAAAATATTTTTTGTTCCATTATTCCATATCAAACCGTTCAAATTTATCGAGATAATGGTACCATTCAGATTCGCATTTATATTTGATATTTCGAGTACTTTAGGTAAAAAAAACGAAATCACAAAAAAATTCAGATTATTGGAAAGAGAATTGAATTTTCTTTTCAACGATGTTATTCGACCCTCATACCATTTGAAATTATTGATGTGCCCCCTGTCCTCTCTATAAAGCAATCACAATGTCTTCTATTTCAAAATGAAGTATCGGGGACACCATTCAAAACAGTTTTTGTCTCATGTTTGTACGTCGAACACTTCAAAAGTTAGCAGGGGTGGGAGAACTTTAAAAAGCCGCACTGTATATTGATATACAGTGTGTTTCACTTCTCATGAAAACACCCTCGACTCTTTCGTAATTTTTGAAGTAGAATCACAAAATTTTCAGGATTGAAAGCTACACTAGAAATGAACTCACTGCACAAAAGGGGTCATCCTAAGTGACGTACATTGCACGCTAGCGGCGATGGAACCACCCATTTTTCTGGACAGTTATATTAGTGAAGAAATTGGCCCGAAATTTCCATCGCTGCAGGCGTGCAGTGTATATTACGTAGGATGACCCTTTTGATTCAATTCTAGTGTATCAATCGATACGGAGAATTTCATGGTCAAAATTACGGAAGATACGAAATTGTTTCTATGAGAAGTGAATCACACTGTATACACAATGTATGTACTGATAAGTTGAAAAACGCAATGTACATTTGTTGATAACTTGCTATCCTTTGATGTTCTATTGTGTATGTTCGAGCTTAGAAAATAAAGAATATAGGGAATGCCACTGATACAACAAATTTGTTCATTGCTGTTCAAAACACCACTACCAAAATGTAGCACTTTTTTATTACTGTATTTTCTTCTCAAATTTTTTGTTGTGCGCTCAGTTGTCGCAAAAACTAGGCGATATTTCAGACTAAACTTCCCTTTCTTATCGAATAAATCGAATAAAACTACTCAAATGGTTGCAGAAAGAAACCAACAAATTGCCAAGATCCTAGAGCAGGGAGACCTAGAAGCAGGAAAATTGGTCGGAGCAAAAACGGTTAGCGTATTGATGGAAGAGCACGGGGAATTCATGGAGACAGAGGAAAAGTTCACATACATCATCACCACGGAGGGAGCGGATACTGAACCAGACAGAAATAATCTCAGAAAGAATCTGAAGAAGGTCCTCGAGATATCCAGAAAGAACGACTGCAAGGAAATAGCGTGTGTGACTTCAAAGGAAATTGATAAAATAGGCATTAGAAAGTACCTAGAATATGCGGGACGAAAACAGGAAGTAAGCACTGCGCTGTATGAAGAACACAACGCAGGATGGAAAGGGATCAAGAAAAGGCAAGACGAAGAGGTTATCATACTGAAGCCAACAGGGCAAATAACACTAGCTCAAATCATAAAAAACATGAAAGAAAAAGTCGATACAGAAGGTATAGTGATTGATAAAATCAATAAAGTACACAACGGTAACATACAGGTCAAAATAAAAGGAAAGGAAGAAAAGAACAGAGTTCTCTTCCGGGAAGCAATGACAAAAGAACTGAGAGGGGAGGCCGAGGTACACATGAAGCAGAGAACCCAAACGTTTATGATACTGGATATAGACGAGACAGTGTCAGAGGAAGAGGTGAAGGCGGTCCTGGTAAAGGAAACAAATGCTCGAGAGGTAGAAGAAATGCAAATCAAACTATCGGAGAAAATAAATGACAGAGGACTCAAATACGCGTTCATTACAATAAGAGAGAATGCTGCCAAAAAAATGGAAAAAAAGATTAGGATAGGAAAGGGTTGGAACAGGTGGCGTATCAGAAAAGTCGAGGAGGCTAAGAAATGCTACAAGTGTCATAAAATAGGGCATATATCGAGAGACTGTAGTGAAAAAGAGGAAGAAGCAAGATGTTACAAATGTGGTGAGAATAATAGTATCGAATTAAAGAAAAATTGAAAAAAGCATAGGGATACTTTGTTAGACAAGTTGCTTCATTTTTATAGCTCCGATTAAGAATTTTTGGCAAATCGTGCCTATCGTAAGAGACGACTAAAAGGACAACCATCGGTGGTATATTATGATCTATACCATCTCAACGTTTAATTATTTTGTTCATAATTTCCGGGCACCTTTTTATATTTCAGAACATTTTAAAGAAAAAAGTTGTTTTTATTCCATTTTTTTATATTTTGGTGCCCATGAAGAGGAAAATCATGTAACGTTTAGAGAGTGACAACCGAGGGAAGGTAGGTAGGAATTGGTGTTCTTCTTGAATTTCTTCATGCTGTATGCCTCAGAGAACATCTCTCGAGGAAGTGATTTCCAAAGCTTTGCCGTTCGTTGGAAGAACGAGTCCTATGAAGGAGATTACTTCGAAATTTCTGATGTATTAAAAAAAATTAACTTCAACGAAACTGTTTTGTACCACTAGCTTCATGATCATCATTAGTGAATATTGATAAAAAAATATGTTTTACTTTAAGAAAATGAGAACCCCATTTAAAGGACAAGGCACAAAACCTTATTAAAAGGTTTCTCAGCAAAGTTTAATTATTTTTTGATATTTGGTTCTGTTCAACACACCACACAATTTTGAAAAGTTATAAGAGGGTCCTATGATTAGGAGAGCCAAAATCCAAAATGCATTGTTATGATATTCTCCATAGAAAAATCACGAGTTATATGATTGAGATGTATTTTTGAAGCAAAATCTTTTCGAATCAAGGGTCAGTAATACTCTCATGTATACAGTGAAAACCAAAACTCAATGGCTTTAGTAATTATAAGTAATGAAGGTCATGAAATGAAAACAAAAAGTTAGGATCTAAATCTTTCAATCAACAACAATGAGTTATTCGTTACTACGGTGTTAATAACATACATAATAATAATATGTAACAGAAAGGTAACTTGTTCATAGAGTTTCCAAAACATATAGGTAATGATTAGAAAATCAAAAAGTCATTCGTTGAAGAACGTTCAAGCAAATAAAACTGCTCATTTTGGAAATATATTCCTTTCTTATCGAAATTGACAAGATTTGGAAAATTATAAGAAGTGAACGAATGCACTCTTATTCATAAATAGACGATACGAAAATGTTAAACCCATTATTATATAGGGTGTGTCCCACATCGAAAAAAATATTTATTTGAAATTGAATAACTTGACTTGCAAATCTGTGCTTATCTCCGAAGGATAGCTTAACTATAGACAAGATTTTGGTATAGAAAAACGGTTATTTCATTTGGATATATTCTTTTAAATCTCTCACTTGAACCGTTTATATGGTTGATTATCTCCATTTAGTTGACTTGCTTTGATGTAGTATTCATTTATAATGTACAGGAATACAGTCTAGGTAAATCACATTCGGATCAGAGTTAGGCTTAGCGTACTTCAAGACTTATCAATCAATACTATAACGATTAATCATCTACCGTTTCTTCGAAGGAGACTTTGTACGTTTGCAATCATTTATTTATGTTACGTATGTGAAATTCTTCAAAACAATTGAAAATAATTGACCTGGAGGAAGACGAAGAAAAAGGAATCATAAGCATTACTCGTAGATGCTCTCTATAGGTAGACATGAGGAAGAAATTATTAATAATACTCGGGTATTTCTGAATTGTTTCACATCAAAATTGAAGACGAAATGATGAAAATATCCGAAAACCGAAAATGATCCAGGTATCCTGAGAATCAATCATTTGAAAGAAAACGCTATTCATACATCTACCCAATGAAAACACAGTTTTTATTCAATTCGTAACAAAAATTTTGTCAGTAGTTAAGCTACTCATCTGGAGAGAAGCACAAGTTTTATATTTTCAAATGTGTTTTTCGATGTTGAACACCCTGTATAATATTGAATTTTATTTTTTTGTAATTCATATTTATGAATATGAGAAGAAAGGCATGTATTTCCAGAATGAGCAGTTTCACTTCCTTGAACGTTCTTCAACGAATAATTTTCTAATTTTCTACGAAATGCTTTGGAAACTATGAGAATGAGATACCGGCTGTTGTATTTTTATTCGTGTTATTGCATTGAGTAACTCATTGTTATTGATTTGAGCATTTTGATTTCGAATCTTTTTTATTATTTCATATCCTTCACCAATTGTAATTACTCAAATTTGAGTTATGTTGTTCACTGTACACATGTGCTAATCAATGACTCTTGATTTGATAAATTTTTGGAGATAAAAATGCTTCGCAATCAAATAAATTATAATTTTTCTATGGAAAACACCTTTTCCATTTTGAATTATTCAACTTTGCCGCCACCTAGCGGCTTTTTTAATAATAAGTTCCCCTATAACTCGTTAAAATTGTATAGGGTTTGTTCCAAACAAAATATCAAAAAATTATAAAAGTTTGCTGAAAGCCATTTTCTACCTTTTGTGTTTCGTTTGAAGCATATCGTTAATCATTTAGGATGAAAAATTATTTTAATCGACTTCTGTCGGTACTTATATGAGGCCAACCTCACTAACAAAAAAAATCATCGAACTACTTTACGTATCTGAACTTATTTTAGAAATTTTATACAAAAAGTTTTTAGCGATTAATTTGAAAGAATGTAATTTTCGACAGGTAACAAAATTCACGTGAATTCGTCCGAGTAGACCATTTTTCATAATTTTTAAAGCAAAACTTAACGCCCAAGCCCGAATTTCAAAATAAATTATTATTAATAGTGTTTCCCATATGATACCAACTTATTGAGGGATACTGTATAATGGATAAAACTGATCAACATCTTGATTTAATTCATAGTTTTCAGTTTATTATCGATGAATCCTTTTTTGTTTATGGTGAACGGAAGTTCGATCATATTTCTATCAAAATAATTAAAGAAAAGTCCTTTTTACTAATTGAACCTCTCACTGATTTATTCAATACATGTATTGTGGACGGTGTTTTTCCTGACGAGATGAAACTCACCATAGTTATACCCATTTTCAAAAAGGGCGATAGAGAAAACTCTGAGAACTATAGGCCAAAATTACGCAAAAATATTTTCTGAAAATTCTATATAATAAAAACAGAACTTTCCCCACGGAGTGTCTTTTCAGTGAAATTCCTATATTTAATATAACAAAATTATATTTTTACAAAATTCTATGCCTCCAACATAAGGATAAAAAAAACTTAGTTGCTATCTCCCATGTACATGACACAAGATACAAAAAAACTGCAGAAAATCGAAACTTGAAAGTTATGAAATCAATCGGTCAGAGGTCTTACCTTTACACAGCTTCCCAAATGTATTCCCAGGTACCACAAAACATAAGGAATATTAATAATAATCAGTTATATAAAAAAAAATCGACAATTTGAGAATCTAAAATAAAATCTTTAATACAAATACCAGATAATGAATAACATTGAGAAATTTGGTCTATGGGTGTTAGGCATTGCTAACAAAAATAGTTCTCTTCCTTATGTATTCAGATATGCCAAATATATTAAAATTTCTGTACCTAGGTATATTTATATTTAACCTTTACTTGCAATTATTTTATCATTTCCTATATGTATAGGCGTGTGTGCGTGTGTATGTATGCTCTGTTGAAACTACAAGATGGATATGTAAACTGAATACTCCCATAACAAGGAAACTTCATGGGAGCCATTGAGTTTATTCGAAATCGAGTAGAATAAATGTATTATTATATTATATTTTATTGTATCTAATTTTCTATAATTTTGTTCTTATCTTATATTGGTGAATAAACTTATTCTTATTATAAATATTATTATATTTATTGTACCCAACTTTGGTAAGATTTTTGAAATCATACCAAAACAAAGGTTGAAAAAATATTTTGAGAAACTATTGAGCAATAATCAATTTGGATTCCGTCAGCATCGATCTACCATTCATGCAATATCAACGGTTGTGAGAGAGATAGTCGAGGGCTTTGAACAGGGTAAACTAACAGGTGTAACCTTATGTGACCTGAGCAAGGCTTTCGACTGTGTCTCTCACAATATCCTGGTGAACAAGCTCTCACAATATGGAGTGCGAGGAGTTTCATTAAAACTCATTGAGTCATATCTCCAGAATAGGAGTCAATGTGTTACTATCAATGAAACTACCTCCCAGCTCAAACTGGTTAGAACAGGTGTACCCCAAGGCTCGGTTCTGGGGCCACTTCTATTCATAATTTATACCAATGATTTTTTTGCCATATGTTGCCTCATTTAGGTATTGCCTTTGCTGATGATAGCTCTCTTATAACTACGCTATTAACTTCGATGAAATCAGCTGAAAACCTTGCCAGCGATGGTTTAACAACAACTTATTAAAATTGATACAGATTAGACAAAACATATAATTTTCTCAACAGATAATAAAGTAATAGTAGGTGACCATGCCGAACTTTTAGGTTTAACTATTGACGACAGTTTATGCTGGGAACCACACATCGAAAATACCTGTTCTAAGTTGAGTAAACACAATTTTCTTCTGAGAAAACTGAAATCATTTGATGATAAAAATACCCTTCTTTCTGCCTACTTTGCTCTCATTCAATCGTATATTAGCTATGGATTGACCCTTTGGGGAAATTCCTGTCACTCTGGAAAAGTGTTTAAAATCCAAAAACAATCCATCAGAATAATCTGTAGTGCGGGTTATAAGGATTCTTGTCGGCCATTATTCTGCCAACTCAGAATTCTGCCAACTCTGTTCATTTATCAGTCTCTGCTCGAAATTCATGAAAATAAAAAAAACTCCTGACTAACTCAAATTACCATGACTACAACACACGCAACGCAAATCTGATCAGGTGTCAAAGATTTAAATACAATAAGTCTCTCAAAAACTCTATGAATGTTGATCTTTATAATATCCTTCCTACCACATTAAAAAATAAAAACCAATCCACTTTTAAAAACTCTATCAAATTGATACTGCAGGAAAAGTGTTACTACACTATCGCCGAGTACATGGCTGATCCACCCGGGATGTGATTTGATTCAACTATCTTACATTTTTCAATACATTCTTTCGAATATTTTTCTCTAAGAATTTGTACATTATCATACTATATTCATCTATACTAACTTCAATTATCAATTCATAAGCATTCGAAAAACTACTAAAATAATATCGTGTGTGTGTGTGTGTACGTTTTTAATCTTCTTTTAATCTAACTAATGTAGTAGTACAATTGGTACATCGTAATGTCTAATTATGTGTACTGTTTACATACAATATTTTATTCTTACTTTATTTTAATTGTGAATGGGTAGATTATTTTCTGTATTTACTTGCTAACTGACTTGCTACAAATGTTTTATAACATAACGTGGATAAATAAAGATCTATCTATCCTTGGCGCATCTCAGAGACCATGCTGTCCTCGTCTGGTTGAGCTGTACTGGTCTGATGAAAACCCGCACTGTATGCAGGAATACCTCATGCAAATGCCACAAAACGTCAGTGTTTGGGCTAGTGTTGTGAGAAATACAATTATTTTTAAAATTGTTATCTCTGTCAATCTGTTGCATCCCTACGCGCAACTGTCAGAGGTCTTCGAGAGACTTGTGCAAGCTAGGGAAGACGCAGCCATTACCATTCAACGTGTGATGCCATGCACGAGACCGGTGATCATGCTGGTAATCCAACTCACGTCCCTTCGCTTGAGAGGCAAACGCTCTACCAGCCAACCACTATGGTCCATTGCTAATTATTGTTACACTTCTTCGAGCAACATTCAACATGAAAATTATATATGGATTTTCTATATAGAATATAATAATATAGTATACTAATTCCTGATTCAACCTTTTTTCCTGACATTCACTTACCACTAATGTAGTCCTCAGAATATTATTCCAGAAGGATAGTGCGATATTTTAAATAGAACCTTTTCAATTTTGGAGTAGAAGGGGCAATAGCCTGTCCGATCACCAGACCTTGCGCCGGTAGATTTCTATTTATGGGGTAAATTAATGGGGTTGTTTGAAATCTAAATTATACACCGCAATAGTACAGATAACACCCATTAACTACAGGGTCGAATCTGAATATTACAACCGGTATTTTAATGAATATTGGTCAATATCAACTGATCATTGTACAAAATTCTGAACCTTTGAACATACAGGGTGATTCAAATTCGATCCTCACCATTGGGATCTCGGAAACTATGAGAGATACGAAGATGGTTAAATTGGGGCAAAGTTGCGCATTTAGATGACCAACAATAGGCCGTTAGGAAAATTCTGAAATTCCGAGTATATCCGGATATATCCGGAAAAAACAGAAATTTAGGAAAATGGTTTTTATTTTTTTCTGGCTTTATTTTTTGAAGGATTCGAAAATAAATTGCACATCCACGTTGCCACTTTTTTCCTGCTACATAATAGTATTTTCAGATTTGCTAACCGACGTCTCGTCTTCCAGACACCATCATCAACTTTATTTTTTCTCATGACCGCTGCATTGGATTATTTCTGTTTTGAATAGAACCAGAGTTTTCCTTTCCAATGATGTATCATAAGTTATCATTCTTTTTCTAAAAATTGGAGATTGAAAAAAATTATTTCTTATCATAATAGGCTTTGACATTGATGTTTCTAAATTTGAATTTCAATTTGTTACACTCAATGACATTTTGTTATTGTACAAGTCATTGAATTTTTGCCGAAAAATGGCTTTCACGAATGAAAAAAAAAGAGATGTGATACAAATTTATTACAAATACGATAGAAATAGTGTTAGGGCATCGGAAATGTATACTTAAACTTGTATCCCGAAAGACGACAACCACATCGATTTATGTTCAAGTTATTAGATCAAAATCTCACCGAGTTTGGTTCATTCGAAAAGCCAATGAAAAAATACGGAGACAGAATCAACAATCAAAATTTGAGGTAAATTAGACATTGTGTCATTTTCAATGAAAATATAACTTTGAACAAATAACAATAATTAACGAAAATGTAAAGACAAAAGTAAATCACAGCAAATGCTCAAAATGTTCATGATAACACAACTGTGCCATTCTTCGAATATTATTCACTGCACGATTGATATCCCTCCTCCTCAATCTTCAGAACTCTCTAACAATGCTATGTTGAAGGTCCTCAACATTTTGATAGTCCCTCTGACCATACACTCTATTTTTCAGTGAACCCCATAAGAATGTATCCATAACATTTAAGTCTGGATACCTTGCTGGCCACCTCACCGGCCCATTATTCCCTATCCATTTATCACCAAACCTTTCAGTCAGGACTCGTCTGGTAGTGTACTGTGGAGAACCATCATGTTGAAATCAGATGTTGTTATAGTTAGCCAAAGGTAGATCATCCAAATAGTCTTCGAAAATCGATATTAAAAAATGGTGATAGGTTTCTCCATTCAGAATTCCATCAAATAAATGAGGACCCAAAATTCTATCTTTGTAAATTCCTGCCCACACGTTAATGCTAAATCGCACTTGAGGTCGAATTTCTCGGAACTGCCTGGGGTTGTTTATGCTCCAAATGTGTTCGTTATTTCGGTTGAATATCCCACAATTCGTAAAAGTGCTTTCATCTGTCCAATTTACATTTTCCAGGAAAACCAGATCTTCTTATTAGCCAATTACAAAATTCTAATCGCCTTTCGGGATCACCTGGATGCAATTTTTGAGATATGTGTATTTTGTAATAACTTGAACATAGTTCGATGTGGTTGTCGTCTTTCAGGATACAAGTTCAAATACATTTCCGATGTTTCTATCGTATTTGTAATAAATTTGTAACCTTATCTCTATTTTCTTCATTCGTGAAAGCCATTTTTCGCCAAAAGTTCAATGACTTGTACAATAACAAAATGTCATTGAGTGTAACAAATTGAAAGTCAAATTTAGAAACATCAAAGTCAAAACCTATTATGATAAAAATAAATTTTTTTCAGTTTATCAAATTTTTTGAAAAAGAATGATAACTTATGATACATTATTGAAAAGGTAAAATCTGGTTCTATTCAAAACAGAAATAATTCAATGTAGCGCCCATGAGAAAAAATAAAGCCAGAAAAAAATAAAAACCATTTTCCGAAATTTCTGTTTTTTCCGGATATCTCCGAAAATACTCGGAATTTCAGAAGTTTCTCAACGGCATATTGTTAATCAGGTAAATGCGCAACTTTTCCCCATTTTAACCATCTTCGTATCTCTCATAGTTTCCGAGATCCCAATGGTGAGGATCGAATTTGAAACACCCTGTATGTAACTTTTTAGCAATGCTATCAGTAATAGTACCTTTTAGAATAAAAGACATTGTGGTTGCCAGATGAAGGGGGTTGGGCCTATCAATTTTATAATTTCAAATGGCATGGAGGTCAAATCACATAGCGTTGAAAAAAAATTTGATTCCCTTTTTATGAATTGTTTTCATTATCGTTAATACATATTTTCATAATTTCGATCTTTTTGCATTTCGAAATTTTCGAATTGATGTGCTCCCAGCGCCATCTGTCAAGTAATTGCAATGTATCTTCTCTCAAAGAGTGGTATTCATAATACTATTCAAAATATTTGTAATACCATTGTTCCACATAAAACCGTTCAAATTCATCAAGATCCTCACTTTTACTTGATATATCAAGTGCATATGGTAAAAAAGTATTAACAAAATCTGAAAAATCGTAGATGGTTGAAAAGAGAATTGAGTTCTCTTTTCTACGATATGTCTCTTGACGCTCAGTGTTATTTGAAATTTTCAAATTGATGTGTCCCCTTTCCCCTCTTTAAGCAATCACATTGTCTTTTACAACAAAAAGTAGTATCGGTGATACCATTCATAATGGTTTTTGTTTCGTGTTTAAAGTATGCTTCAGGTTAATTGTACATATGAATGTAACCTCATTTTTTCTTACCAGAAAATAATTTGATGACACCTCAGTAATCGTCCTGTTTTTGACACGTATAAGAAAGTTTCCGGAATCTGCTGCGCATCGTACGACAATCTTACGAGTCATTTTTTGTACTAATGAAACAACCACATTGAACTACTTACTATAATACTTACAAATCAAAGAATTTTATTTATATTTGGAGAAGTACAGGATATTCCACTGCTGTTATCAATATCCATATTTTTCATTTTATAAATTTAAATATATTGGTTTTTGTCAACTCGGTACAGTGCGTCTGTTCGGTACTGTACAGAAAATACGACCATGTACAGTTTCCATGAAAACTCCGATAACTACCTAAATTGCATAGTGTTATCTGTTTTCATATACGCTTCAAAAAATTACCTGAAATATTCTTGTTTGATAAACTGAATGAATTAATGAATTTTCGGCTTCTCGTTTTGTTCATCGACCACTGCGATGGCCCAAATTTCCACACACTCAAATGTCTACGTAAGGTTAGTTTGTTGTGGTTAGATCATACCAAAAAATCACTCCTGACAAAATGTACTTTCACAAGGAAAAATGGGTCGGTATACGAAAGGAGAAGTCGAAAATAGGTTAATTAATCCATTGTACGAAACAAGAATATTTTACGAAATTTTTTGAAGTGAACGAAACACGATTGCACGGAACAAAAACAACCCAAAATAGCCTACTTTTTATAAAATACTAAAAAATAATAAGGTAATGTTACTGTGGTTGTTGGAAAAAATTAAATAATTCATTTTTGGATTATGGAAGGTTCAATTCCAAAATAAAAACAATTTTCTACACCAAATCAAACGTTCAATGAAAAAATACACACCTATTCTAACAGTCAATATAATTTCTTCAATATCTAAGAATTGGCCATTCGACTGTCATTTTGAGCGATAAAGAGCAAAATGGCTTTCCAAATGCCTTATAAATATATTATTTACCTTGATTATGAGATCTATCATGCTCTCCATATCAATTTTTGAGTTTTTAATCAAATTCAATTTTCTATTTCAAATCTCCCCATCTACGTTCGAGATCAAGATATTTTTATATGTATATTTCAACTTATATTCGACTTTCAATTCTTGCAAAAAAATTCGAATCATGGGTAGCAGAAAAAATTACTCGTAAGCAAGCTATCGCACTTTTTTTGCTCGTGATTCTGGATTGTTTGCCTTGTCAATAATTACAATTTTCTTACAACTGAAAATGTACCTATTTGTCGGGGGTAATACGACATGAACATACGATTTTCAGATAACGTATCTTTCAATTTCACGAAAACTTTTTTTTAATTAAGAAAATACTTTAATTCGGAGAAGATTCTGAATAAAACAACTTCAGCTTGAGTGTTTTTATAACACAAATATCCAAATTTAACTTACAATTATCTAAAATTCAGTTCACTATTTTCGTTCAAAATGTATTTACCATGAAACATTTTATTTTCAAATTGTTATTACTAATTCATTAGAAATGAGAATATAGTGGCTCGTCGACTTAGGAAAAATTATCATTCATTTTTATTACGATTAGATTTACAATATTCCGTTAAAAATTTAAATAAATTACGTCATAGGTCGTTCTTAAAGTAGAGCATCTTTTAGTAATAAAAAAGATTTGAATGCATCGAGTGACATGTGACCACACAACTGAAACAAAATTAAGTCGACACATTTTTTACCTTGCTTCTGCAAAAGTGAATTAGGTAATTATCCAAGATCTGGGAATAAAAAATAAATTTAATCAAAAAAATTAATTTTGCTTCATAAAGTGACAAGTGACACAAGGTTGTATTCAGTATGTTTATGTCACTTCTGGTGAAACTGGAAGTTGCTTGAAGCTGAGTCACTTGTCAAAAAATGCAGTTTCATGTCGTATACAGATCCTCTAAATTTCATTCCATTATCTTCAAAAGCAAGAAAACAGGGTCGAGCCACTTTCCGTGGACACCCGGTATATTTTCAAATATGTTGACGAAAACTATCGTATATTCCACAACATAAAATATATTTTCAAAAATGTTGATGAAAACTATAGTTTTCTTTCCAAACTTTCGGATTTAGATAAATTCGTCTCAGGGCTCCGTAACAATGGCTTCTCAGGTATATAATGAAAAATAATTTGTATTCGTCATGATGGATTCTGACAATTTCAATAAATTATGAAAGACTTAAAGGGTACTTACCAGAAGTACCTCTAAAGTCAATTTATCTTCTCAGAAAGAACTTCTTTTGGTGAGTACCTTTCAAGTCATTCGTATTTTCTTGAAATTGTTAGCAAACCTCGAGACAAATACAAACCATTACATGAGAAACCATTGTCAAGGGCTCTGATGACGAATTAATTGAATTTGAAACGTTGACAAAAAAATTATAGTTGATCCTTCAACTTTGTGTTGGTCCAATCACAACCAACTCGAAACACAGTAGTGGGATGTGTTGCATACCTTGAGGTAATTGTCAAGAATAATGATGCAGTTAATTCGCAAAGGAAGGTTTTATCGGCTAATACATTTTGATAGATGAGGAAAATAGTTGATATGAAAATTGTATCTCATGTATTTATCCCTGAAAATTCAAACAATTTCTCATTCATTGAAATTCTGAGTTATCTTCAATAAGGGCTTGCACAAAATATGGATCTTCGTTGAAAGGTAATTGAAGAGATGTATCAATAACATAAGAAATACAGTGAGTCCAAGATAAGGTTAACAACCACGAGAATATCTGAAACTGTAATAGATACAGTTTTGCTTAAATGGGAAAAAAGTTGTGACACAGAAGGGATTTCTGTATGGATGAAATTCCAAAAAATATTTTTCATTCAAATTATTTTTGAAAAACAAAATTTTTCGATTTTTATTTTAATTTTTCTGGTGTTACCGTCAGAGTTGAATTTTTATGAGAAAATATTCTTGATAGGTACTAGGCGGAAAGACCATTAATCTAATAATGAAAAATGGATTAAAAAATAATCCAGTCTTCCGCTTCAAATTTTCAACGAAAACTTTGCCAATAATCTAACAGATATAATTCAACGCTCGTAGGGGACAGTAGTTGTTTTCTGTTGGAGACTTGTCGACAAATATACGTTCTAGAGGTTGAAGCACCAAACTGAATTATGATTTGATCCATTCTTCATCATTACTTTTTATACACTTTTCTGTGATGATATTAGTTTTATTGTCTGACGTTTCATTATCGAACTTATATTTTTCCAATATGGCCCTGTTTCAATAAGTACTTTTCTTTCTAAATTCAATGATCTATCACTCATGGCCGTGTCATTACTCATTATGCGTCAAATCATCTCGAATTTTTTAAGACAGTTACGAGAACGGGCCTGCCTCTAACGATAACACCAGACATTATTTTTATAAAAAGTCAAAAAATTCAATTTTTCCAAAATTATTTGAAAATCAAAGATTTGTTTGGAAATAAAGAATATAGACAGCCCTTTGTTACGCAAATTTTTTTCATTCAACCAAAACTGTTTATATTACCGTTTCAGATATTCCCGAGGTGGACCCACTCACTTTCTCTTGTACTATCTGTGGACAGCGTGGACATTAAAGTGTGCAACATATAAGATTTTTTTTTATTAATTGTACAACCAGAATACAAATATTGTCGAAAGTTGGTGCGAGTCAAACAGCATACAGGGTAGGTCAAAAAAATAATTGTACAATTTTACAGAAAATTAAAAAAATATTAGGAAAAGTAGTTTACATTTAAAAGTTATGGTTAAATACCAAAACATGTCCTCCTAAGAGATGTTTTAATACTTTTTTTAAACAGCAATAACTTCCTATTTGTTTATTTTTCTATATTCACCCTATACACTTTCATAAATCAATCACCATCAAATAAATTGCGCAAAACTTCTTTAAAATTGAAGCATACTTGTGAAATTAACTTAGATTTTAATTTTTTAAGAAATCACAAATTTCATGTTTGTTTCAACGATGTTAAACGCAATCACCTAAAATGAGAATTTTTCAAAAATATTTTCTTTTTAAATAATATTTGCGAAATTTTAAAGTTTCCTTCAATATCGTTGCAACAAACATGAAGTTTGTGCATCACTAAAAAAAATAAAATCTAAGTTTATTTCACAAATATGCAACTTGAACAAAGTTATGAGTACCTATTTGATTTATCAAAGTGTTTAGGGTGAATATAAAAAAATTAAATAAATTTTAAAATTATTGATCTTTCAAAAAAAATAAAAACATTTGTTAGAAGGGCCTGGTATTTAGGCATAACTTTCAATTGTAAATAACTTTTCCTAATAACATTTTGCTGAATTTTCTGAAATAAGGGTAGATACATTACTCTTGTACTATTACTATATTTTTTGACTTACCCTGTATGTTGTTTCACTTGCAACTATTCTAAGTGCACCTAATATGATGATCGAATATGCACCAAATTTCTGCAATATTTGTATCTTTGTTGTGCAATTAATAAAAAAAATCCCATATGTTGCACAGTTAAATTGCCACTGTATAAAAAAGTTTGGTAATGTTTAAATACTATAAAATTGATATTGTTGTTGATTCAGACAATTTGTAATTTTACGAAATATTAATGAATTTTTTTTATTTTAATTGAAACAGACATGAATAAAATATTGACTTTTATTGTATTCAAAATGGTGATTATGAAACCTGAAAAAAAAAAGAAATAAAAAAGGCCACATGTATAATAATTATCTATATTTATTCTTGTTTCATTGGTAAGTGAAAATTATCATTCAAACTTAAACGCTAAACAGCTGTAACCAGAAAAATTTACAAAATGGCAAAAACTATAAACAAATCACTACATACAATCAGTCTTTAACAAATAATACAGAATAGCTTGCATTTTACTCGTTTTTTTCGACTATCATATGTATAAATAATTATGACAACGGGGTAAGAACAAGAACCACAGCAAAAATTGTTCAACATTTTGAACATAACATGAAATCACATTCACAATTATTTAAAGATCAACATAACAAAACAATTAGGACACAAAATGAGTGCGTTAATTGCATCCCTGGCAAATTTATCCGTAATTCACATTCAGGATATGTACAAAACAATGGAAATTACGTAAATTTGAAAATATATACAATCACAAAAAAATTCAAAGGGATATTTCATGGTAGATTCAAAATTTGTTTAGGCAAGTGTATTTTTTGATGAAAAATTATTTACCAATTTCGTCACGATATTCACATTTATTGAAAATTGTCCGATTTTTTTTTAAGTTTGAATTTAGAAATTGACTTCTAGTTGAAAAAACAAAGCAGATGTATGAAGCCTCCATCCAATTACTTTATTGTCGAAAAGGTGTGAAAAATGTTATAACACAAAAATTCAGTTTTAGTCCTAAAAATATGCATTCCAATGTGGAACACAATTGAGTAATTCTTCTGTAAATCATTTCAGTTAGTAAACAAACGATGTTTTGAAACTTATCAGCTTATCACGAAAAAAATTCACGATGATTACCTACTTATCGACGATAGTACGATTGCATCGAATGTCTTTTTAGATATGAATATTTATTCACTTAGTCACATCTTTGAATCAACCAAAATATTTCCAGTTTCAGTCATAAATTTATCTGTCGGGTAAAAAAGGGTCAGAAATTCAACTCACTCACTGTGTATACAAACAATTGGTAACTTATAACACAAAACAATATCTCGAAAGCGATGCTAAAATTAAGGTAAATTGCACTAAATAGTAACGATATAAAGTGTACCGGAAATACTCACATAAATCTACCGGTGAATATCTCGAAAACAAAGTATAAAAAAGTTTAGTATTGTACAAGCCACCTGAGATATCACCATATTCTACGACCTTGATTTGTTTCTTCGAAATAATTAGTCCAAAAGTACAATATTTTACTACTTAGCACTGTTCTATTCGAATATGTTAAAATTGATAATGTACAGAAAACAAAGTTTAAGAAAACCTCTAAAATGTGAAAATTTACAAAATGGTGTTTCTGTATTCGAGATATCATCATAGTTTATGCGAGAAACCGAGTACATGGCCGAACGGCAAAAAAGTTGGAATATTTTCATAAAAAACATCAACATTTTTTTGCAATGAAATTTTGGCACGAGAATTGTCTAAGAAATACCCGTCAGGGTTTGGAACTTAATTGTAAAATTGGCACATAAAATTCATCGTAACTGAGGTAGATGTGTTATGGAAAACCAATAATTTCACCTATTTTCAATGGAAACATATTTACACAAATATTCACGATTTTATTACATCTTAAAGATAAAAACAAATATCAAAAACTTGCGTTGTAACATTATTGCGTATTATTACTTCAAAGTTTCATACAGGGTGAGGGTTTTGACAATGAAGTCCGCTAAAATTATGATATTTGAAAAAACATATTTCACAAATATGTACAACGAATAAGATGTTATTTACATTAAAAATAAACTGATATGGATAAAGAGATATCTCACTTTATAATTGATGAGCAAAATATACAGTGTAAAGTGGGACATCCCTCGTGAAAATCATAGTGAAAACACTCTTTAGTTCGTAAAAGAAGCTCTCAAAAAAATCTCATAAAATTTCGATAGATAAGCTTTCAGTTAGGAAAATTAACAAAAAAAAAACTAATTGGTGTTTACATCTTCGTCATATTTCTAAAGTTCTGCATATTCAAAGTTATTTTAAATTTTAAAGGAAACCAATTAGAATTTTACTTGAAATAATAATCGAAATCGAGGAAACTCAAATATCACCCTGTAGCCTTTATTCGTAACCGAATATTTTTCAATTGATGATTTCACCAATAGAAAAATAAAATCAAGTAGCTATCTCAATTTTATACATATTTGTCACTCTGAATCTAGATTTTGTACATCCACAAAAAATTTATAATAAAATCTGATATAAATATGTTATATCTATATTAACTGAGATTCTGAGGTATTGCTGTTTGAGTATTGTTTATTATCGGACACTATGAAATAAACTTGAGCAATTACTTCTTTGTTGGATTATCATTACTCTGTTTTTCTCCATTTGATCATTGAAAATCAAATATAAAATAATATGTACAAATATAATAAAAATATTCTTTCAAGAGTTTACATTTAAGTAGAAAACGTGCCAAGTGACAACAATTAATTTATACGTACACACAAGTGATTTCTTCGTCAGCGAATGCCGGAAGCGACTTTGGACTGAGATTTCCTGAAGTGGGTCTCGCAGTGCTTCATCATGTGGTCTTTCCTAATGAAGCCTTTTCCACAGGTTTCACAAGCATAAGGCTTCTGTCCCGTGTGCAAACACATATGCCTCCTCAGATCGGTCTTGTGGTTGAATTGCTTGGGGCACAGCTCGCACTTATGGGGCTTGTCTCCAGCGTGTTTCGCCAAGTGCCCCTTGTAGGTAACATCGCACCCGAATCTCTTGCCACATCTCGTACATTTGAAGGGTTTCTCCCCGGTATGGAATGTCTTGTTATGCTGCGTGAGGTAACAGGCCTTTACAAAAAACTTTTGGCAGAAGTGACACTTGGGCGGCGTGGCCTTGTTCACATTCACGGTTGTCGAAGAAACCAGCGGACTGCTGGTTTCTTCGTAATCTCTCTTTGTGTGAGCCTTCTCGGGAGACCTAGGTTGAGCCTCGAGCCTGCGCTGGATGTCATCCATTATCAGGTTCTTCGTTTCGTCCATAGCCTCGTCATCGTTCACGATCATGGAGAGGCTGGGGCCTCCCCCGCTGGTTTCCCCGGCGTTGTTGTTATTCGGGGAAAGTGGATAACCTACAATAAATTCGTCCTGGCACTGCGGAGATTCCGGAGGAGGCAGGGAGGCTAGGTTGTAGACATCGTTCCCATTGCCACTGTATATACCAGCTCTTAGATCTATAGAATTCGCTGGCATGGGATAAAAGGAGTAGGAGGACGTTACCGTCTCTCCGCCCCCCACGTTAGCTGTTTCGTAGCCAACTAGCCCGAAGCGGCTCGGATAGAACTGCTCGAAGCCGGGCAGCGACTTGTTCTCAGCTAGGCTGTACTGCTGGTACTCACCAGTAGTACTGAGGTTGTTGGTAGCCATAGCCTGCGTAACGTGGGGGGCCAACTCGTTTGGGTACATCTGATACTGGATATCCTCCATTGGCATCATATGTTGGGACGCCATGTTGAATCCATGAGGTGTATTGACCGTACTGACCGGAGTTGAACTGAGCGACAGCAGGCCCCTCGAATCTAGGTTGGAGGTGGAGAGGCCTGCTTCCCCGTTTGGGGGACTCCCATTCGAAATGTGTAAATTGCCCATGTGACCACCCAACGGGCTAGGATGTTGGGGCATCGGCGAGAGGGGCATTGGAGACTGAGGCATTGGAGAATGCAGGGGCGGCGTGTGGTGGATATTTGGAGCAGGTTGCCGGTCGTAGGGTCCATTGGGAGGTTGTTGGAGCAAGCCGGACATGGTGTTCAGTCGCTCATATTGAGATGACATGCTGCTGTCATCGCCTCTTATCTCGTCTCCGGAACTGCCTGACTGGGGTCGATCGTCTTGCTTCGAATTATTATCTCTAGCGGGGTGATGGTGGGCGCTTATTGGTAGAGACGCCGGATCTGGTTGTCCACTGGATTTTACTGCGTTTTTATGTAAGGTTGTGTTGTAATGCCTCTTTAGGTGTCCTGAGCTAGTGAACCACTTGTTGCAAGCGGTACAGTTGTAGGTCTTTGGTCTTCTCGCCTCGTTGGACTTCCAGTTGGCTCCCTTTTGGGATCCGCCTGATGTAGGCTGGACTGGAGTGCTAGGAACTTGAGGAGTCGTTATCACAGCGGCATTTGGAGGAGGCGACATGTGCTCAAACGGCCTGTACGCTTGGGACAGCTGATTCATGCCATTACCGGGCACTTCTGAGGTAGCAGCGACGCCGTTACGCATATATTCCTGTGCCTGTATCTGATGGGGTTGAAATAGTTTTTGCTCGGCTTGGAACATTTTTTGCTCTGTTTGAAATACCTTTTGGTCAGACTGGAACATTTTACTATCTGGAATTGCTTCGGGAATGCTTGCTTGA
The DNA here is from genome assembly GCA_944452925.2 of Chrysolina oricalcia. Lineage (NCBI taxonomy): Eukaryota > Metazoa > Arthropoda > Insecta > Coleoptera > Chrysomelidae > Chrysolina > Chrysolina oricalcia. The sequence goes on along the minus strand of OX101821.2, from coordinate 38,122,493 downwards.
AACATTTTGCCTGCTCCTTCAAACAATCTTTGCTCTTGCTCTTGGAATATTTTTTGATGCTGTTCAGAATGCTGTGGCTGTGCAGTATTCCACAGGGACATCATCGCAGGCATGGAATGTTGGTTCGGTTCCCCGTTTTGGGGTTTTTCGTCTTCTGGATACACGTTGTGCACGACTTTGTGAGAATCGAGATCCAGAATCTCGCTTTGCGAAGTATCCTCTTGTTTTATCGAATGTTGGTCAAACATGAAATGTTGGTTAGTCTGATAAGAAAGGTGGGGTGCTGGCGTAGAAGGGTGACACATGCTGAGATGCTCCATTAGCTTCGAAGCGGACTCGCACACGAAGCCACACTTATCACATTGTTTCGGACTAGGGGACGGGGTTGGTTGCGGAGGGTACGCAGGGCTTGAAGATGGCACCTGTGCCTGCGATTGTCTATCGTAAGGGTTGCTTTGGGGTTGCGGATAGGGGTTAAACCTGTATGCGGAAGCTTTGTGAACAAAGGTTTCTTGATTGAACTGCTGGCCCTGGCTGGAATCCATCGGGAAGTATTGTTCGGAGTAGTTTATGAAATTGTTTTGATATTGTTGTTGTTGTTGCGGCGTTGGGGAAGTCCGCTCGATTTTGACTTGATAATTAGGAAAATTTGGTGAAAAAGTCGAGTTATCATGACTCTGATAGGGCGAGTTTGCACTCTGAAAGCTCTGAGGGGTGGGTGGGTGACCAAACAAAGTTTCTGGAGTCGTCCTACTGTTGTATTCTGGACTGTTTTTCTGCATCGAATCAGCACTGTCAGCAACCGCTGTAGTATTATTAGAAATCAACTCACGTTTAATGTTCGTTTTGGTGGTGTTGTTGTTGGTTTCCTCCGGGTGTGAAGATGCTGCTTCTGCCGCCCAGGTCTTCAATAAGTTCTCTTTGTGGTACTTAGAGTGGCAGTTCAAGGAGTCGATCGAGTTCAACTGAAGGCCGCAAACTTTGCATCGGCAAGCTTCGTTGGGTTGCTGGAATGACTTCTGCTGCTCTTCACTGCAGCTGTCCATTGCCACATCCGAAGTTCGTAAACACATAAAAGTTCGAAAAATAAAAAATACAACTGTCACTTTTTAAAAATCATAACATTTCAATAGTTTTCAGTCGCGGGGGTGTAACATCGACAACGGAAAATATAGAAGCGCATTCGTGTAACAGTCGCATCACTTTGGCGAAACTGGTAAAATAAAAAGAAACCAAAAATAAAAAAAAGTTCATGAGCGGTTCTGTTTATCCCATTATTTGTTGGTTTCACAACTGTCCGTACACGAAACTATAATGACACTCGTTGACATGTCCAGGTAATATTCTTGTAAAAACACCGAGAAACGCACCGACTGATTTTCGAACTAGAGACCTTCGCCAACGTGTTGACGAAATCAAACTGAAATGAATACTGCTCGTGCTCGACGTGCTCTGGGCCGGCCGGTAGATCTTGACGAATTCGGGGGTCCAAGTTTCCGTTCGGTGCGTACTTTTGCGAGTTCGCATAGGCTGGCCGGTCGTATTTCGGCCAATGGCGTGCCTTCGTTTAATGCGTTCGGGGTGGTAGGGGGTAAGATGCTGCATTTTTGAACATACACTCAGCTTTCGGATTATAATGCTCATGCTGTGTACTTTGGCGTTTGCTTCGCTGCTAGCATAGGTTAAACGTTTTCATCTTTCGCTGAAATAGTGGTCAATGTTTTTAAACTGTAGAGACGTTGTCGAATCATCGCTAATTATCCATCAGTTTATAACTATTGAGTTGGTAAAGGTAAGTTTATCGGGCTTTTTCCCGAAACAAAAAGAAGAGTGGTGTTACTAACATAGTTTTATCTCCCGAACACGAATCCGAAAGAATTTCATGGGGTTCTCTGATACTTTTCGAGTTATGACCTTTTGAATCTTGAAAATAGACCATTTTCAAACACTTTATTTTCAGTAAAAGATTTTTTACACTTTTTTCAAACCCTAATCAAATCTTATTTCACAATTCTGAAAAAGGTGTCTACAAAAAGAAAGAGGCATTTTGTGCGCTTTTTGACTGAAAAAATCTTGTTTAGAAATGGTCCATTTTCAAGATTCAAATGATCATAACTCGAAAAGTATTTGAGACCCCCACGAAATTCTTTCGGTTTCGTGTTCAGAGATAAAACTACGTAAGTAACACCACTTTAAATTTTGTTTTGGGAAAAAGCCCGATAAACTTACCTTTACCATTGAGTTAGGTTTTAATCGAGGTTTTATCTGAGCTTTTTCATCATTTTCAAGAAAGCAACGTATCCACAAAGAAATATTTGATTTGATAAAACTCAAGCGGAAAAAAGCATTTACTAATTGGAATAAATAACAACTGTATTTTGTGTCAAAATATTTACTTATTGCGCAACAAGTTGCAGAAGATATACTAAGGAATAAAAAATCTCAGAAGATTCCAAGAAAATATGTTGGCGTTTTCCGTGATAGTTCTTTGAAATAGTACTTTGTTATTGCGTGAACTGAAGGATGGAATAATAAGAGAGATAGTATAGTACAATTGAGGAAAAATTCATTTACGAAGGTTCAGTTATTGATGAAACAAAAATATCCAATCCATTTGCGAATTTTTTTCTTCAGTATTCGACTCAACAAAATCAACCTACAATATTGATTCTATACAGATTATATTCCTCATCGTGACCTGTTACCGCGGTTAAATTTTCGTCCTTCATATTGGTTTTCGTTTCATCGCGTATCACTTACTACAATTCTTGGCAATGTTTTATAAAAAAAATAATAATTATTATTTGATTGATCTTATAATGATTTTTATCAGGAAAAACTCCGTTTTTAATAGAAATCTCATACAAATATTTTGACAAAAGGCAATGAAAATACGTCAGAATTTAAAATAATACTATTCGACCTATAAATTCAAGTGCATTAAACTCTCAAAACATTTTTTGCATGATTTTGCTATTTGGCAAATGGTGTCAAGCACAATAATTTTAAAATAAAAACCATCGACCACTTTGCGGTCTTGGTTTTTATAAAATCATTGTACATTTAACTATTTTTCAAGCAAAATCAAGCTCAAAATATTTTGAGAGTTCAATCGAATAAATTCTTAGGTTTTGTCATAATATAACATATGAATATTTCAAAGCGTTCATCAATAGTTTTTCGTTGAATTCAATCACAGAATCGAACTATGATTATGCGATAAAAAAAGTGAATCCCAAGGAATCAGCGGGAATGGAAGATGGTATACCATCTTATGTTATAAAAGCTTGTATATAGTGATTCCTTAAAGCAACCCTTTCTACATATTTTCACACTTCATTTTAACAATTAATATTTCCCTAACTGAATGGAAAACAGCTATAGTTACTTCAATTTTTAAATATGGAAAAACAGCATGTCAAAAATTACAAACCTATTCCTATAATGTGTGCACCGACAAAAGTGTTCGAACAAATTTTTTGTTGCATTTGTTATCGGTATATGTCAAAAAATATATTATAACTCCTGAACAACATGGTTTTGTTAGAAATAAACCCATTTTGACACCAACCTCTTAACATTCACCAACTATGTGTACAAGGAATTATAAAATGAATCGCGGCTAGACTACGATGTACTTTCGCGAAGCATTTGTCAAAGTCAATCATGACGTTCTGTTGTCAAAGTTGAATAAATATGGTTTGACAAATAATATTCTTAGACTTATCAAAAACTATTTGGAAAACAGAGTTTTTAGCGTTAGACAACAGGGAAGATATACAGCGACGTTATATGCTACATCAGGGGTTCCTCAGGGTTCCAACCTGGGTCCCCTATTGTCTATCAACCACACTATCAACAAACTGCCAGCTGTGTTCAAACATTCAGATTACCTAATGTTCGCGGATGACCTTACATTTTTTAAACAAATTCAGAGATATCGTATTATTACAGAAAGATTTGAATGGCATATATGATTGGAGTTTTAGTAATAAACAATTTTTTAAGATTGCAAAATGTAGTGTTGTGTTGATAACACGTACGCAGAATCCTGTAATGTTTCAATATATGTTGAATGGAGAGATCCTTAACGGTTCTACAGAGGTTAGAGACTTGGGTCTTTTATATATTTATTTATTTATATAATGACTCATTATCATTCACAGCCCACATTGTAAATACAAAGAAATCAGCAACAAACAGATTGTTGGGATTCATAATAGGAAAATCATTTTAGCATTTGAAATAAAAAATGGGGAAAATAAATCGAAAAAAAACGATAAAAAAAGGAAATAAATCCCACCAGAAAAAAACGGCAGAAAGATCCCTAGGAACAAATACATGAAAAAAAAAACATATTCAAAAAATGGTGTGAAACCGACCTACGTTGTCAATTTCCATGCACCCAAATATCTACGTAAGGTTAGTTCGTTCTGGTAGGACCATACTAAAAAATTAGTCCGTTTGTAAGGAGGATTTTTTCATGGAGTTTTTTTCCAGAAGGTTCCGTGTTGTTTTTTTTCTGGGGGGTTTTTATTCCGTTTTTTTTTCGTTGGTCTTTTTTCCAGGGTTTCATTTCCTAGATTCAGTTAATTCAATTTGTGAAACAAGAATGTTTTAGGAAAATTTTTGAGGTGAATGAAACGCGATTGTACGAAACAAGAACAAATATAATTTGCAGTTTTTAGACTGCTATCTCTTGTTGGTCTAGTTCACCTAATTTCTGGAAAAGTTTCTTGTACCCAAGAATTAAAAAATAAAAACGATTTTATTAAATCGATCAAGTTCATTAACTCTATATAAATATCCTCATTTGATGTATGTCTTTCATATGCAAGATATATTTATAACTTGTATTAAATTCGCGAAATTTAGAATAAATACTTCCATGGCATTGTCTGACTTTCGCAAGTAAAGACAAATAATATGATGTAGATACTCTTTTAAGGCGGATTTACCGGATTCATAATGCATAATTTATTGCATATGCGAAATTTTAATGCATACCTAATCCATAAAAGTTCAATGCAGGGACTCGATTGAAATGATTTAACCGTTTCAGAATTTATAAAGATATCCCTGTTTTGAACTTTTTTTGGATAATTCAATAAAATAACGCAGTATTAATCCGGTAAATCTGCCTTAAAATTACGCATATGCAATAAATTATGCATTGTGAATCCGGTAAATACGCCTTTAGACGACTTAATATTTGCTACGTACTTTTTAAGAAAATTTTACTATATTTATAAAAAAATAATATAAAAATGATTTTGGTCCAGGTAGACAGTTCGGAATCTAAAATCGGTTGTCAATTATTGCAATATATTTGTGTAACATTTTACCTGGAATTTTGGGATCAGGAATATCCATTCCAAGAATATTTAATTACTCTGTATCTATCCCATTGTTATTCTCGAAGACAAATATTTCTGAGTGGTGGATATTAATAAAACCTGATGGCATTCAGAACGGTTTAATTAGGAAATCTAAAAATATTAAATGTATAATTATATACCTCATATAATTATTGTTAAAGCAGGTGTTCCGAATATCATCTGTAACGTTTATTCGTGACATAAAGTGTGTCTACTGAAGTGGCGATATATGAAATAATTTTTTACTTTTCGATTTATAAAAAATGTAATTTTCCTTGAAAAGTTCTAATTGTTCTGGAACCTAATTTTAAATAATCAAATTTTGAAAATCGTCAGTCTTATACGAATAATATCAAAACAACTAATTTGGTATGACAGTAAATTACTTTTATTTGTGACAATATCGAATATAATAATTTTGAAAAGTTGTTCGTGATAATTTCTTATGTTCAAAGACTACCTACAAAAAAAACAATATTTTCCGTCGAAAAAAGTTTAGGAAAACTTAAACTTTGAGACTGTTGTTTATCTGTTATTTATTGTCGAGTCGGACAACATTTTTATTGAAAATTTTCGGTAACCCATTGATTTAGAAAAAAGGTAATGAACTAAACGTAATCTTTCTTCTAAATGTACTTTTTTCTGAAATCGTTCAAGAATGCCCACTTTCTCGGAGCAACTTCAGGCCTCAAAATACGCTAATCTAGTATTTTAGTCCTTTGCTAAGCAACGAACTTTCTCGTACCGTTTTCGGACCTAAACGGTACGGGAAAGTACTTTTTCGGCAACCATCCGGGAAGTGTTCACTTCCCGGACACTTTTTCTCAGGGAAAGTAGCACTTTCCGGCCTAGTCCGGGAAGTACGTACTTCCCGGACTAGGCCGGGAAGTGCTCGAAATTTAATATAAATATTAATATAAATAAGAATTAGAATGTTTCTGTTGGTACCTATCTTCTGTTCGAATTTCAATATATAATACAAATAAGAACTAAAATGTTCGAAATATTCAAATTTGGAATCACAGCCAGGGTAGTTTACTCTTGATCATAATTCTGTTTTTGTCCCCCCCTGGAAATTTAGAAGTTTGATAACTTGAATATAAGTATTTCGTAATGCACCAATTTTTATTAAGAATAAAATTATCTGACAAATCGATAATAAAAAAGAATCAATATGGTGCAAATTTTTGAAACTCACTGTATATAGTCATGACCACCTTTTCATAGGCAACCCATTTTAGGCGTTTTTGTCTATTTCTGTATCTGAAAAAAAAGTATGTGTCATCCGGTTAACAGATGGGTGAAGGTCGACCTCTCTTCGTCTCTTAGACTAAATGCGTTTCATTGATTTGTTATTCTACATGGTTGCCGAAAAAATAGTGTACGCAACACGCCCGAAAACAGTTTTTTTGGACTCGTAGACTTCCAGGACTCGCTAACGCTCGTCCTAGAATTTGGTCTACTCGTCCAAAAAAACAGTATTTTCTGGACTTGTTACGTAAATTACTATTCCCGTATCGAAAACGATACGGTAATATTTTTGCCGGCTTGTTTACATTTTAGATAGTTATTGAATTCACGCAAACAATATGTAGAATTTCTTAGTTTTTGATAATGCTGATTGCGATTTCAGAAAAAATAGTATATGTACCTCGTTAGTAAAAGCACATTCCCACCAGACTTCAATTTACATTGTCGTCCGGGAATATATTGCTTTTACTACTAGATACACACTATACTATTCTTTGCTCCCATATGTATAAGAAATGTCAGATACCAGTAAATAAATACAACTAAGATTTTTTATTTGATGGGTTGTAAAAAAGCGTAGATACTGTACAACTGCAGTAGATTGTCTATACCGAGCTCGGACGATTGAGAATTGAATTGGAATGATTGAATGATTATTGATTCTCAATAATTTAGTTTCAGTTAATCACTTTATAGGCTGGTGCAAAAACGAATTTTAAACTCCTAAAATAAGAAAAAAACTAACAGGCAAGGCCCAGGCGGAGAATGTTATTGAAGTTTCAACTTTGATGAAAAAAAATATTCAAACAAGAAAACGCTCAAAATGATGAAATGGGGATGCAGTTTAAGGGTTGAAAACGGTTTTTTGAGATCTGCAGCGAAACGTGACCTCTCAGCAGAAAATATTTGACGACAAAGTTGTAGATAATGATAAAATCAATAACTTTTGTACCTATTACTTTTCGGCATACCCTCAAATTAACCGTCAAAATGGCGAAAAATAAATTTTTCAGTATTTCATTTTTTTCTTGCGTACTAGTGATTGAATTCACATACAAATTTGTGAGCATATGTCTTTTTTGGTTTCGAATGTGCATGTTTTTTTCGCAATTCAGAAGATGATTAGTTTTCGAGTTATGTACATTTTTCGAAAAAAATACCCTTACTTATCGTTAAACCGCTTAAAATTGAGAAAAACCGACAACATTCTCTCTAATCATGATTTTCTCAATATTTTCAATGATTTTCAATAGTTGTAGAAAAAAAAGTAACAGACAACTACCAGGTGGAGAATGTTATCAAGGTCCAACTTTCAGGAAAAACATATTTAAACCTGAAAACACTCAAAATGGTGAAATGAGGATGCAGTTTAGGGGTTGAAAACTGTTTTTACGTTTTTCGGCGAAACGTGACCTGTTAGCGGAAAATATACGATGACAAAGTTGTAGATAAAATCAAAAACTTTAATTTGTAACAATCACTTTTGGACATAACCTCAAATTAACCGTCAAAATGACGAAAAATCTATTTTTAAGTATTTAATTTTTTTCTCGCGTATGAATGATTGAATTCACATACAAATTTGTGAGCATATGTCTTTTTTAGTGTCAGATAAGCGTAATTTTTTTGCAAAACAGAAGACAACCAATTATTTACATTTTTCGAAAAAATATCCTTATCTTCCACGAACAATTGCCCTGATATTTTGTGACCATTTTATTTGTTGAAATGTCTATTTTGAAATGTTCATGTACCCAGGTGGTTTATTTATCCTTAAACTGCTTAAAATTGAGAACAAGTCTCTCTGAATCATATTTTCCAATATTTTCAATGATTTTCGACTTTCATCATTATTTTTATAAAAAAGTAGTTTATATTAAATTTGGAATACATAATTACACTACAAATTTAATTTGATGAATATATTTTTATTCTTTTTTACAATTATTGAAAATCATTTTAAATATTGAGAAAATTATGATTCAGAGAGACTTGTCGGTTTTTCTCAATTTTAGGCAATTTAACTTTCAATAAACCACCAAGTCACATAGACCATTTGGTAGTAGAAATTTCAACAAATAAAATAATCACTTATAGACTATCGAAATACAAAAAAACTCCAATAAATTGTTCGTGGAAGATAAGGGTATTTTTTGAAAAATGGACCCTAGGCACAAAAAAATAAAAATATGTATATACACATGTTTACAACACAGATGCACACATACACACACATCTATACACCCATACACATTCTAAAAATTATTTGATAAATACACAAAATACGTTAAACATACTAAAACATAATATGTACTCCAGCCATAGCTAAATACTGAAAGAAACTAAACAAAATGAGGAAGTGGCTACTAGGTTTTTTATTGATTAAGAAAATATGATTTCAACTTTGTCTTGAAGTATGTTGATACGTTTGATCTCTTCGGGCAGATTATTGTAGCTATCAAGTTCCTTGAAAAAAAAACGGAATTTTGTGTATGTGTTAAAACACGTTAAGCGCCATGAGGTATAATGCGCATGTCGCACCTCATTTTGATCACCAGACTTCGTAACACATATGTTGTGCCTCATTGCAATTGGTTCAATTTGGCATCGTAGCACAGCAGTTAGTCGCGCTATACTAGTTTCTTTATTGGGAATGAAAGAGCAGTGACTTGTTGAATATGAAAGTCAGTTCTGGATCTTGTATTGTATCCATGGATTTGGTCATTGTAAATAACTTTTTCTTGTAAATATGTTGGGAAATTTTCATTTTTTATTTTGAAAATTGAGATTATTGTTTGGTAAAGGAGAAAATAATTATTTGGTAACCACTCTAGTTGCTTCAACATATCTCTTATTGGTGTTAATCTTCTGCAATTTAAAATTATGCGCATAGCTCTATTTTGGGTTTCTGTAAACGAGCTGTTTCAGCAGATACAGAATTGTAGAACAGTATGTAAAATAAGGAAGCACTAATGAATAGTATAGTAAAATTTTTGTCCACCTAATCAAATATGGGACACAACCAGATAAAAAATGTATTTTAAATGATATCGTCTTCTTAATGAAGTTAGCATGTTCTTTAAACTGTAATCCCCTGTCCACATGAACCCCTAGATATTTAAATTGGTTTACCCGTTCCACATTATCACTTCAGGTCCTAGCATTATCTCAAAATTTTTGTTACAAAAGCTTCTGAATTGTTTGTACTTGTTTCCATGTACTTCGTCTTCTCAACATTGATCTTTAAATAATTTAGCACGACACCAACTGTAAATATATTTTAAAGTTCTGTTGATGGTTTCTGTCAGTTTCGTGTGATCATTAAATGAGAAATAGATTGGCGTATCATCTGCAAAGAGATGAACTGAGCTCTCACCTACCACCCCTGGCAAATTATTGATGTACATAAAAAATAGTAGGGGTCCCAGCTCACTTCCCTGTGATACTCCCTTATCACATTCTTTTTCATCTGATATTTTATTGTTTATCCTAAGCTTTTGTTTTCTGTTCTTCAGAAAGCTTTTCAACCATTTCAGGACTATTCCATCTATTCCTACTGCTACTAATTTTTGTAATAATATATCTCTGCGTATTGTCTCAAAAGCTCTTTAAAGATACAAAAACACTGCAACAGTAGTGACATTTTTTCTAGGATAATTTTCCAATCATCTAGTACACACTGAACTGCTGTTTTACAACTATGTTTATTTCTGAACCCTGATTGGTATTTACTTTTAACAGTTTATTATTTTCAATTTAATCTACTAATTGGTTATAGACTGCTTTTTCCATTATTTTTTCAATTGAACTCAACATATTCACTGGTCTTAGATCCGAGGCTTTATTTGAGTTTGTTTTTATGGAACAGGAATGATAGTAGAAATCTTCAGGTCAACAGGTACCTCCCTTGTTAGTAATGATATTGTATTAATGAGGTTTAGTAATGGTTCTGAAAGGTTAGTGAAAAAATTTAAAAAAGGCAACATTCAATTCATCTGAACTTCCCTTATTTTTCAACGAAGAAACAATGTCTTCCAAATTCTCTGAAATCTAATAGTGAGAAGTTATCTATTGAGTCATAAGTGACCAACAGATTTGAATTATATGCAATTGGGAAGTCAATATTGTCTATTATATTTTTTATACTTTCCACAAAGAAGTTATTCGTGTTGGAACGTACCATTTTCATTACTGATAATTTCATTATCAGTTATTTTTATTTCACTTATCATCTTATGCTCATTTTCACTCGGACAAATATTTTTCATTACCCTCCACAGTTCAACCGTGTTTGTTTTATTTCCCCTCAATTTTCCTTTCGAAATATTCTCGTTTTTTCATCCTCATAGTTTTTACTGCTATATTTCTTTTTTGTTGGTGATGCTTCCAGATCCGCAACTTCTACTTTATTTATCCGACATTCTAACTAGTCGTTTGGAATAAAATCCATGATAAAAGCGGCCACTCTGTATAAAAAGCAAAAAATGATTTGTCGAACGAATACAGGGTTTTTCACGACGAGCGTGTATGGTTTCCTTTTTGAAAAAATCGTGTTTCATCAGTTTTCTCGATGTTATGTTTTAGGTGGAAATTTCGACCACCCTGTATATTATTTTTGAAAATTCGATGGACCTGTTCATGACTTTATGCTTAAGGTGTGATTCTGTGAAATTTCACATTTTTAACTGTTACTGTCTATGAGTTATGATTTTTTCGGAGTGGTGCTGTAACTGTCAAATTTTTCAGAAAAAAATCAATATTTCGAAAACTAACAAATTTGGGTATAGGCATTGTTATACAAAGTGGACCTAAAATGGGCTGAGAAATTCAAAAATGTAATAAAATATAGGGTGTTCCATTTGAAATAAGGAAGTTGCTATCAACTTCCGGTATAACGGAAAGAGACCAGAAGTTGAAAATATTTTAGTTGAGAAGGCCATTTTGTAAAACCCACTACCACAGAATTTCAAGCTTTTAATATGAATCGTTCTCCATATATTCCTAACGAACGCTCTTCGTGAAAGACCCGTATAACGTTGTCCGACTCGACAAAAAGAACAAATATACGAAGTCACAATGTTTTGGTTTTCATTCAGTTTTTTTGGTCTAGTCACGAAGGCTTTGACTGCTAGTGAATTTTTGTTATTTTATCATGAACATATTGGGAAAAAAAGAAATGGGAGAAAAGGATAATTCTTCTCAACGATTACAAGTGCACAGGGATAAACAACTTACCATTGTCTCTTTAGGAATAAAAGTTGCAGTTTCCAAATGGTATTTTTTAGATAAACTAATTGTTTTATAAAACGACTTCCTCTTCTTACAATTTACAAATATCGAAATGGCGAAGAACCACAATAATTTTTTCCTTTTAAGATTCCGATAAGTGTTTACTTGTTTTGAAAAGTCCGCCTTCGACTTCTTGTTTGGTAAATAAATATGAGTTCATTAGTCTCGTGGTGGTTTAAAACATGAAAAACCAGTACTAGGTAATTCGTAACTTTATTGACAATTTCAACGATTATGAACGCTTTGGTTGCAAGAATGACTAATTTCAGTTTAACTCCATGTTTTCGTTATGCTCGATGAAGTTATCAGATAATAATGGTGTTTATGTGTTTATTCAGGTGATAGAGAAACAACAATTTATTTAAATGATGAACAAACATGGGAAATCCACACCTTGACTTGGACCACATCAGTTTAATTTTGGCACTGTAAAAATCAAAACAGATTATGGTAAACATTTGTCATTATCATTTGGAACCATGGAGATGAACACCTTGGGGAATTCTTCGCCAGAATGAATAACATGAGGGATTCAATCAAATTCACAATGGAAAAGGAAACTAATAGTACCCTATCGTTTGTCGATGTGAAAGCTGAAAGAACAGACACTGGAATCCTCACCTCTGTTTACAGGAAAAAGACACACACAGGACATTACCTCAACTACGGCTCTAATCACCCAAACTCCACAAAGAGGGGAATCGTAAGAACGTTGGTGGAGAGAGCAAAGTCTATTTGCAACAATCAGGAGTCATTGGAGGAGGAAATTAACCACATCAAAACGGACCTACGCCGAAACGGATACTCCGAGAAACTCATAGGAGAAGTTCGGAATCAACTCGAAAAGACCAAGACAACCGAAGAAAGACCACAAAACCCCGTTCTCATTCTTCCCTATATCAGGGGTATCTCCGAGAAGATCAGAAGGATCGGAAATAAATACAACATCAAGAGTTGCTTTCAATCCGGCAGTACCTCACGAAGCTTCCTCACCAAGACGAAACCAGAGAACACAACAGAATCCAGCAAAAACTGTATTTACAAAGTCCCATGTGAATGTGGAGATTCCTATATCGGAGAGACTAAGAGGCCATTATCAGTAAGAATAGCCGAACACAAAAAAGTGGACTCAACGAGGACAAAATACCATCGAAGCTAGTGTTCTTCATAGAGAGGAACATTGGTTCAAACGGAAATTTATGGTAACCACCTATATAGAATCCAATAGTGCCTTCAGTCAACCAAGCGTGGAAATTAAAAACGTATGGAAACCGCTCATGGACCGTTTTGGAGGGAGAAAAAGCGCGAAAGCACGCGCGCCACAAGACCGCGCGTAATTACACCGTAATTACACTTTAATTATAGTAGTAGTAGTAGATACCTATAAAAGGTCGCGTAGCATCTGATTTTGTCAGTATTCACCAGAAGACGATTGCGAATTCAAGCAATTGAAACTTTGTGAAAAAAATTTGAAAGAGATATAAATTTATTCAACCATTCAGATAATGGACGTTCGAAATATAAGTAATCAAGTTACTACATCGTCTAAAAACATTCAAACATTTGTCGCTTGTATTAAATACTCATCTAGTCTTTGAAATGAAAGTAAATTTACTACTAAAATTGATCGAGTTATGAAATTCTACACTACGAATACTTAAAACTTCGAAAAAGAAATTGTTTTCCAACTCTTCTGAAATTGCTACGTTGTGGTAATAGTCACAGCCGTGTGCATAGTCAATCGCCAGCGACTCGCCAGAGCTTCGCTATTCGCTACACAAGGATTAAAATGCACAGTCGAGCTCCAAAAAAGTGACAACTAGGCGATAAGTCACATTTTGGCGAAACCCTGGCGATGTACCACTTTTTTGGAGCTCGACTGTGCATTATAATAATAATATGATAATAATAATATAATAATATTGAAAAACGTGCTGAAAACTGGTTTACTGCAAACAAACTGAAGTTGAACGCAAGCAAATCACAAAAAATAACTTTCTCCTCTAATATAAACTCACAAATGGGAAACACTGTCAAGCTACTTGGAATAGTTATCGATGACAAACTCACATGGACCAATCATATAGAACAGCTCAGTAACAAATTATCAAGGACTCTATTTTTGTTGAGGCAGCTAAAGAAAACAATTCAACCTGATATTCTGAGAATGACATATTTTTCTCTATTCCATTCGCAGATAAACTATGGAATAATTTTATGGGGAAATGCCTCCCATGCAATAACCATTTTTCGACAACAGAAAAAGGCACTTAGAATCCTTGCTGGAGCTGGATATAAGGAGCATTGTCATCCACATTTTATAAAGTACGGCATCATGCCATTACCTTCAATGTATATCTACAATTCCTTGTTAGAAATACATAGAAATGCCAACCAACTACAAACCCAATCAGATATACACGAGCATAGTACAAGGTATTCTAAGTCGATAAAAACCCCAAGGTATAGATTAACCAAATCTCAGAAGAATTCTCTGAATTTTAATTTCTACAACTGCCTGCCAAAGAGAATCAAAACACTAACCTTTCATCAATTTAAAAAACGCATAAAAAATTATATTCTTGAACACTGCTTTTACTCCACTGACGAGTTCCTTCACACAACAAAGCAACTGAATCATACACTCAACACATTGCTTCTCTGAATTTACAATTTTGTTATGTTAATTATGTTTGTTAATGTTTTACTCATGAATGTAACAGTTTTAAAAATTTTGTATGTTGTATTGTTTTATGCATTGTATACTTTTATTATTTATTGACATGCCATAATTGTATTGCTATATGTAAAATGGTGAAAATATATCTATATATCTATCTATCTATCTATACACTCACCGGCAAAAAAACCGGCCACTAAAAACTGGCCCTAAATTCAAAGTTGGCTTCCTCTCGAACCGCCCCTTTGATTTTTATGTTTCTTTCTTTAAATTGTAGAATAATTCCTTAGTAACGATGACATGTCAGAAATGTTTATTCAGATTTGAATTTGAGCATATACGGGGTGCAACAATGAGACGAAGTTTCTTTTCCAAAATTTGGAGTGCAACAACTATAGCAGCTGTTGTCAACTAAAATTTCATTAAACCCTTATCTTTTCTGAACAATATATTTTTTCAATCACGACATTACCTCTGTTTTTACTGGAGATACACTGTTTTAAAGCGAACACCTCGAACGAAGCTGTGAAAACAAGAAATAAACATCGAAACGTAAGTTTAATTAGAAAACTAACAAAAACATAAAAATCTAAAAAACAATGAACACATTTTAAGGGGCGCATATCTAGTGTTGCCTCCCTGCGCCAAAATGACTTCATTCAGTCGATGTTGCATCGAATCAATAAGGTTTGTAAGAAATTCTTGAGGAATGGCATTAAATTCTTCGTGAAGTGCAATTCGCAGATTATAAAGGGTGTCTGGTAAAGCAGGTTGGCGACGAATGCGCCTTTGAAGTTGGTCCCAGAGATGCTCAATTTGATTCAGATCAGGACTGCAAGCTGGCCAAACTATTTGTTCAATACCCACTTCGTCCAAATATTCCTTAACTACTCGTGCAACGTGCGGTCGCGCATTATCTTGCATTAATACGAAGCCGTCTCCGACAAAATAAGATTAAGGAAAAACAGCGTTTTGGAGAATATCTTCGATATATCGATGCGCATTTGAGGCGCCGTTTTCAATCAAGATTAAATCTGTACGGGCGTCTCTCGAAATTCCCGCCCATACCAGCACATAACCCCCATTGAAACTTACGCGTTCTGAAATTGTACAGTCCACAAATCTTTCATTTCGACGTCTCCAAACTCGCTCCCGACCATCAGGCGATCGCAGGCAAAATCGCGACTCATCCGTGAAAAAACTTTAGTCCATTGCTCAATCCCCCAATTCAAATGTAGGCGCGCCAATTGAAGACGTACTCGACGATGTCTTGGAAGCAGCTGGGGTCCTATGGCAGGCCTCCTTGAAGACAGGTTGTTTTCTTTAAGTTTTCGTCGGATTGTGCTCTCACTGACTTCAATTCTACGCACGGTTTGTAGGAGATGTTGATTCTGAGCAGCAGGGACCCTATGTTTGAGTTCACTCGATGCAATATCGCATGCGAGTTTTGCACTTTATCGAAGGATACCCCAAAAATGGTATGATCGAATATCACCAGCGATAATTATCGACCATAAAACAACGAGCGGATATTCAGCATGCGATAAGAATTATCGATCGGAATAATTGACTCAAATCCTAACCTCCAAAATAATTCATTGTTTACCACTGAAATAAAATTATATATTATAATTTCATTTCAGTGTTGTTTACGTTTCACTCGTGATATTACGAAATGGCAAATATTTTGATGAAATTCCAATGATCGCTATTGCAGAAGTAGTAGACGATGCTGCGGGAGCAGCAGAACAGCGAAGGCTCTTCTACCCTTGTATAAATGCATTGAAACTTTGAGATAGACAATTCGTTAGAATGCTTCGTTTATCAAAAGAATTAATTCGTGAGGTGATTCGACTAGTGTCTTCCTATATAGAGGAGGGAAGTAGAGACGAAGCTATAAATATTGAGACAAAAGTCTTCAGTCTACATAGGCAGGTATATGAATATGATTTATGATAAAACATGCTTGTATGAATGTTTTGATGATTCTTGGATTCCTCGCAAGTGGCAGCTACCTGCTAGACTCAGCTACTAATATACCCGTAGCATTCAGTCAGTCATGTTTCAATGTGCCTTGATGAAGTAATTAATGTTTTAAATCAACCAGATATTTTTAATCGATTGATTAGTAATTAAGTAAGTAAGTAGTTTATTCAGACATATGAGAATTTTGACAGTGATTGTACCTAATTAATATACCCAGTATTTATAATTTACATTGCATCATGATGCAATGTAGGTGCATCATGATTGGGATTTCTGAATTTATGATTTTTTTTACATATATCTTATCAAACATTAAAGAATAGTGAGTCAACTAAATATCAAGTAAATATAATATTTATATGGTATATAAATGTAAGAAGTAGATTTCATATTAGGAGGATTTCATCTAAGCAGAGCTTGTTTTGTGTAATCCACCAGAAATATGTAACCTTACCATTAGTGAAGCATATTAAGTAGTATAATCATAATAATACTTTGTTTACTTTGGATAACTTCAAGTGGAGAGAAACATACTGAAGAGTTGATAGAAAACAACACAAGAATTATAAGCAGAACAGTTGTCAACGTGACGTGCCACGTCATGTGATTTAAATACCTTTAAGCTATTGGTTGAATGCGAGACCCAAGACTTCCCTCTCACCCTTCGAAACCGACCAACTCTGTATCGCTTTCGGTTCAAGAATAGCGTATCGAACGGGAAGAGTATCGCATGCGAATTTTTCGCGATGCAAATATCACATTCGAAATTTATCGCGTGAATTCAAACATAGGGTCCCTGCGGTTGTCAATTGCACTCGTCTTCCGATTTCTTCCGGAACCCACTCGCCTGTTGAAATTTCTCGTTACCATATACCGATTTCAGGCATCCTGGACTGTTGTTCGAGGTATACCAAGGGTATCGGACACATAACGTTGACTTCGGCCATCGTCAATTAAGGCCACAATACGAGCAACATCCGTCACAGATTAAGGCATTTTTTGATTTCGAAACCGATGACAAGCTCTTGATGTTAATGTCAGTTTCAATCAATGTTAAACTCAAATCGATTTCCACGTAGATATTTCTGCCTGCGAACACTTTTTCCGAGCCGTTCGCTTTCAAAAAGTGTATCTCCGGTAAAAACAGAGATAATGTCGTGATTAAAAAAATAAAATGTTCAGAAATGATCAGAGTTCAATGTAATTTTAGTTGACAACAGCTGCTATAGCTGTTGCACTCTACAGGGTGTGTGAAATTTCGGAAAAGAAACTTTGTTTCATTGTTGCACCCCTTATAGGCTCAAATTCAAATCTATTTAAAATTTCTGACATAGCATCATTACTGATGAATTAATCTACAATTTAAAAAAAAAAACATCAAAATCAAATGAGTGGTTCGCGAGGAAGTCAACTTTGAATTTGGGGCCAATTTTAAGTGGACGGTTTTTTTGCCGGTGAGTGTAGTTCCTGTGTAGCGAGCGGCGAAACTCTGGCGAGTCGCTGGAATTGACTATGCATACCGCTGTTAGTGTTGATCTATACCCGCCCAAATCCAAAGTGTATAGTGTGCGGCTTTTTTTAGACCCACCCACTGTTAACTTTTGAACGGTTTGAAGTAGAAACATGGAACAAAATCCATTTTAAATGGTATCACCGATACTACTTTTTGAAATAAATGATACCAATTTAAAAATTTCAAATGACATGGGGGTCAAATTTCTCGTCGTTGAAAAGTGAATTCAATTCTCTTTTCGGCCATATAAATATTTTTGATTTTCGTTAATACATATTTTCACAATTTCGGTCTATTTGCCTGCTGAAATTTTTAAGTTGATGTGTCCCCAGCGCCATCTGTCGAGTAATTGCAAAGTATTTTCTCTCAAAAAGTAAGTTGAAGTATATGGAATTTTTTCTTTTGTCTTAATTTTTGCATTTTGATTTCTCTGGCATTGGAATTCGAATGTTCGAACTCTTATAACAAGAAACACATTTTGTTGAATTGAAAAAACTATTGCACTGAAAGAAATAATATTGTAAGTGATAACGAAACGACTTGGTTAACAATTTTCTTGTCAGGGTGGCAATCATTTTCACTTATAATATCACAAGAGCTTAAATTATTTCTGGAAATTTTTTTGAGGGCACCATTATTTTGAAAAGCGACGAGAGATAATTTTCTTAAAATATTCGTGCCCGAAAGAAAATTTCCAGGAATAATTTAAGATTGCGTGGTATTCGGTAAGATAATTTAACACCATAATTTGGAAAAAAAATATTAATCCAATCTGACATTTTAATTAATTTCACTACATGTCAAGTCCACCATGTTTCGTTAAAAAAAAAAAATATTACCAACTTTAGTTACACCAAATGCTGAAACTCAGATGGGTATTAGATCAGTCTATCGCCCTTTCATAATTTTAGGTTACTAAAGGTGGTAGAAAAGTATTTTTGTTAAAGTAATCCATAACACTTCTAATGTAAAAAATATAATATTAACATGGTTTGTTGCAGTAGGTGGCCGGAATATAGGTGGCCATGCTTTTGACAGATGAGGTTTATATTGGTAAATTACATTGAGTTACTGTATAGTAAACCAGCAAACAAAGATATTCTTATGTAAAACATTTCTTGTAATCATTTGCGTTGAATAATTTGAGAAAAATGAAATGCTTTGAAAAGTACAAATTATGTAAATACTGCAAAGAGTTGAGTCAAGTGCAAATATGTCATCCAAAATTAATATTTTTAACGAATTTAATGGAAGATTGCGACCAGGAAGCGTTATAGTCGAATGGTTTGTTTACGAAAATCCAAGAAAGTCTGCTGCAGATGTCAAGTAAATATGGTCTTTTGCGTAAAAGAGATTTGAACAAAATTGTTTCAAAATATTACATATATGTCTTAAAACTCAGACATCTAATTAATTCGTCACCTTCTTATTCACCATTAAGAAGAGAGGATGGGTTAGAATTCAATCAACATTTGAATCTTATTATGTTTGTATATCCTACGTTTTTTTAAACATAAATTGTGAATGCATATTAATTAAACAAATTTGTGTTTTCTGTTTAATGAAACTTTATAGCGAATAATAAATAATAATGTTAAATCTCATAGAAATTTTGCATTATTCACAGGTATATCTACAATATTTAATGGTTGTAGATCATGTTTACCTTTTTTTAAGTTGCCTGGTAACTAGTCAAAATTAAGGCATCTTATTGGTTAAAAAGTAGAGGTGTGAAATTTTCAATGAAATATCCAAACTACTGATTGTTGCTGCTACAGGAATAATATGGAAATTGTTATCGAAAGGTTGTTAGTGTGACAATACATTCCAGTTGAAAGAACAATATTTCATTGTTACAAGAACAATATGTAAATTGTTATAGAAAAATTGTTATTTTGATAATACAATTCAATTGACTGAACAATGTTAGTCAATAGTTTCAATAAAACAAAAATCCAACCGAATACTAAAATTTATTTCAGCAATAATTGTCTTGTTATCAATATCCAAAACTGAGGAATTCGGTTATAGATACGATACCTATTATTGTCAGAGACATTCATTGACATATGAACTAAAAACTGACGTTTTCACAAAATCACTCTTAAGGTGCATTTAGTCAACATTATTTTAAAATTGTGCTTAAATATATGTCAAAAGCGAAAGTTGACTCTGTTATATCAAATGGCGCCATTTATAGAACAATGTTAAGTTTTTGCTAAAATCCTTTGATGTTACCGCTTTGTTTATGATAATGTTTATGCTAAAGTTGACTAAATCCACCCTTAACACCAGTGTTAAAAATACTTTTAACACTAGTGTTGAAAGTAAAATGGCAGATGAGATGATGGATACTCAGTTAAATAAATCTCTCTAATAGAAACACTTTGATCAGGTATTATAATAATCAGAACTCCTACTTAGAAAGAATTATTAATAAAAGTTCACGTGTATTTGGCAGTTTGTGCATTTGATAATATGAATTTCCTGTCAAGATACTGACAAAGTAGTATTCAGTCCAACTGTAGGTCCTTCATTACTGACCAATAATAAAATTTATAAAGAAGGTAATTTGGCGTGTGCAGTTGGAGCATTTGCCGGCTGTGTTGTAATTCAAAGTTCGTGCGTTCGATCCAGTGGATCTTACCATTTTTTTTGTTTTTTTTTTGCTTACTAACAGTAACTGAAAATTTTCACAATATTTTATTGTTGAAGTTACACCACTTATATATGGCTGTTCTGATATTCTTTTGTTTCGTTACTTCAACCATATTCACTTAACAATTTTGAGATGGTTAGTGTAATTATACAGTGCGGCTTTTTTAGTCCCCCCCTGTTAACTTTTAAACGATTTGACGTACAAACATGAAAAAAAAAACTGTTTGGAGGGTTTCACCGATAATACTTTTTAAAATAAAAAATATGGTGATTGCATGGCAGGGGTCGCGGGGAGATACATCAACTCAAAATTTTTAAATGGCATGGGGGGTCAAGTGTCACATCGTTGAAAAGAGAATTTAATTCTCTTCACAACCATCTAAATGTTTTTGAATTTTGTTGAGAAATTTTTTCATAATTTCGATTTTTATGCCTTTCGAAATTTTCGAATTGATGTGCCCCCAGCGCCATCTGTCGAGCAATTACAATATTTCTTCTCTCAAAAAGTAGTATCGGTAATACCCTTCGAAATGTTTTTGGTTTCATTATTCCACAACAAACCGTTCAAATTTATCGAGGTATGAGTAGTTTTCAGATCCGCATTTGTGTTTGATATTTCGAATTTTATTTGCAAAAAAAATAGTAAACAAATTCAAAAAAAATTAGATGGTTGTGAAGAGCATTGAAATCTCTTTTCAATGATGTGACACTTGACCCTCCATGCCATTTAAAATTTTTGAGTTGATGTGCCCCCCCGCGCCCCCTGTTGAGCAATCACTATATGTTTTGTACCAAAAAGTAGTATTGGTGAGAAACCCTCCAAACGTTTTTTTTTTTCAAATCTGTACGTCGAACCGTTCAAAAGTTAACAGGAGGGGGACTAAAAAAGCCGCACTGTATATCAGGTTGTGCCTATACTGACAAAAGTATATGGTTACCGTAACAATTTTTTTGATACCCTAACCAAAGATTTTATTCAGTGTGAATTTTTAACGTATTTCTCTCGTCTAAAGTTTATTTACACAGAGTGTATATATATGTATGAATTATAGGAATTTTTAGTCCTGAAACAAAAATTTAAATAAATTGTGAAAGGCTTTCGCGGTCATCGTCACTTACATGGTGGTTCTTCGGGTTGTAAGGCCGACGTATGTTTACAGAAGTTCTCGACGTTTCGCCAACACGAGTGGTTAGCATTAGAAGGGCTACAATTGAACAAGGTTTGGCTTCCAGTTCTCAAAAATTCTCAATTAGCTCCCTACCCACAAAATAACGGTACGAACGATTCTATGATGTCAGCTAACGCTATGAACCAAACAGATGTAAGAACGTCAAATCACAGGTATTTATTGAGACAACGTATAACAAATGTCAAAAGCATTTGACAGCGAATTGAGAAACAAGAAACTTTGATAAAATATCTCTTGAAAATGCTAACCACTCGTGTTGGCGAAACGTCGAGAACTTCTGTAAACATACGTCGGCCTTACAACCCGAAGAACCACCATGTAAAAAAAAACTATATTTTTCAGATAACAACATGCAGTATCAAATTAGATCTTACGGTCGAATTTTTTCAATTTCATCAAGATTATTTAGCTGTTATTGCTCGAATGAAAAAGTGGCTGGGTCTATTCAAAGAAATAACGTAATGTCGAGGTTATGCGTTTTTTTATTACTACTTCATAAAATTTGCCCATTAATAAGTATTTTAATGCTAAAGTATCTGATTTGTAGCAATTTCCTTCTGCCTGCAGTAGTACACTTGTCCTTTTTGACACAAAATGGGAATTCACAAGTGCAATATACCGTTTAATAGATAATTTGACTAGGAATAACGTACCAATGGAAAACATCATAGTGTAAAATGAAATGAGTAATGGTTGTAGGCAAAATAAACCCCTGAAAAAGAACCCGAAAAAAAAGGAATATAAACCACCTGCAAAAAAACCCACTGAATAAAAATCTTCAGGAAAAAAATCTCTACGAAAATTTTGAAAATATATTTGGTAAGGAGTAACTTTTCAATATGTTCTAACCAGATCGAACATTTCAGTGCGTTGAAATTGATAAAGTATCTAGGTTTTGCTCCATTTTTCCTTGTGAAAATACATTTTGTGTGGAGTAATTTTTTGGGGTGATCTAACCAGAAAGAGGAATTTTTTAATTATTTTATAAGCTATACTTCCCCTTTAGTGTATTTGCTGTGCAAAAAACTAATGACTCGAATCGATTTGACTGTTTTCATCTTTTGTGTTGCTAACTTATCGTCTGGTGACTGGTGCCTATAATTTTTTATGAAAAAAAAGTAATAGGCAAGGACCAGATGGAAAATGTTGTTGAAGTTCTAACTCGGAGAAAAAAAGTATTTATACACGAAAACACTCAAAATGGTAAAATGGGGAAGCAGTTTAGGGGATGAAAACAGACTTTTGTGATTTGCGGCGAAACGAAACCTCTTAGCGGAAAATGTTTGATGGAACAGTTGTAGATGGTAAAATATTCCTATACTTTTTTAGTCGCCACTTTCCGACATAACCTCAAATTTACCGTCAAAATGGCGAAAAACTAATTTTTTACTAATTAATTTTTTTCTCGCATATAAATGATTTAACACCTTGACTGCCGAGAAATTCATACTGACTTTCCCATGGTGCCGCAGAGAACGGGTACTGTGTAACAATGATATATAAGATAGAGAATTATCTTTTCACAGTGGCTCTTCATGTGTCGGTAGTAATCAAGTCAGCGGTTATAATTGGTTTTTAGTAGAATGTTGTTATTACTCCAGGAAGTAAATTTACTGATTTGCAGCTTATTCATAATATTGTTAAAACATGTAAGTGTCATTCATATAACGAAGAAGTAGTGATTTTCATATTCTGAATATTTCTGGGGGGACTCAGTTTAATTTTCAACTGAAAGGAAGACGTTCTGGTATGCACAATGAATATCTAAAAACATCCAATAAAGGTAAAAAAAATCTGAAAAAATTCGTGGGCTTCGACATCCGAATAAGCCAAAAGAGACACAAAATGATGATGAATGATGAACCAGAAAATTAAGAAGATATGTTCAATTTTTAAAATGAAATAACGGACAAATCTGAAGCCACTGCCGATAATGAAAATAATGAAATTTTGCAGTTTAAAAACGAAAAATCTGAATAGCTGAATTCTGTTTGGTAAATGTAAAGAAACACCCTTATGATTTTATCTCTGTATCAATCAAATTTGGTTGAATAACAATGGTGCTTCTACTCAGTCAAGGCTTCATAAATGGACCCCAACGTATAGAAATGAAATCCTGGAATTTATCAGGCTCACACGGTATTGGAAGGGTTAAGATCATAAGCTAAATGTTGCCAATTATTGGCCAACCAAAATGTCCTTTCGAAACCTGTTCGCTCCAGAAATCATGACAAAGAAAGGATTTCAATTCTTCTTGAGAGTGAGTAATTTTTCATTTTACTGGCACTTTCCATATGATGAGATTCATAACTGGAGAAACATTATGTAATTATGTGGATATGAAAATATCGCCAATTCCATTCAGAGGACGGTTGATTATGAACCAATATTTCCCAGAAAAGCATATCAGGTATAAAATAAAACCATTCAAACTGTGCTGTGGAAATTAACATACCTACCTACATGAAATTTGAAAATAGATTCTGTGAAAGAACGTGTTTCTGATACAGCAGTCGCAACAAACATTGTGTTGTTTTTTTCTGATAAACTTTCATAATCCAGAAGAAGACCCATTGCTGATAATTTTGATAGTAGTGTATCGCTGGATGCCAAACATGTTTGTAAAAGAACTCACTATATCATAATTTTTCAGGCACTTAGAGAGTACTTATAACTGACGAAATCAAAAACAAAAGTTTGCGAAAAGATGATATTTGTTAAATACAGAATGATCTCCTAATTTGCGTCATTTAGGGCCAGTTTTTCATGTTCCAGTTAAGCTCCAGATAACTAACTAATAGTTTAGATGCTGAACGACATTCTTTAAATGACGTTTGAAGGATCACATTCTGAACTATTAGTTAGTTATCTGGAGTTTAACTGGAACATGAAAAACCGGCCCTTATTAGAAGGTTAAATAGGATATTTTTTGTCTCAATACCAAACACCGTCAAAAACGGTATCAATGAGTCAGAAATTTCCAACTTGATGATAGCGATATGAAAATCAAATAGATAAAAAAAATTAGATGTGTGATTGATGAACCAGTAGCAATATTATACAGCATAATAAAAGAAAAGCTTCTAGATGTTTCTGATGTATCTGGCTATAAGTTGCTACTCAGAAGTTCAATAAATTTGAAAAAAAAACTTAGCAATAGAACTACTCATTTTAGATATAACGCTAGTTCACCAAAATAGATTTATCCTAAAATAAAAGAGTCCATCAAAAAATCCTCCTACGTGTAACCCTAGAACAAGATACACCTCAATCAGATATAAAAGATCTTTGAATAAAGTCCATCGTCTGCTCTAACAGGAAAATTCATTTTATTTTGAACATTATGCATAGTAATAAACTGTAGGTCTACCTCATAATCTTGTCCAAGTCTGCTTTCAGTGTGGTAAAATATTCTTACATATTTTGAGGTGAATCAATACCATTACTTCTCCATCTACTATTAATAGTGTCGTGAAGTTCACAATCATTTGAACAGTGTTCCACAGAACCCTCCCCCTTTTGTAATATTTGAACCAGAAAGATAGAGAATTGAATCAAAATGGAGTTG
This sequence comes from Chrysolina oricalcia, assembly GCA_944452925.2. NCBI lineage: Eukaryota > Metazoa > Arthropoda > Insecta > Coleoptera > Chrysomelidae > Chrysolina > Chrysolina oricalcia. The sequence goes on along the minus strand of OX101821.2, from coordinate 38,096,980 downwards.
AAATGGGAATGGATTTTCACAATAACTTGAAATTTTAAAAGTGGATAAATTTGCCTGCAACATAACCAACTTCCAATTTGAGTTTTTCAAGTCGATACCGTTCTCTTTCCAACCATATTCACAAACGATCCATGTGATCATTCATCACGTACACAAACATTACGAGTTCAATATTACCTATATTCTGTATCACCCAGTACAATGACAGAGTTTTTAAAAATATCAATTTGAGATTAAATGTTTCCATATGGATTACCACGATCTCTTTGTAGAAAAAGTGTTTGAAGCAGCCGTAGTAGAGGTGCAAAATCGGCGGTCATAATGACCGCTATGGCATTCAAGTTGTTAATTTACATGAAAATTTGTAACTGTATGTCTATTTTGGTGTCGAATGAGGATGATTTTTACGTAATTCAGAAGACGACTAGTTTTTGAGTTAAATACATTTTTGGAAAAAAATACCATCATCTTCCACGAACAATTTTCTCGGTGTTTTTTGTATTCCGAAGGTCTATAAGTGATCATTCTAATTGTTGAAATGTCAACCTTCAAATGGTCTATATAACTTGTTGGTTTACTGATCGATAAACCGCCTAAAATTGAGAAAAAAGTATCTCTGAATCATGACTTTCTCAATATTTTCAATGATTTTCGACTTTCTTCATTATTCTTATGACAAAAAGTAGTTTATATTAAATTATTTATAATAAAATATTTGAATACATAATTACACTACGAATTAAAGTATAATTTTCATTCTTTTTTACAACTTATGAAAATCATTTAAAATATTGAGAATATTGTGATTCAGAGAGACTTTGTTCAATTAATATTCAGTCATAATTAGGAAAAATTTTGTATACCCAACAGTTATTATTATTGGTAGTATGTATGTATTCATAAATATGTTTTTATGCGAAATAGTGCATAACGTAGCAATACTATGTATTTTTTTAACTGTACTGGGGGTAACACGTTTATAAATAAATAAATAAATAAATATATTTCGATTTTCTGGCTCTTTTAACTAAATATATCTATGTTCTATCCATTGAAAAATGAACTCTCAAATCGAATGATAAATAACAAATTTAGAATGGTGCCCGCTTCAAAATGGATCAATCTGTACATAAAACTGATGTCCAAAAATGTTCAAAGTATCCTTTTACAAAGATTCATTTCCAACAAATTGTTCACACTTCGCCACGCTTAAGCAGTGTCGGCTAAATTGCCACCATATTGATTACAATAATATAAGTTGGTAGTGAAAAAGGATTTTTGTTTATTATATTATTAATTATGAACCTTTCTGATACTGGGTAGGTACCCTAATCTTTGGGAAAAACTTGTAAGTACTCATATTTTCGAGAATCGATATAATTTTCAGTTTACTGAATTTCCAAGAATATTTCAAGTTACTTAAATGTATTCCATGCAGGATTGCCAATTATCCCGGATTAAATAATTAGAGACGATATGATATATATGCTTTTGTCAAAATTTACATAAATCTAACAGAGTATTATTACTTTTCAGGTACGGGGATTGATGGATTAGGTAAGCAAATCATAAATTACGTTCACCATTTCCTAAGACAAACATCATTGGATATTATATTATGAAGGGTTGTCTTCATAATATAGTTTCTCGTAACACACATGTACTCATATTATGTATTGAATTGTAATACAGTGTAAGCCATACCTAATATTTACAAGATATGGGAAATATATTTATTTTCGCAGTTACAAAAAATATTTCTATGCATCTTTATGCATGTCGGAAAATTTAAAAATAAATTTTGACATATGTCGACCGACAACCAATATGGCGGTAATTTAGAAAAATTCGTAAGGAATAGGAAAAAATTAGGGTTATTTTTGAACATAACATAAAATGTAATGGAAAAGTTGATTATAATTTAATTTTTATCAAAATCTGAAAATTGAAATTTGCAATTTTTTCGAAACATTTCTTTGTTGATTGGAAACTTGTGTTTTATTTTAACCTAAATATCTTTTATGAATCATTTTAATCTTATTTATTCAATAACTTTTCATGTTCGTTTCCAAATGCTAGAGCAAAATTTTAAAAACTGGTTTTCACTATGTAGGCTGGTGCCAAAACGAATTCAAAACGCTTGAGATAAGAAAAAACTAACAGGCAATAGAGAATTTTGTTGAGGTTCGAACTTTGGGGTAAAATAATTAAAGCACGAAAACACTCAAAATGGTGAAATGGGGATGCAGCTCAGGGGTTGAAAACAAACTTTTGGAATTTACGGCAAAACGTACCCTCGTAGCGGAAAATGTTCAATGGGAAAGTTGTAGATAAGAAGTAACCTAAAACATTTGCATTGAACATTTTCCGACATAATCTCGAATTATCTGTCAAAATGGCGATAAACCGATTTTTCAGTATTTAACTTTTTTCTCCCGAACAAGTTTTAATTTACATGAAAATCTGTAGGAATATGTCTTTTTTGGTGTCAACTGAGCATGATTTTTTCGCAATTCAGAAGACGACTAGTTTACGAGTTATGAATATTTTTCGAAAAAAATACCCCTATCTTCCACGAACAATTTTTTTGTTGTTTATTTGTATTTCGAAGGTCTATAAAATGATTATTTTCATTGTTGAAATGTCTTCTTTCCAATGGTCTATGTAACTTGGTGGTTTATTGATCGTTAAACCGCTTAAAATTCAGAAAAACCGACAAGTCTCGCTTCATCATGATTTTCTCCATATTTTCAGTAGTTGTAGAAAAAAAGAACCAGGCATGGACCTGGTGGAGAATGTTTTTGAGGCTCCAACTTTAGGGAAAAATTATTGAAACACGAAAACACTTTGGGGTTGAAATCGTTTTTTGCCATTTGCGGCGAAACGTAACCTCCTACCAAAAAATTATCAATGGAAAAGTTATAGATAATAAAAAAATCGAAAACTCCTTCATCAAACACTTTTGAATTAACCTCAAATTAACCGTAAAAATGGCAAAAAACCGATTTTTTCTTGTCGCTTATAAATGATTTAGTTCAGATGAAAATATGTAGGTATATGTCTTTTTCTGTGTCGAATATGCATGATTTTTTGTAAATGAGAAGATTTCTAGTTTTCTAGTTAATTACATTTTTCGAAAAAAATACCCTTATCTTCCACGAACAATTGTCTTGATATTTTTTTGTATTTCGAAGGTCTATATGTGACCATTTCAATTGTTGAAATGTGTACTTTAAAATAGTCTATGTAATTAGGTGGTTTATTGATCGTTAAACCACTGAAATTTGAGAAAAAAGTCACTCTGAATCAAGATTTTCAATTATTTTTGACTTTTTTCGTGGAAGATACAGGTATTTTTTTCGAAAAATGTACTCAACTCGAAAACCAGTCTTCTTTCGAATTGCGAAAAAATCGTGATCATTCGGTACCAAAAACGATATATTTCTACAAATTTTCGTCTATTTTAAATCATTCGTAAGCAAGATAAAAATTAAATACTGAAAAATTGGTATTTTACCATGTTGACAGTTAATTGGAGGTTTTGTTGAAGAGTGTTGAATACAAAAGTTTTTGATTATTTTATCATCTACAACTATTTCCTTGAACATTTTCCGCTAAAACGTCGTGTTTCGCCGCAAATCGCAAAAAACCGTTTTCAACCCCTAAACTGCATCCCCATTTAACCATTTTGTGTGTTTTCGTATTCAATTATTTGTATTCCTCAAAGTTGGAAGCTCAACAACATTTTCCACTTGGTCCTGCCTGTTACTTTTTTCTTTTTTATAAAAATTATAGTCTAGTCAACAAGTGCCTTGGTGGTCAACTTTTTTCAGCAGTCTCCGAAACTTATGATTGAGGTATCATTCGATTCAGAATGGCATCTAGATAGTTTTCTAAAAACAATGAAGTTCCGCAAACAAAAATTACAAAAGTTATTAACAATTAACTAAAAAAAGGGGGGGGGTTAGTTTTTTGCAAATATCTCATAAACTAACAAAGGTTTTTTAAATTTGAAAAAAGATTCCAAAAGAGAAGGAAATTTTCTAAAAAAAGTTCTGACTCCCGAAAGTGTAAGACTAATATTTATAATTTTCCCAGAGGGTTGAAAATACGCCCGAAAACGGGTACTCCGGCTTGCGCAAGCCACGCTTCCTTCGGACCTTTAATGAATAAATATTATTTAAACGTATTAAATATGAAAATTAAAAATTGAAAAATTTCAGGTGCCTACAGGACAGATCAATGAACAATAATCCGTGGTCAAAAAAATTTTTATCGCGATTTTTCAATAAGTTATCCATTAATTAATTAACAATTTTTTGTAGCACGAACATTAACATTGCAAGTGCGATAATTGTTAAACTATTAACCTAAGAATTTTTTCCTTTCGTGGAGCTATTTTTCAAAGATCTTAGAATAGATTTCCGTTGGAAAAATTAAAAAATTGTTAATTTTCATTTTGTTATTAACAATTTACTAAGGTGAAAAATTATAAAGCTTTATTAAACACTGAAAATGTTTTTTTTTCATAATGTTATTATTGATCCTTTTTCTTATGATCAGAAGCTACTTAAAAATGATTTTTATAATTTTTAGAGTTAGATCTTTTTTTAATAAATTTCCTACTCTTTTTGAATCTTTTTTCAAATTTAAAAAATCTTTATTAAGTAGTTTATGAGATATTTGCAAAAAACTAAACCCCCCTTTTTTAGTTAATTGTTAATAACTTTTTTAATTTGTTAAAGTTTGCGGAACTTCATTGTTTTTCGAAAACTATCTAGATGCCATTCTGAATCGAATGACACCTCAATCATAATTTTCGGAGACTGCTGAAAAAAGTTGACCACCAAGGCACTTGTTGACTGGACTATTATAGGCATCATTCTAATGACTCTTGCTGTGGCTCTTATAACTTCGGTAAATTTTTTAATAACTTTTCTAAATTTAAAGTGTCACAATAGACCAATTTCCTTGACTACAATCAAATTTTATGGAAACTTGAGATTGTTTACTCTATCTAGGTACTTAATATTTTTATTTCCTCAAAATATATTTTTATTTTTCCAAGTGAATTATGCTTCTAAAAATCAATTGATAAACGTTATCCGCGGTCTTGATAACTTTATTGTTTTTGAAGATAATGAAATGAAATTTGGAGGATCTGTTCACGACATTAAACTGCATTTTTCTTGAAAAGTGACTCAACTTCATGCAACTTCCGTTTTCACGGGAAGTGACATAAACTTTCAATTTTAAAAAATGGGACTCCTGGTATACTGTCGCTTCTTTTGTTTCCATACCACATTCTCGATATAACCATCACTTGCCACTTTTTGGTAACATTTTTTTTTTTATTTGAAATCAATTTTTTGGTCAAGTAAGCTGTGGATACGTTTGCATCAATAATTTCGGTAATAAAATTTTGAGGAAAATACAACCATCTAAAATTTAATTAAGAATTTGTTTCACTTAATTCTTTCAAATGCCAACATGGTGGCTCGTCGGGTTAGGAAAAAAGAACATTTTATGGCGAATAATTAAATACCGCACGGTATTGGGTTTCATTCAAACTTCCTTGAAAAATCTTAAGAAGTTAAAAAAAGCATCTTTTGAGATCAAAATAATATTTGTATGCATCTAGAAATCCGTGACCAACGTGATTTAACGTAAGCTTTTAGCCCTTGAAGATGCTAACTTTGTTGGCGAAACGCGCGTCGAGTATGATTGTGACGTAGTCTTGGTGTTTGGGTAGTGTCTTTTTTCTTGCATTGTATTTACACCGAAGGGTCCAAAATATTCATTTATTTGGTGATTTAACGAAATCATTATTGATAATTAAAATTAATAATAATTTTGAACTATCAGTTGTGTTGGTGACAAGTTACTCAATACATTTAAATTTTATTTTAATTTCAAAAGATGTTTCATTTCAAGAAAGATCTATTTAAATAAGGGAAGTTTGTTTGAAACCGATACTGTCAAATCAATCGTATACACCAAGCAATTGAGCATAAAATGAGTGAGTTCTTAACAAAAATACTAGTAGGAAACCTACTATGCCATCACATGAAAGACAGTCCGTAGTTATATTGTGTTATGTTTTCGACTCGCAAATGTCATTTATTAATTTGTTATAAACATTTGAACAAGAAAAAATGTGTTTTTTAATTGTTTTGATTATAAAATAAATACTGATAGAACAATCTGGTTGGTCCAATGAAAAGAATTATAGATAATTGAAAACGAATAAAGTGGGATGTTTCACAACCCTGTCGGATCATTAGTAACGGAGAAAAACTGAAAAAACCGGAATATTTTGCGATTTTTTGAAAAATTCACAACTCCGCCATTTTTCACGAAGTAGGATTGTCCTTTCTCATGAAAGTATTGAATCATGTCTAATTCGTATGTGCACAGAACATGCCCTGTCGGCTAGTTTTAACACAATTGCAATTTATTTTTGTTTTGCACTATTTTGCAGCGTACCTGGATGCTCTAGTGATAGCCCGATTTCAATTCCTCAAACAGATTATGAAAGTAGAAGTATAGTACTACAAATCGTATATTCTCATTTTGCGCTATAATGGTGCGAAATTGTGAATAATGCATGCAAACATGACTGAGAACGGCCAAGCCCGCGTTAGCTGCCGAGTAGTAGGATAATCCGGGAGATGAGGGGTATTCTTCTAATGAACGGGTTACGTGATAATACGCTTCCCCTCATCTCCCGCTCACTCCTACCACTCGACCACATTCACCAGCTCGGCCGTTTTGAGTCATGTTTGCAAGCATTTTTCACCCATCTCGCAGTATATTAGCGTAAAATGAGAATATACTTTTTGTGGTACTGTACTTCCACTTTCAAAATCCGTTTTAGAAATTGAAATCGGACTATCACTAGAGCATCCAGGCACGCTACAAGATAGTGCAAAAAAAATTCAAATTGCAATTGTGCCAAAACTAATGATCCGTCAGAGACTGTTTTGTGCACACACTAAGTACACATGACTCAAAATACTTTCATGCGAGGAGCCAAGCCTATTTCTTGAAAAATGTCGGAGTTATGAATTTAAAAAAAAAATCGTTAAATTTTCTGTTTTTTTTCGGTTTTCCTTCGTTACTGATGATCCAACAGGGTCGTAAAAAATACCATTTTGTTTGTATTTTAGTTATCTACAATTCTTTCCATTGGAACAACCAAATTGCTCTATTAGTTTTCATTTTATGAGCAAAACAATTCAATAAAACACGTTTTTTGTAATTTAAATGTTTATAACAAATTAATAAATGACAGTTGTCAAAAACATAACAGAATATAACTACGGTCTGTCTTCCATGTGATGGTTTTCTACTAGTATTTTTGTTAGGAAGAATGCTCTATTTATTGGCCTAGTAATAAAATGCTCTGTTTGCTAATATGACGAGCAACCATGTTGCTATTTGAAAAAAATTAGTACCTGATACCTATTTAAAAATTTGATTTCACAAAGCTGGTACAGGTATTTGTTCCAAAATGTTAGTACTAAAATTAGCGATTTAAACCTAACCATAGCCATCTAGATTATAAAATGAAATTCAGAATAAAAAGGGGTTTGGTTTCAAAAAGTGACAAGTGACACATGGTTGTATTCAGAATTTCATAAGGAGACAAAATAAGTGGAAATATACCAGGTTTCCCATTTAAAAATATAAAGTTCATGTCATTTCTTATGTCATTTCTTATGGAACTTAGCGGTTCCATAAAGTTGAGTCATTTGTCAACACATGCAGTTTTATCTCGCATACCGATCTTTTGAATTCATACCACCTTCCGCGTACACCCGGTATAGGCGATTTAGGCCTAAAATTAAATTGTAAGTGTTTTTGCTATTTTCCAAAATAACCCTACTTTTTGTAAATTCTCAATGAGTTTTTGACAAATTTTGCTCTATTGGTGGTCACATGACATATATCGAAATCGATTTCAAGTTTTTCTGATATGTAGATATGAACCCAAATATATATTTTTTGTAATTCTGATAATAATTTTTTTTTCTCAAATGTTACAAAAATTATGGCCCATACTGTATAAAATTGGACTGTCGATTGAAAATGAAATAATTATTGGCGAAATGCCGCCCGCCACTGGTGATGTACTGGTTTTAAACTGAACTTTGAAGTTAACTGGAGCAAATAGCCCCTCTCTGCACGAATACACATGTCACTTTTGAAGCACTGTAAAACGTTTGTCTTTCAGAAAAAACTAACTAGCACGGGAGAAAAAATTCTCTACATGTTTCACAAGGTCATCAACACTTTTATCTTGTTTATCTGGTATACATAAACTACCCAATGATTGAAAACTGCTTTCAGTACAATAATCAAAAGGATAGTTTTCATAGCTGTATCCAACTATACGCAGCCCAGTCCAGAACATTAGTGTTGTAGTTGCTTGATGTCATTATTTCTTAATAGGTCAATACCTACATTTCATTTTCTCAAAGGTTTTCTGTATGTTTTTTCCTCGTAGGTCCTCAGAATCAGAGGCTCTTGATGTGCAAACGTGAACCCGCATTTGTTCAAGATATAATTTTGTCAACTCCCATAATAATATATTTGCTTTGCTTTCCGTGGAATTCAACGGAAGGATTTGATATTATCTTTCGCGCATTTTAAAATAGCCACGTCGAAGTTTATAAATTTTTAAATAATGATACTATCCGAATTTTATTAAACACCAGGAACTGAATTCACTCACTATAAAAAAATACATCTTATGCCTTACATCGATCTTAACTTAAGCACTTTTAAAGTCAAACTGAGGGAACTGTCCCCAGACACCCCGCAGTGTTGAGGGTATCCTGTAGGGTTCAGTGCCTGGGATTCCTTACATGGATTAATGTATGATATAAGTTGACCATCTGGTACCAATGGTCTACCTTTCGACCAGTCCTCAATCTATTTTTCTTACCTAATGGTTGCTGTTTGGCACGGTGCGTGCACCCTTTATACCTGTCTATAGGTATTTGGTATTTTGGGACCTGTTTTATCTGGGTGTTTCATGGTTGGTACTTTTTACATGTTTTGTCATGTTAGACGCCCTCTTCAGCTTTTCGGCTGGTCATTGAAGCTCATCTATTGGGCAAAGTTTTCTTGTGTTTCGTGTACTTCAAATATACAGTGACATTAAAAAAGTACGCAACAAATGGAAAAAATCTATATTCATATATAATAAAAAAAAAAAAAATAAAAATTGTCATTAACTCAGACTCGTCTTGAATCCTATATAGCTCTTATCAGATATACTAAGTGATTTTCAGTTTCTTGAAAAAATGCATTTTTCAAAATTAGCAAAATCCCAAAACTTATATTTTTCGGAAAATAAGTAACATTTGTAAGAAACCTTTCAATAAATTCATTAAAACGACACATCATATGAAAAAAATTAATAAAATGAACAACAAAATGAATCGAATGAACAGTAATAAATAGTACTAAATTAAATCTCGAAGTGTCCTCCTTTACTTTCTATGTACAGGATGGTTCGTAAATACATTTCCCTTGAAACATTCCTCAACCTATTAACTGGAACTTGGGATGTACATTTTCTTATCGTATTTTCAAGGTGTTCTTGATCTGTGAAATTGATGAACCTCAGATTTTAAATACCTCCGTAGAAAGAAATCCCATGGGGTCAGTTCGGGAGATCTAGGAGGCCATGAATTCACTGAATAAAGTCCGATCCATCTACGAGGAAACAGACTGTAGAGTATGCTGGAGCACCGTTTTGTTGAAAATTTATTCTTCTGCGCAGGTTTAATGTATATTGTCTAATAAATTGATCAGATGAGTTTGAAGTTGGTACCTCTTGAGTTATCAGATGTTTTCGACATATTTCCCAGCTTGCATACATATACTTCTAGAGTTGTCTACTTCTCACAATAAGAATGTAGAGCGAGAAAAAAAATTAACTCCCTGCTGGGTCTCCACACGACGTGAGTTCATCAACATGTTGAAAGAATACAAAGCTCAGAGATCTTTCGACGACACGCATAACCGACCGTGGTTTTACCCTTTTTACTCACATCCACTTACAGTGTGAGGTATAGCGAATAATAGAAAACATCTACTTCTCTGGCTAATACCACGACTGGTATTTATTCACATCAGACACAAATTTGGGCAATATTCCCCTGTCAAGAGCATCGTCTCCCGAGGATGAACTTTATTTTACTGGTTAGTGTTGATCATATATCTGGTAGTTTGGTTGAGGGTTGTAGACGATGTAGTAACTTGATTACTTGCTTTTCGGACTTCCATCGACTTAATGGTTGAAAGACGCCTTCTTCTTTCAATTTTTCATTACTTTTCAATTGCTTGAATCCGCAATCGCACAAGTCTCTTGACGACTTTTGAGCGTTGTATGTAGGGGTGCAACAGGTTGACGAAAATAACAATTTTAACAACAATTCTTACACAGGTGTGGCAGATAATTGGGTTAGGCTTGAATTGTTGTATTTTATTCGTATATTTTTGACAGAAATATAATTTAAAAGGTGATTAGAGTTTATTTCATATATCACAAACTCAGACCTCTATCAATAATTTCCAATATTCTCATCGCAGACAACACGATTGCAACCTTGTAACCAACTAGTAGAGTTTTTTTTTTATTCGGACAAGGAGAATAGTTTTGACGTTTTTGCTTTTCATCAGTGTAGGGATAGGTCAATACAAGCAGCTTATCTGAGTCAAAGCAACATTCTGATAGTTGTTCTCAGGGAGCACTTGCAATAATGTCCTCGGCAATGTAGAACATTGCACAAGTATTTGTTTGGTGTAATTCAATACCCGTGGTCAGGGGAGTAGTTTTTTCTGTCAGATATTTACCATAAAAGCGTACATTGTATGTGATGGATGGGAATAAAAAGGGTGAGTATTATAACTATATTGGATTGTCACTTCTGAATAGTGCAGATAGGTAGATTACAGGGGAGTTGTACTGGCTTTGCTGGGTCACAAGCACTTCGACCTATTCGATCTTTTGAGCATATCCCAATCCAAATCTATTCGAGGCCCGGGATTCCGAGACTTCGTATGCAGGGATCTAATTTCCTGACGTCGGAGGGTGTTAAGAGGGACCCTCCAGGAACTTGAGCCTCTTGCAGAAAAGCACTGGGCATTGACAAAGCAAATGTTCTGCAGTTTCAGCGAAGTTCTCGCAGTAGCGGCCACTGTCACTCTCTGAATTGCCCATTTTTTGACGTGAGACTTCAGAGGGCGGTGTCCAGAGAGGAGTTCCGTCATCAATTCAAGAAGCTGGCGGTAGGCTCATTAGCCTTTCCGCTTGTCTTTGTACTGGCACCAGAGATCCAGCTATATTTAATTTCATTGGTTACGCAGCGTCGGAATTCTTCTTTCAAGCGGGCTTTGGAGAGCCCACAGAAGGGATTTGCAACAGAGTATGTTTCCTCGTTACCTCTACTACCTCTGTTACCTGGCACCCACATCAAAGTGACCTGGTTGTTTTTTGCCAATTCTCTCAGATATTGGTTGCGGGAGACTCACAAGTATATGACTTCAGAGCTTTCAGTGCTGTTTGGCTGACAGTATGAAGACTCTTTCCCTCTGGGCGTCCTTTTCGTAGCATACGTGGGCACATATCTTTATAGCAAGTACTTGCTTGAAAAATGGTTTTAAGTGTTACCAAGGGGTTTTGAGAGCATGAAATTTGGCCCCTTAACGTCCATTCCAGCCCTTTCATCCATCGTGGAACCATCAGTGTATCACACTGCATCTTTTTCCAATTGAGGTCTGTTCTCTGTGCAAATTTGGTGGTTGTTTATGACCACTTCCAAGTGCACTTCTAAGTCGTACCTAACTGGCATGTTATTTGTCGGTTTAGAGATCTTCAGATATCCGATCAGATTTCCTGCTTTAATGTTTACTTTAGCTCAGTTTGAAGTCACTGATTGCTGCTTCTTTAATTACACGTATGTGCAATGGCGGGAGGTTGAGCGTTACCTCTAATACTTCAGCACCTAAATATCGCGCCTGTGATTCCTAGAAAAGCTACCCGCTGCACTTTCTGCAGCTTGACTTGTGTCAAATTTTGTTGCATCTTTGGCCACCATATCAGTGTAGCATATGTGACTATGGGTTTGTATATATATGAACTATTTGGAAAATGTTGGCTGGGCTTCATTCAGAGCTGGGGCGTTGACTTCGTTATTTCTCGTCTCCTTGTGAAAGGAACCAGCACTGTTGTTCTAGGATTGACATTTAGTTCCTCCTTTGCACACAAGGATGTCTGCACCTGATGGTGACGACCCAGTCATCAGCGTTACCTTGACTCGTGAAACCTGCGTCGTGTAGCTTTACTATCAGAATGTCTCCAACCAGTGACCACAGAGAAGGCGAAAAAACTCCATCTTGGGCTGTTATTCTCACTGTCTTCCCCTCATGAGTTGCCACGATTATTCAGATTTTCAGTATTATTGTATATATCTGATTAGTGTGGCGTTTATGTTTTTTCCTCCTTTAGTGATCTAGTTATGGAGTCATGTCAAAAGTACACTCACAAAGAGCTATTTCTTTTCCACATATGTTTTTTCAATGCTTTCAGTCAGACATTGAAGAGCATCAATCGTGGATTTACCTGCTTGATAATCAAATTGTTTCTTGTGGAATGATTTTAGCTCCAGGAGTTCGCTTCTAACATAACCAGTGCTTCCAGATGAAAAGAGGTGAGACTGATCGGGCGGTAAGACTTTGGTTAGTCCATTGGGGGTCTCCCAGTTTTTGGTATGAACTCCACAACAGCCTCCCGCCGAGCTTGCGGTAAGTAACCATAGATGAAACTGGCCTTGAATATCCTCTTCAAGAAGGGCTGTATCGCTACAAGGCCATCTTGCAGTAAGGCGGTCAATAATCCGTCCTTGCCTGGTTTGAAGCATTTGCTAGCCCATTTGATTTTTTAAGTTGTGAATATTTTCCCAGATAGACTTCTGCTAGACCTGTTTGGGTAGTGACCAACTACTGAGCGGTTTGCTGTTAATTCTTTACAGCCATTTTAGGAGCAGGAATGTGTGTATGCAGGAGAACACTTAACGTTTCCTTAGGGTTACAAGTATATCATCCGTTCGGTTTTTAATGAGGCCGATGCCGTTGATAACTTTTTGGAGACGTTGTGCTGGTGCCAATTCAGTAGTCCCCTCGCACATTTGTCACCATCCTCTCCTTTTTGCCCTTTATTGTTGTGTTGTCTTCCCAGCGTTACAGATTCTTAGCTATATCGAAAAGTCTTCTGACTTTTTTCCGAAGTTTGGCTAGTTCCTTATTTCACTAAGATGCGTCTCTGGTGATTGCATTTTGTTTTTCAGGGCAGCTGAGTTTATATGCAAAGAGCAGTCATGAGAGACATGCCAGTTCTGAATGTAATTTTTTATAAATGGACCCACGAGGGTTAAATCAAGAACCTCTTTTCTTATCGCATTTATGAAGGTATGGGTATATTTCTGCTATGGATGATGTCGATATTAGTAGCAGACAAATATTTTAGAAGGTATTCACCTTTTGCATTTGTGTCTGTGCTTTCCCATGTCCGGTGGGCGTAAAGTGCTTGTTACCTTTTTTACACCATCTTATGAGGCGTTGGACTTCCTCTGGTGGAGGGTGTCCCGTAGAGTCCCCTGAGAATTAGGCTGAGGCAGTGGCGGATCTATGAGCGGGCTACAGGGGCCTTAGCCCCCCCAGGAGTGACCCACTAAATAACAGCGGCCATAAATTAAAAGAAATCTTAAGAGAAAACAAAGAGAAATCATACAAATCGTACAAAAAAATTAAAAAAGATAATTCCGTAAACGTAAAAGGTACTTTTTTAATAATTCCATAATATTACTTTTCCAAGATACCAAGATGCCAATATGTATACGAAGCGATTTTATTATCTCCAGGGAAGTGACAGCTTATTGCCTATCTTATACTTTAACATTAAGTAAATGTTTGCAAAGTGTTGAACGGGATCTATCAACTGCCCTATCCTACGTTAATAATATAAAATCAGTTTTTCAAAATATCAGGGTATAGAGTGAAATGGAATTTAGATAACTATAAAATCAGGCAACCTTGTTAGTGAAATTGGTGCGACCATTTCTATGTAAACGGAAAACCGAGAAAAGCAATATCGGATCATCAAGTACAGAAGAATATTACAGAATCAACCTATTTATACCATTTATGGATCATATAATTGCTCAAATTGAATCCAATTTTGATGGCATATGCAATGTTATTGTACTCGAAGTCTTAACATCATTTAGTTTTTCCAAATTTAAGAACTTCACTTCTTCATATATTCATTGAAGCCAGGTAGCCAAGTGGTTAAAGCGACATTGTTTCGATCACTTTGGCTGCCAGTCGGCGGTGGTTCAAGCCTGGCGACTGCAGACATTTTTCTGATGGCCCGAGAAAGTGCTAGGAATCGCACGTAAAAAGGTAAGACCTCGTTAATCCTTGTCTCTAACGACTTCTGAGGGCTGTAGTTCGTAAGGGGACGACAGCTGGTTAACGGAAAAAACAATGTTAACAATTTTTAATACCGGTAACAACAGCTACCGCGGAGCGGAGTTTTTCCGTTTTAAGGGGGCTCAAAACTTACCTTCGAATTACAAGGAAAAGCTGAATGGGTTAGCATTGGCTAATATAAACTCATCGCGTGAGCTTGACATTAATGAAATAATTTCTACCTTTTGTAAAAAAAAGCCTTGTCGTTTGGAAATGCCAAATTGGGACTAAACCAATAGAATACATTATATTTATCGATAAATTAATGATTATTTATTTCTTAGGATATGTTTAGAAATTATATTTTATAATACAAAAAATATTTTGTTACCTAATATTATTTTTTTATTGATCTCTTGTTACTCTGAAAACGAAACGTTTTTGAGTTTGTGATATTTCCTATTGTCAATCAAGCCTCCCCTCCATGACAGCATCCTAGATCCGCCACTGGGCTGAAGCGATGTCCACGTGCTTCTAACTTCCTTCATTTGGCCCTTTCACGATGGCAGTTGCTATAAGATCAGGAAAAAATAGATGGTAAAATGAAAATGTATCCAAAATCACCCCATTATTGTTATATAGAAGTTCTAGCTTCTTGATGAACCATGCATATATTTCATTTTGAGAATGGATTATTGGATAATATAAATTTTAGCTGATGTAAATCTCAAAGCTATCCATCTTTGTCGAAAACAACAAAAATCTGTCTCATACAGGATGCTTGTGACTCGAGCCTGTAGCTCGAGAACAGTTCGTAGTTCAAGAAAAACGAGTTTATATTTTATTTGCACTACTTTGCAGCGTGCCTGGATTTTCAAAGTAGAAGTACAGGGTAATTCAAATTCGACCCCCACCATTGGGATCTCCTAAACCACAGGAGATACGTCGAAGCTTAAATTGGGGCAAAGTTGCGTATTCTGATGCTTAACAAAATACTGTTCTGAAACTTGGAAAATTCCGAGTATTTCCGGAAATATCGGGAAAAAACTGAAAATCGGAATTTTCGTTTTTATTTTTTTCTATCGTTATTTGACAACATAGCTCAAAACCAAAATTATATTTTCATTGATACTTTTTTTAAGCTACACGTTTTCATGTTCAGATTTACTATCCGACGTTTCGTCTTCTGGCATTCATCATCAACTTTTTTTTCTGTTATGGGCGCCATATTGTTTTTTTATACAGAATAATAGTGATTCTCATTCTGATTTCATTGATGTATAATTTTTTATGATTTGTACTCCTGAAACCACTGATATTAAAAAACAACAACTTCATCTGAGATGGTCATGACTCCATCGAAAAATTTTATTTAATAAACACTAGTTGTCAGAACTCATTAAACATCATAAGTTTGCACAAATACTTCAGTCGAAATGTCCTCATTCTCAAATGAAGAAAAACGAGATATGTTGAAACTTTATTATAAATTTGATAGGAATAGTACGAAAACAGCACAAATTTATTTTGAATTATATCCGGAAAGACAACAGCCGGATAGAACATTATTCGGAATTTTGGACAAACACTTGGCTGAGTACGGTGCGTTTCAAAAACCAAGAATGAAATATGGAAGCAGAATGGAACAAAATATTAGACGTAACTTATTAGCCGAGGTAAAATAATTGTTCATTCCATATTCGAAGAAGTATAATTATTTTTGGTACTTTTTTAGATAAATGCAGATCCTTCCAAATCAACACATCAAGTCTCGGTAGAAATGGATGTGCCACAGACGAGAGTTTGGAGGGAATTTAAAAAAAGTGGTTTGAAATGTTATAAGATACATATTTCACAAAAATTACATCCAGGTGATCCTGAGAGAAGGATGGAATTTTGTGTCTGGCTCTCGAATAGGGTAGACCCTACAAACTTCTTGAAAAACATTATTTGGTGTGGTGTGGTGTGGTGTTTTTAATAGAAATGATGAGCACATTTGGAGTGAAAATTATCCACGACACTTCAGAGAAGTCAGACCACAAGTTCGGTTTCGTTTGAATGTATGGGCTGGAATTTATGACGACCGAACACTTGAACCTCATTTCTTCTCTAATACTTTGAACGAGGAAACCTATCTTCGGTTCTTAAGAAACGAATTCGAAGAATATATGGATACGTTTCCCCTTGTTAATTATAACAGCTGTTGGTTTCAGCATGACGTGGCTCCTCCACACGATAAAAGAGCAGTTTGCGAATATTTACATCAAAAATTTCCTAATAGGTGGTTAGGAAATTCCGGACCAGTGAGGTGGCCGGCAAGGTCACCTGACCTTAGGATACTTTCTTGTGGGGCACTTTAAAGAACAGAATCTATGGAGAGCAAGAATATGACTCAGTAGATGAACTTAGAGACAATATCATCACGCAATTCAGGTCTATCAGAAGAAGGGATATTGTTAGGGCTGTTCTTAATTTGAGACGACGAGCTCCGTTATGTATTCAAGAAGAAGGCCATCATTTCGAACACTTGTTGTAATACTTTTTGTGCATTTTTTACAAGCTCATGATTTCATTCTTGTTTTTTGAAACGCACCGTACTCAGCCAAGTGTTTGCCCAAAATTCCGAATAATGTTCTATCCGGCTGTTGTCTTTTTGGATATAATTCAAAATAAATTTGTGTTGTTTTCGTACTATTCCTATCAAATTTATAATAAAGTTTCAACATATCTCGTTTTTCTTCATTTGAGTAAAAAATAAAAACGAAAATTCCGATTTTCAGTTTTTTCCCGATATTTCCGGAAATACTCGGAATTTTCTAAGTTTCAAAACAGTATTTTGTTAATCACCAGAATACGCAACTTTGCCCCAATTCAAGCTTCGGCGTATCTCCTGTAGTTTAGGAGATTCCAATGGTGGGGGTCAAATTTGAATTGCCCTGTATAGTACCACAAAATCAATATTCTCATTTTGCGCTACAATACTGCGAAATGAGTGAAAAATGCTTGCAAACATTACTGAAAATGGCCAAGCCCGCGTAAGCGAGTAGTAGGAGAGACCGGGAATAGGGGAATTCTTCTAATAAATGGGATACGAGGTAATACGCAAAAAACAAACTGTGCCAAAACAAACTGTGCCAAAACCAATAGTCCGACAGCGCCTGTTTTGTGCACACATAAAGTACACATGATTCAATAATTTCATGTATAGGGCCAACCTTACAAACTGAAAAATACCTGAGTTATGAATTAAAAGAAAAACACAAAATTTTACGATTTCTCTAGTTTTTCTCCGTTACTTATGATCCGATCGGGTCATAAAAATCTCATTTTGTTCTATTTCAATTTTCTACAATTTTTTTATTTTTTTCACTGGAGCAACCCGATTGCTGTATTAGTTTTCATTTTACAAGCAACACACTAAAAAAAACGAGTTTTTTGTATTTAAATGTTTATAACAAATTAATTAATGACAGTTGCTAGTCCAAAACATAACAGAATATAACTACGGAATGTCTTCCATGTGACGACACAGTCGGTTTCCTACTAGTATTTTTGTTACGAAAAGATACTTCTAAGTTTATTGACATACAAATTTTTGCTAGACATGCGAGATGTTTTAGAAAAAAATCTGCTTGATTAGGCATTTATGAGCATAAACTATAATTATTACCCGTTGTCGAAAAAACTACTTATTTATATTCTATAACTATCTGTACAATTTATTGGGAATTAAGTCACTCTAAATCAAACCAATTTCTTTTAATTTGTCGACGTTTCGGTTGTATATTCAGTCATCCTCAATACTATCTCGATACAAACAGTATAGTAGAAATAAAAAATGGGACATAGTTGAAACGCACTTGAATAAGATGGGTGGATTTCCACGTTGAAAGGTCGATAATTCATAAAAATTTCAAAATGACATAAAAACAAATAAAATTCAAAATGATCGTGTATAGCAGAAAGATAGAAAGGGCACTGCAATGCGATCGATAGTCTGACCACAGTAAAATGTTTCTTTGCATTTTACTATGCATTTTACTGTAAAATGCAAAGAAGAGTGTTGAAATGTTTTCATTGTTTTCGTGTTTTTACTATTTTGATAAGATTTAAATATGAGCCGTTGAGAACATCAGTGTCCTTTCTGATATATACTGAATCGTATCAGACATTATTAATAATTAGGCACTTGAAATTTTAGTTTTTGCATAATATGTTGTAATCCGACAAAGTTTGTATTTGTGAAGTCAAAGGACCTCTCACCGTTTCAATGGGATATTTATTTATTGTAGAATTCGAGATATGCTGATGAAATGTCTCCATTGAGCCACATCTCTGAATTCAACGGTTTAGATTATACAAGGTGCTGAAGTTAACTTTTCCAAAATTTGAAATGGACATAGTGAAGATATTTTTTCGAATATATGAACCAAATCAACAATGCATCGATTATTCATATGGCCGATACAAATCCACTTTAGAGTATACTAATTCCTGCACCACGATATAAGGGTGAGTCCATAGCTAGCAAGTTGTTTTAGTGATTTCTCAAAAATAGAGTGTGGCATTTCCTTAATTTCCGAATATTTCGAAGGATACAAAGATCAAATCCAATTGATGATGTTAGCATCTTCTGAATCTGACTAACATATCATATACAAGATGTTCCATTTCTCATGAACCGCACCAGCCTGCTTCTTGATATATCCAACTTCCTGAAATTCCGGATATCATGTGAATGTGTCAAGTGGTTCCTTTCCTTTTCCTTCTGGAACGATTAAAAACATATCTTTTGAAGAAATATACTTTGAAAGGAAGTTTTTTCAATTCAACTTTCTTGTAAATCGGACATTCTATATCTAAATAAATCGGAGACATACAATTTCCCGTCTCTATGCCATATGTTTAGGTGTAGAATAACTAATCAAATTTGAAGTAATTATTATTTGTTGTGAATGTGAAGGGCACTAGAGAGTCTTTCAAAACTAATGAAGTTTCAGTTTTTAACAAATCTTAAGTTTTATTAATTAGTAAATTATTTAGTAACGATATCTCGTTTAGTGACACTAGTATATGTTTTTTTGGGATTGTTATAAACTTTATTCCATTTGCAAAATCAAAAGAATTTTTGAAATACTTTTTGTCTATAGTTAACGCCAATTTCAGCTTAGTGTTTGAACATTTTGTTAGATTATCGACTGGATTTCGCACAAAACTATAATGCTGAATGGATCTTACTAGCTAATTATTTGTGAACTTTCGGGAGAAAGTATACTCTGGGAAAAGAGCCATTAGGATATATTTGCAACTTTTTTATTTATTTTCTCTTCTGATTTTTTCTACAATTTATTAAGTTTAGATTTTCATTGTCATGTGTCATTCGCAGTGTGTTTTAAATGTGTATTTATTTCTACTTATACACTATTTTCTATCGACAGAGTTCTGGGGATGACTGAATATATTGTCGAAACGTCGACAAATTAAAATAAAGTGGTTCTCTTGTAATGAAACAAATAATAATAAACTATTACTGCTGCTTATCAATTATTGATAACATTAGTTTTCTTTCAATACAGAGCTCTTCATAAAAAAAATGACTAATTCGATAACTACTAAATACTATCGTTATCCGTGCAAAACCGATGCAGTTACGGTCATCGAGTAGTTCGCGAGTGGAAGAATTCGATTAGACAATGGTAGTTGGACCTTGAAATGTGCAGAGGAGAGCGCTGCAGCCGAATTCGAGAATGCCTCGAGGATGCAATTAATGCATGCAGACGGAGTCTGGCCAAAATAAAAAATACCAAAATAAGTTCATAAGAGTTTATTCAGCGCCGAAAAGGCGAACTCTCTCACCTTGACTTTGCACATAATCATTTCAATTTGTCTACCGAATTATTTGCAATTTGTTGTACACGGTGGACGGACGATCGGTATTCGAAATTTGCACGTGAGTGTGGTTGTAATTGTCGCGTGAATTGTAATTGAAATGATTTTGTTTCAATCTGTTTGTGAGATGATAAAATAGAATAGAATAGAAATATACTTTATTAGCTAAAATAAGCTGTTAAAAAACACATAAAATGTATGTATACAGTTTGAAAATAAACATTAATATTTTAAATGACATAAAATAACACATGAAAAGTACATATAAAGTTTAAAAATGAACAGTAATATTTTAAATGGCAAAATACATTTTTATTAATCTAGACTTAAATAGTTTTAACTTGGGAAACGTTTTAATACTAAAGCTATTATTTAATCTCATATCTTAAACAAATAACGTTTTCTCCATTGCAGTTTACTTAAATTTTTCAATTTGGAAATTATCATTTTTTCTTAAGTTATAATGTATGCTCTGGGACCTCTTATTCAATTTCTTATTAAAATACAGTGGAGCTTAATTATTAACAATTTTAAAAATAAGCATTAAATTTGATTCGTTTATAAGTTGTGATACATTTAGAAATATCAGTGATTCTAACATACCATTAATGGAGGTATACCTGTTGCATCGAAGCAAAATTCGCAAAGCCTCATTCTGAAGGACCTGCAGTCTATGAATATTTTCACTAGAGCATCAAGACATTAAAATGCGGATGAATGATAGTGTAGCACACTAGTTTCCTACACCAACTTGAGAGATTTTTGCACAAAAAGGCAATCCGGTTATCAAATTTAAGTTGTGGATCGAATAAGACTCCTAATTATTTCATTTCATCTACGTATTCTATTATAGAATTGTCAATTTTGACAACATATTGACCTTGTTTGAAATTAGAACAATTTTTTCTACTACCTATAGTATCATTCACTTTGTGTTTTGAGTGTTTAATTTTGATTTGTTTTCCATCAACCATTCATTTAAAATATCTAGTTATTCATTAATATTATCTACTAAATTAGAGTAATTTTCACCATGATGACCTTTCTGTCTTTTTAACTGGTTGGAACCTGTGGACGTGGGTTGAATAAATATCTCTTATATTAACAGAATTATATTAACAACTTGTGATTTACTGTTACATAGTGTGCAACTCTAAATCATAAACTATAATATAATATTTTAGTGTCTCAAACGAGATTGTATGTAAATGTTTGATATCAATACTCAATAAAAGGGGGTCGAGGGTTTATAGGAGTTTCAGAACAAATGAAAATATTAAAAAGTATGTAGGTTTTACGACCTTTGTTATGATGATAGATTTTGTTTTTGTGGGATTTGAGGTTTCAAATTAAAGATTTTATTTTGACATCTTCTCCAATTTGCTCAGATTTAGTAATGCAAAATTTATATGAAACTCGTTTATCCCAACCTCAGAAAGATACGTCAATTTTAATTCCCATCATCCTATGAGACAGAAATTGAATATTATACATAATTTGCTGAATAGAATGATAAGAATCCCTGTTATAGTCGTGGATAATTTTAAACAATTAAACCATTATTTAATAAAAAATAATAATCCAACCAGAATCATTAACAGAATTCAAAATTTTACTACCAAGCCTGACAAAAGAGAGGAACTATTGGAAAATAAAGAATATTTCAAAATACCCTATGTAGTTGGTCTTTCAGAAAAATTGAGTACTATTCTCAATGATTCCACTTTAGCTAGGGAGATGGCGAGTATTTCGGCATATGCTTAGCACAATTCACATCAAGGTGGAATGTAGTTTAGATCACTACGAATTGATTTAGTCCAGTCTAAGGTCCTATGTCGCTGCGTTTCCGCGTTACAGCGGGTTGAAGTTGCTTAAAAAAGAGGGGGGGTATCAAATCATTTGCACATGTCTGCCTCTGGGGTTCATGGTCACAATCATCCTGAAAACGACGAAAATCGAAGAGGCAGACAGTCGGGGTTGTAAAAATGGAACAAAAGATCTATCAAGTCATTTGCACACGGTTCTCATTGCTCTCATTCGATTCATTATGACTCCCTGGATACGAAAAAATATTTAGCAGACACTTTGGTCACTAATTTTCAGCTCTACAATTGTTTGAATTTCACGGAATCAAGGGAAAGCGTGTATTGCATTAGATTATTGTGATTCTTTATGGTTTTACTATCACTATTTTGTTTAATATTATTCGCTGAATTCACGGTAACGATTCAACTTTTGGAGCTGAAATCTATGGAATAATATTTTTTTAAATGCCAACTAGGAAAGAAATGCGTCTGTTACTTTTATTAGAGAAATTTCCGGAAATTTTATCAGTTGCTATGGTAATGATAAAAAATACAGGTCTGTCTTTAATTGATCGAAAATGTTGGGTGTGGAATTTTTAGTAATATTCAGTAGACGTAGAATTTGGTACTCGTAACTTGGCGGGAGCGTCGGGTAAGAAAAATATTCAAATGGTCTGCCTTTGGAATATCACAGGTCCGGATGTCTGCCTCATCGATTTTCTTGCTTTTTATAAGAAATACTCGTATAAACATCAATTCAAGAGACAAAATTCAAGTCTGCTAAGTTTGCACTTCATATACAGTTTTTTAAATCATAAAAATACATTAAAAAATCAAATACTACAACAGTCAGAGCCCTGGATGTCTGCCTCTTCGATTTTATGTGTTTACTGGATGATTGGGACCATCAGCCCCAGAGGCAGACATGTGCGCATAATATGGCACACTTTTTTAAAAACATTTTTGAAACGCTGTCAATTGACAACGCAGCGCCACCATGATGGCAGACGCGATCCATGATCTTTCTAAAGGTATAATTATCGCTATTAATAACGTGTGCCGATTGTATTGAAATTTTGCTAGCCACCTCCCTAACCACTTCAAATATTGCTTTAAAAATGAAAATACATAAATAATTTTTTTTCAACAAGACAAAAGAAAAAAACCCTGTAGAATTCAGGTCAAATGTCATATATGAAATCCCCCGTCATGATTGAGAAAAGCGTTACGTAGGTCAAACTAAAAGATATTTGAAAACACGCCTCAAAGAACATGAAATAGACAAAAAATATTAATTTACATTGAAAAACCCCACTTCATCGTTAGAGCATTGTATTAAAACTGACCATTACTTTGAACTGAACAACACTAAAATATTGGGTTATGAATGTTCTCTATTCAAACTAAATTTGTCTGAAATGAATAATATAATGAAATACAATAGAGTCAACTTCAGAAAAGACGTGGAGAACTTAAACAGTGCCTATTTCATTCTAATAGCGAGAATAAAAACCAAACACTGATACCTTCTTTATATACAGTTTGGCTAATTTTAGCCTCCCCCCCCTGTCACCGGTAGTGCCTTTTCAAATAGAAGACAAGATTACTTGATAGAGGGGGCTGAGAAACACATCAATTTGAAAATTTCAAATGGCGTATTACAATACATATCGTTGGAAAGAGAATTGAATTATCTTTTCAACCATCTGATTTGGTTTGGATTTCGTTGATATTTTTTTACCATATGCACTCGAAATATCAAGTATATGTTCGAATCTGAACGGTACCCTATTTCGATAAATTTGAAAAGTACAAAAAGATTTTGGATGGTATTAACGAAACTATTTTTTGAGAGAAAACACAATGCAATTACTCGACAAATGGCGCTTAAGGCAAATCAACTAAATTGAAAATTTCGAAAGGCAAGATCGAAATTTTGAAAAAACGTTTAAATGAAAATTTAAAAAAAAAACATTACTGTTGAGATTAGATAAGATGTGCAATTCGACCCCCCAAACCATTTGAAATTTTTAAATTGAATCGTGCAATCGCAGTGTCTTCAATTCCAAAAAATAGTATAGGTGATACCATTCAAAACGGTTTTTGTTTCATGTTCCAATTTAGCATGCACCCAAATAAATCAATATTTTATTCGAAATTTAACGTGTCTTGTGTTGTATATTGTTTGTTTTCAACCCTAAACCAAGTTCTATTCTTACATTGAACAATTTCGTCTGATGCACCTGATTCATACCTAATAATAATATGGTCTAAGGATATCCACATATTTATGCAGGGTATATCTTGACGAGTTAACGCGATTCTTATATAGAAAACTAAATGTAGGGCGATTCTGAAAATTGGTAGTATGGGTGAAGAACTAATGAAGAATTCAACTAAAATCTTTTCGTTGATGTGACGTTTCCGTTTTCACCGGAAGTGACGTCATCTTTGTTATTTTCAATGGCACACCTTGTATCTTACCTCATTTTTTAATTTTCCCCTTGATTTCGATTCTAACTCATGTATCATACCCCATACCCAAACTGAACCGTTATTCGAGTTATTCGAGTTTTTTTCAAAAAGTGACAGAAGCAGCCTCTCGAACATACGTCATTTTTATGTAAATTAACATTTAAAAAAATAGGCAGTGAGTGAATCGTGAATACTGAAGATTGAACGGATCACGCACCATTTTCACCTCCACTGAATAATCCACAGGGTGCGCAAAAATGTGGGTCCAATAAGTGAATGAGAAATATAAAAAATCTCAACTTGTTCAAACGGGAACCCCCTTTTCTTTCTCCAAGGTTTAATTCTTTCATGAAAATAAGCCCTAGTAACAATACACTTTCCTATACCAAAACCTTATAATTTTGAAGATATTCCATTATATTACTCAATTCTGCATACTTGCCTGAAATGTTGATATTTCAAGTAGGCTATCAACACAATCTTTGGTGACAAATGAAACAAAGTTGTTCATTGTCATATTCGTGCTCTCAAAAGGTACAATATGGCTCGTGTTGGTTATAATAATCATGATTTCGTTAATTTATTGGTGATTTATGTGATAAGGTTTTAACAATAACATGTAATTCTTATGCTACAAGGTATCAAGAAAAACCGAAACCATATCCATATATTAGAAAATTGATCTCCATCTTACGAACTTTGGATCATTCAAAAGGAAAATAATTAAAACTAAAACTGGTGGACAATGTAGATAATGCAATTACAGTGCTTGCGACTTCACAGCTTTTCCAGAAGCATCTTTGAAAGATGCGGCACGAGATTTGGGATTGAATAAAATGTCTATGCAGAGAAATTAGCAAAACACATCAATGGCCGGAAGCTATCCGATTATGAGAGAAAAGTGAACTTTGCGGAGTTCATCATTTTGAAGAATCAAGAAAACGACCAATTTTTGAGAAATATTATATGGAGCGACGAAGCGGAATTTACCAAAAATGGGATATGCAACAAGCGGAATTCTCACTACTGGAGCGATACAAATCCACATTCAGTTCGGGAACGTCAATTTCAAGACAGTTGGAATTTCAATATTTACTGCGCTGTAAAAGACAACGCCATAGTGATGGTTTACTTTCATGCCAAAAATTTAAATGGTTAGTTGTAAAGTATGGGAATTGTATTGTTTTACTAAATAAAAAAAAAAAAAAAACACACCACTCGGAAAAATTCTATCCCGGTAGCTATGTAGTAAGCATTCATAGCATGTAGAAAATACATAACAGACCTACAGGTAATTTTATTTTCAGGTGAACGATACCTAGATATTTTGAAAAATCTCGATACGGATCATTTGGAACGACTGACGCTCGCTGACCATTGAAAAATTTGGTATCAACATGATGGAGCACCTCCACATAATCATCAGATGGTGTAGATGTATTTGAATGAAACTTTTTATGACCAATGGTTTGGAACCGACGGTCCTCAACTATGGCCACCGCGTTCGCCCGATTTAACTCCAATGGATTTTTTCATTTTGGGATATATAAAAAACGAGGTGTATTCTCATACGTCAACCACAAAAGAATATTTTCAGCAGAGAGTTCGTACTGCTTTTAACTCTATTCCACCGGACATGATAAGACGAGCTGTAGGAGACGTCACACGGAGAAGTGAGAAATGCTTAGAAGTTGAAGGCAACGTATTTGAACATTTATTGCAAAAAAAAAGAGGTTAACAAAAGTGTCACACGTTCTTGCTTAGCATTGAAACTAAATTTGAAATTGTTGTTTATTCTAATCATGATTTTTCTTTTGAATATAAGATTATTTTTTCATGTCAATGAAAATTAGGGAATAATAAAATTTTATCAAACAAAATTGGAGGGTGAAAACGTTTATCCTCGCGTGCAAATAACTTCTATTGCGGAATATCTCCAAAATTATAAGTTTTGGGTATAGGGAAGTATATTGTAACTAGGGCTTATTTTCATAATAGAATTGAACCTTGAAGGAAAAAAAGGGGGTTCTCATTCAATAATGTTGAGATTTTTAATTTTTTTCATTCACTTATTGATTGGACCCACATTTTTGCGCAACCTGTGGATTATTCAGTAGCTGTGGAAATAGTGCGTGATCCGTTCATCCTTCAATAATCACGATTCACTCATTGCATTTTTTTAAATATAAATTTACATAAAAATGACGTATGTTTGAGAGGCTGCATCTGTCACTTCTTCTAAAAAAACTATAAAACGGTTCTTTTTGGGTATAGGGTATGATACATGAGTTAGAATCGAAATCATAAGAATTCAAAAATGAGGTGAAATACAGTGTGTTCCATTGAAAATAACAAAGATGACGTCACTTCCGGTGAAACCGGAAACGTCACATCAACGAAAATATTTTAGTTGAATTCTTCATTAGTTCTTCACCCATACTACCAATTTTCAGAATCGCCCTACTTTTAGTTTTCTATATATAGATCGCGTTAACTCGTCAAGATATACCCTGTATTACAAGGAAACATAGTTCTATGATTGTACCTAGAAAAGTAATAGTATCAAATTGATTATTTTATTATTTGTTTTTTCTACTATTAAACATTCCCTTTTTCTATCTTACAGTGACCTGAAGATATCAAAATAAATTGACAAAACGTTGATCTCGGATCCAATAAAATAACAAAATCAAACATCAAAAAGTATGTTACAGAGAGGCTGTGTCGTGAGGCACAACCAGCTTCGGCTTTTTCCAATTGTAATTTTTCATTGTTATATATTTTTATTGAGAAATTAAGAGCTTTTATAGTAATTACTATTAGGAGCTCTACTCCTTTAACAACAGCCAACAACTCCCGTTTGGGGACACAGTAATTGCGCTCTGTTTTGCTAAGGGTCTTGCTGACATAATCAATGACTTTTTCCTGTTAGTATTATTTACTGACAGGTAAAGATACCGTCTGCTGGGCATGTAATATCATTTTTGGTGTTGCCCCAAGTCATCTGGATGTAGTTTTGGAATTTCTCCAGGTCAAGGTCAAGGATGGGGATGGCGTTTGAAAACCGGTCAGTTTGTGACCGTTTACTGGTTTTTTATTTCGGTAGATATGGTCCTGAACATACCTTCTGCCAAGTTTGACCAGCGAACGAGGACAAGATCCAGAGTTATCCCGAAAAACCGCAATTTTCGTTTCTGTTTGGTTTTCAAACGCCCTCCCCCTCCTTGACCTTGACCTGGAAAAATTCCAAAACTATATCATGACGAGTTGGGGTTTCTTTGCCTGTCAGTAAATCATTTAGGCAGCTCTCTAACTATGTACCTCTTGGATCTGAGACAGGAAAGTTCCAGATCCTACGTTGCTGGCGTTACTTTGCTTTCGCGATTACTCGTGACTACCTGTTAGTAATTGTTATAAAAATTGGTGAACTCTAATTCCTTACGTTCCTAGGTGTTGTTATCGAATGCTCTTGAAAAGTCTACCAACATAAGAACGGTAATTTTACCAGAGTCCGATGTTTTGAGAATATCATCAGTTATTTGTAACAGAGCAGATTCACAGTTGTGAGATGGCCTAAAACCGAATCAAAATTCGGGGAGGATATCATTTTAAGCAGCAAATGACCTGAGTTGTTTTTCCACAGTTTTCTCTAAAACTTTCGAAAGGGTTGGTAGAATACTAATGGGGCGCAAGTCTTTGAAGTCACATGGTTTGTTCTTTTTCTGTATGGGTCTGACTGTTGCTTGTTTCCATGCATCTTGGAAAACAATGGGTTACCAAACATGTATTTATGATATGAGTTATGTGTGGTAGGATGATTGGGGAACATTGGAGTAGCATTTTGATATTGAGTCCATCATAACCCTGTGCATTCTCTTGAACTTCGAGTTCGAGAACTTCTCTTAACAATAATTTTTCACTATCAAGTGGAATGTTAAGAATATCCAAAGGTGTTGTTATCCACAACACAGTACCATGTGAGCATTTGTTGAAACTACGCTACAATATATTCTAGGGTAAAGCGAAACGTGATAATTTTGAACACATACGCAAAGTAACCTCAATAGGAAAAATTACACGCAAAACTAACTTGAGCTAGCTAA
Source organism: Chrysolina oricalcia (assembly GCA_944452925.2). Taxonomy (NCBI): domain Eukaryota; kingdom Metazoa; phylum Arthropoda; class Insecta; order Coleoptera; family Chrysomelidae; genus Chrysolina; species Chrysolina oricalcia. The sequence continues at coordinate 38,068,224 of OX101821.2, read as the reverse complement.
CCTGGACATCAAATATCACTAGCTTCTTCAGTGTCGTCTACAAAATACATATAAAAATCAGCCACACAAATTAAAGTTAAGTAACTCTTATTTTTAGTTACCTTTCTCACCTGGTACCTGCCCAGGTATCTCAGAGCGAACTCCACAAGCACGCAGGTATTAAAAGTACATGAGACACCACTCAGAACCTAAGTCTTCATCTTTTCAAAAATAAGTTATGTTTGAAGGCCCTGTGATTTTAATTATAAGGAAATCTTAACAAAATCTTTTATTATTTCTTTTAAATTTCATTCTGAACAAAAATCCTCCCAGTGTCAAGCCGTTTCCAACCGAGTTGGCTGACCCTAGTGTGATGCGTCTGCTGGGTGAAAAATAAAAAAAATATGACTGTAGAATGGCAATTCAACTAAGTGAGTGCGGTGTTCTTACATACCTTGATTCCCTAATATCTGAAGAATGGTCATCTGGTCAAGCTAGCAGGTAGGCATGCGAACATAGTACATACTAACCCTATTCAATCGTACACATTTCCTTCGTTTAAAAATAAATAACGTCTGACGGCCCTGGGATCTTGGACTATTAGAAAACCGGCCGGTTCGCTCGCCCAGAGAAAACCAGTAGCTACGCCACTGTTCGTAATTCATTTATAGTAGATTTTTTTTTCAGGATCTTGTGGTTTCTACTGCTTGAACCCCAACCTGACTAGGCCGCCACTGGCGCTGAAAATAAACTTTTCATAAAAGGAAAACTGAGTGTGGAAGAATTCTACAGTTTACAACGCTTTTTATTATTGCAGCTATTATCTAAGAATATTCTGAACTTCGTCAAGCCTAGGGGGTGTAACATAACAGGGTATGAAATTACCGAGAATTTCTACAGATTACAATAGAGATTAAACAAGGCTAATAAATGTGACAGAGATGGACGCACAGTTTTCAAACACGTGCAAATAGAAAGCTTACTCTAGCTTAGTTGGACGAATCCTGAACAGTTTCGTAGAAAGTTGGTATGAATTATATCGTCGAATCTCAGTTTGAAAGTTGGAGATAATCTTCTAAATCTTTCTGTAGAAAATTGAGAAATATGAGAGTGAATGACATTTTGTTAGTTATATTCAATCATTTGCCAGGACTGTAATAATTCAATCTGTATGATGTTAGCAACGGTACATTTTCAATCAAAACTGATACAAAATTTTAATTTCGCTGTAAATATGCTCGGAAGTTCAAGTTAAAAAAGATAAGACTCTTTTATTGTTTTATTAAAATATCGAATACTACGAGTGTACAAGTGTGCAGTTTGTTTAGAAGCACGAAGTGACGAGAGAATTATTGAAAATTAATTCGAATATAAGGAAAAAAACTACATTAAAGTTTTCGCAGAATGTGTTTTCGGAAAGTGTACAATTTTAAATTCAAGCTGAAAGCATAAAAACACTCTTTGAAATTTTTGAGGTAGCTGTTTTTCTGGTCTTCAACTCATAAACAATTAAAAATTACCAGTCTCGAGAATTCACAGATTTTAATTAAGTACTCTCTGATTTTCATCTGAATTCAAGATTTTTACAAAAATCTATTTTGTATTTGGGCATAATATTATGACATATCCCCTGTAGCTATTGCTATTGAGACCGCAATGGCAGAGTCAGAGGGTATTTTAAATGGTCTGAATAAAATAAGTATCTGAAAACAATATGCTACGAATAATGCTAGATGAGAAAATAAACACAAAAATTAGAATTTAATATCAGTCTACTGCAAGCAAATAAAAAGCAGATAGGAAAAAAACTTGAAACATTAAAAAAACCGGTGGCCCCACAAACACCTACAGTAGACAAAAACTCTGGAGATGTGAAGATCAAAATAAATATGGAACAGCTCAGGCCAGGGGCTAGTAAACGAATGGTTTGTATTGTATACAGGTTGATGCAAAAATTCGAAATATAAAATAAATAAAGCGAAACTGTCTGATTTGAAAGACTTCAAACAAGAAATACAACAGATGCACATAAAATAAGATATATTATGGAGAAGGAATAACAGAAGACCAGGAATTTATTGTTGAGCAAAAAGATTGGTTATATCTATATAGAATACAAAGATATATTACTGAAGAGGACGAAAAGAACTTTATACTCAAACGAGTGCCTTTCAAAAACGCAAACCAAGGAGATCAAAATGCTTCAGTAAGTATGATTGGAAAAACAAAGTGGACATATACAAACCCACGTCCTGGCCAAAAAGTAAGAGTATGAAAAGTTTGAATTTACAAATTATCAAGACAATATGAAGGTGGATTTTGTGTGAACATAGAAAAGAAAATGCAGTAGAGCACAATACAAAACAGATAGCAATGGAACAACATATGGAATAGGATCATGAAAGGGGTCATGAAGACAATGACGGCGAAGACATAACTGATGAAATTCCATATTTTGAATTTGATAATGGTTCTGCAGGATTGAAACTGACAAAAATACAACGTCAATGAACATAAATATTAGAAAACGTATTATTTGGATATGCAAGTTTCTTTCACTAACGGAAATTATGTAATACAAGTAAGCCATCAAAGAGTTTATCAACAAAAACATTTTTTGAGTTTCAATTACATTTCAACACGTCCCATTAAACATTCATATTATTTCATTGCCTTTTTATTTCACCTCGTGAGAAGCTTATGGACGTTATGTCACAGTAAGTCTGAATCTGAAAATAGTATGCACCATAACGTGCCCAGACGTTCATCGTGTATAGACGTTTTGTCATATATAACTATTATTTTAGGTGCTAATGTAAATAAAATATTGCATGAATAAATGAATTCAGTAAATCGAAAGAATGATTCCAAATCATAAGAATATTCTGTTCTAGGTATAGTAATTCTTGGTGAATTTCTTGGTCATATTATTCTACAGGACGAGTCAGCAGTGTTGACAACTTTGTTATAGAAAATTGCAGCTTGTCTATTATCATCAGCATCTACAATTTTCTCAGAATACTAATCACAAAAATGTATGGTTTGTGAATATTCGTCCACTAGATGGAGCTGAAATCAAAAAGTTCAATATTCGAATCGAACAATTCGAATGTATCGAAGTGAGTGCGGGGATTGTTATACCTATACCCGTTTTCTATTACATAATAATAATAATAATGGTAATGATAATAACAATAATATGTATTTACTGATAAAATGTAAAAGAATAAATAGTTCACTAAAAGAATAAAATTCGAAATGTTAATATATTATTAACCTATAAGTAAATCAGAAACTGACTTCTGATGATAAAATGATGAATTCTTGTCGATTTTATGGATGAATAGACAGCCAAGCCACATGAACACTTTTGAACGAATATGGATATATTTATTGGAAGTTTGATTTTATTGAGGAAATTCGTTTCTTGAAATGGTTTTTGTGGGTTTGTAACCATACACAGTATGAGAATTAAATAAAATCAAGGAAATCTTGAAAGTATAGAAAGACAAATGAAGCAATTCGCTCCAGTAAGTCACAGCATTTACAAGACTTTTACAAAGATTTTTTTTAAACAACGATGTTGTATATTGTGTAGCTGGAAAATATCCTACTTTGAGGTAAACTTTCCAAAATGAGAGTTTATGAAATATAATATCCTACTTGGCTTCTTAGAGTGGCTCTACATTTGGCGGTGGTGATCATGTCAGCAGTTACTTTTATTTCGTAGTTGAATGTTATTATTCACAGAAGTACTTCATTGATTTGCACTTTATTCATAACAATTTTAAAACATGTTTGATTCGAAAAGTAGTGATTTTACAGAATTTTAAGATTTTTGGAAAGACTTAAAATCGAAAAGAGATACTAAAAGTGTGACTGCCATGAATATTGAACTGTAAAATGAAGGCATGTTCAATTTTCAAAATGAATCTGATGACGATGACGAATCTGATTATGAAGCTTTTGCCGATAATGAAAATAATAAAATTTTGCATTCCAAAACAAGGAAGTTCTTAAAATTGGTCCCTACTGAGGAAAGAAATGTAAAGTTTTATCAAGTGATCATATCAATAAATTCATTCAAGATGTTGATAACGAAACAAATTTACTTTATGAAGTATTATACAAATATAATCATAATTTTGTGAGATTAGTAGTATTTTTTAGGTTGTCCTAATTTTGGGTATCAGCGGAACTTATAATAATAATAAATGATAATAATAATATTTTCTATTGTCATAAAATCATCAAGGACATGGACAACGTCAAAAAATAGTTAAATAAACCGATAACGTAACATAATGAGTAAAACATTACAAAAAAAAACACTTCACGGAATCAACATCTTGTAAATATGAAACATCGCTCAATAGACAGGAAACAATATTAATCATTCACAAAAATCAATCTTATAGAATACTTCTTCCTTCAAGTAATCAATGACTGAACTTCTGAATTTCTGAATATTGCTAATATCTTTCAACTGAGTTGGCAGCCTGTTATAAGCCTTCCTTGCTCTGTATTCAGTACTCCGTTTAAAAAAGGCAGTTTTGTGATGTGGAATCCTAAGATCAGCCCGGTTACGAGTTAACATATTCATTTCAGTTGAATATTTATCTGCATTTGTAGAGAACAAGTATTGGTGTTTCTTCACGAAAATAACCAGAGATAAATAGTATAAAGAGGGTACTGTTAATAACCCATGATTGGCAAAATATGACTTGCAGGAGGTATTATACTCAAGACCAAGAATACATCTCAATATTCGCTTTTGCAATATGAATATTTTATTTGCGTTTGAACTGGAACCCCAAAAAAGTATTCCATATGCGATGATTGACTGGACATGTCCATAATAATACAATTTCATTCTATATTCTGACACCTGCTCTCTCAGATATCTAATTACACCGCAGACCGAAGCCAGTCTGTTGGCCAAGGTATCAACATGTAATTCCCAGCTCATATTAGAGTCAATGTACACTCCCAAGAATTTTATAGATGCCAGCACCGGCACTGATTTTTCATTTAATCTAACATACGGAGATTCAAGTATATTTTTGGTCTGGTTAAACATTATAAGTCCAGTTTCATCAGAATTAAAAATCAGAGAGTTATCTGTACACCACTCGTCCATTTTCTTTGCCACACTTGATGTTGAGTCAGCAAGATCCCTAATATTAGTGAATTGTCGCCGTGAAGAATTATTACATATAACTATTGATGCCATTGAAGATGCTGGATCTATATTGATTGCTAAAATACCTGATACGATGACCTATTGCACAAGGACGTTAACTGTTTCAAATTCTGATTATATTGAGCTATACCGCCTCATACAAAAAGTAACACATTATTTTTGAAATATTCGAGAGTAAAATGTATTAACCAACATGTGGGGATAAACAAAATAGGAGAAATTCATAGCTTGATTGCAAAATGGATTTGAAAAGACATGTATAAGACCTACACAGGTCACTGTTTCAGGAGAAGCTCTGTAACTCTTCTGGCCAATGCAGGGGGCAACATTACACTCATAAAACGTCACGGTGGCCGGAAATCTGCCGCCGTAGCAGAAGCATATATAGAAGATAGTTTGAATAACAAAATTGAAATTTCTAACAAAATATTGAATTGTCCATCTTCTTCCAAACAAATTAAAATATCTGATAAAATTGTGGAATCAACTCTTTAAGAAATATCTAACGTTTCTGATCAGCAGCAACATAGAACATCTTCGGAAATTTATGTTTGAAGTAATTGTCCAAACTTTATTATCAATAATCATTCTAATAAATGAAATTGTTTTATGATGAATAATCAATTAATTTGACTCTGTTGAAAATAAATCCTTCAAAAAGTAATATTTCATGTTTATTTTGTGAATTATTTTGGCAGTAAAAAAAGTGAACATTGATGCATCAATAGAGATGCAGAAATATCAATTTTTTTTACAGTTGTACAAAAAGTAATTATATTTAATTTTTTCAGGAAGATATCGTATTCTAAATGTTCCCAGCTGAAGAAACGCCTCTCTTTCATAAAATCAAAATTTCAATCAATATGTATAAATATTCCTCCAGCTTATCGATAAAATTCAGAACCGTAAATACGAAATCACAGATGCAGAAACATCTCGGGCCACTTATCCGAATAAAAATAGCATGACGTAAGCCGAATTTAAATTTGAATGCAACATGCAATTTGAGATTTACAAGGACAAAGGTGCATTTACCTCTCCCCGAGATAGACGCTTTTGAATTAGTACTCATCCATTATACGTCATGGTTTAATGCGTTATTTCTCGAAAAAATTCGGCTGCAGCGGAAGAATTTCCTAATGACTATGAATCTGTGGACATTAATAATAATTTTGTGATCATCAACGATGTATCATTAAATTTCATCAGTGTATTTGATAATTATGATTCTGGGGTGAGGAGCAACTGAAAGAAAGGTTTTGCGAAGTGGAGCGAAGATATTGGCCTAATTAGTTTTTTCCGGTCGCCCTTTGCGAAGAAAAACAGTTGTGACAACCATGATAGAACTTGCTCGCTTATTATGGAAAACTAGTGAAGGCTGTATTCGATTTTTGGTATTTGTTAATTTATTGTTATTACATCTATAGTCTGTTTACGTTAAAATGAGAATGACGTCACAAGATAACAGGTTACGGTATTGCCAACATGTGCACCATTTCGAACTTTCAAATTTTTTTGTACTGTTGATTTGTTTTTGTAAAAAAAGATATATTGACTGAATGTCTCAAATATCAATGAATGCTATCCAACTTACTATCAAGTTACCTAGTTGAAATACAATTAGAGTGGCACTCCATTTTTTATAATAGTTATAAAAAATAATAGCAAGTTAGTAAAGTAGGACTTTTTAGTATGAGCGTGAAGTTTGTTGAATGAGGTGCAGCCGAGTTCAACAAACATGCGAGTACAGAAAAGCCCTTTACGGAAGTGTTTCGTACAAAATTTTTTCTTCGACAGTTATTATATTGCCAAAATGTAGCAATTATATCATTAATTTGAGTGTTTAAATGAATTGTCATTTTATGAAATGAAGACTTCCGAGTTATATTTGACACAAAGTACTGTATTTTTTTGAAATGCATAAATGTATGAACAGTGTGTAAAAAATTGCTTTACGCACAGTTGATTTTTTTTACGCACTTGTGCGAGAAAGTATCACTTTACGCAGTCAGCAGTGCGTAAAAGCTTAGTTTACGTACTGGCTTAGAAAAAATATTTTATTTAAATTCAATTGATATATGAAATGTAATAACAAAGTAACAATAAAAAAATTATTGGCACTCCGGTACTGTATCCAGCATAAAGTATGTACAATATATCTTGAAATTAAAAAATCAGCCGGTTCATTTTGTTATCATTTTATGGTTGTATTTATCTTGCTCCATCAACCTTAGCCTTTTTGACACTTTTTAAGTTGCAATCTTGCCAGGATCACCCAATAAATCCATTGAATACCCAAGTTTCATCCAAGAATGTAAACCCTAGTTTTTAAGTTTCATTGCATTAATAGACAGTTCCATCAAACCATGACGTGGATATTTTTTTTTGTATGTAAAATCAGTTTTCTTCAGAATTCTCCACAAAGATGTTTCACAATATTTGAAAAGATCACGTTCTTCCAGTTCATCTTTCAAAGTTATCAAATTGATGTTTTCCTGAAATTATTGTTGTCAAATATTGAATAAATCAATTCAAAATAAGGTAAAGGTAAAGTTATCGGGCTCATTCTCCAAAAAAAAAAAGTGAAACTTACGTAGTTTTGTCTCCTGAACACGAATCTGAAATCTGAATTTTGTGGGGGTCTCAATTACTTTAGGAGTTATAGCCATTTTGAAGTCGAAAATTGTAGATTTTCAGACACGAATTTTGCAGTCAAAATTTACACAAAATGCCTCCTTCTTTTTGTTGACACTGTCATTAAACACTAATCTATCCATATTTCACAAATACAAACACCAAAAATTAAAATTATACTCAAAAACTTGACCTTCTTTTACTAGCGATTCTAACCCAACTTTTGTTTGGTTTTTAGTAATTTTCATGATTGCAGTAGGTTGGTTACCTGAGATTGGCGCCGCCAACTATTTATTACAAATAAAGCGCAATATGGCATAGATAAAACAATTGAACATAAGGATGAAGGGGAAGTTATTGCTTCTTCTTATGAGCATGTAAATAACTAACAAATAGGTTAGAATCATTAATAAAAGAAGTTAAATTTTTTGTGTGAAAAAATTAGTTTTTGTGTTAAAAAACGTGAAATATGGATAGATTAGTGTTTAATGACAGTGTCAACAAAAAGGAGGCATTTTGTGCAAATTTTGGCTGCAAAATTCGTGTCTGAAAATCTACAATTTTCGACTTTAAAATGGCTATAACTCCTAAAGTAATTGAGACCCCCACAAAATTCAGGAGACAAAACTACGTAAGTTTCGTTTTTTTTTGGAGAATGAGCCCGATAACTCTACCTTTACCCAAAATACTTACTGGTTTTGTACATAATCATAGATCACATTTCGAATTGCAGTTTGATCAAAATCATCGATATCTACCACTGGTTTCACCTGTTTTCGCTAGTCGATGGACTGCTAAATTCTTCACCTCTATTAGATTAGTTGCAATACTTTTTACAGTCAATCAATTAACTCAAGGCAGCTGCAACCCTCTGAAATCAACAATTGACAAATATTTAATCTCACTTAACATTTATATAGGTATTCTCTTCATAATTTTTCATCAGTTCTTATAGATGATGCAAAGGTAGTTAATTGATATAACTTGTATAACAGCAATTAGTGGAAGTAAAGGTCCTCCATTTTCACGTTCTCTTTCAAAATAGTCTATTAAAGACGCTACTATTTGTTGGGACTGTTTTGACAATGCTTTAGGCATATTGCATATACGCATGTCTAGTTCTGAAAAGAACTCTTTTTATTATCGAACAGAAAACGGTAGGGAATCAAACGTAATAACATACAAACTGAACCACAAAGTCATAGCTGTCAGACAATGACAGTTTTCGCTTCGGCAACGTCTGACATTTTTCCGTCAGTTGAGCAATTCACAAAATAAAATTTCACTAGTTTCATCGCTACTGAAAGCATTTCGTTGGAACTTTCAACGGTGTTATGTCGGATATACAAAATTACCAAACATGACATCATTCTCTTATTAACGTAAACAGATTATAGCATGATTTATGTAATTGATGACTTGTTTATTTCGTGAAAATTCATGATCACTTTAATGAACTGAAAGAATCACTTTTGTAATTGATTAGTTATCATTCTTGATAATGGGATAAAACCCGAAACCGGTCGTAAAAATAAAATAACTAGAGAAAATTAGACAAAAGTGTTTCATTCAGTTCATTAATACACCAGTGCTTATGCATTTTTGAGATGAAAAAATTATTAACAGCATGAAATCTACTGGAAGAGGAGAAAAATATTGTTCGAATGACGGGAAAACTAAATTGGAGTCGAAAAAATGGAGAATGGTGGAACTGGGTTAACTTTTAGGGGTTGAAAGCGATATTTCACGGTTTTTCGAGATTTGCAACGAATGTTCACCTCCTATCGAAAAAAATTGATTGGCAAAGTTGTCGTTTTCTCGGGAAAATCGGAAAAACAAAATTTTCAGTTATTGATTTTTTTCCCGCATAAAAATTTATTTTTTTTCACGAAATTTGGTGGAAGTATAACTTATTATGTTTCAAGTAAGCTGTGATTTTTATGTAGCAGAATACAGATTTTTCTTTATTTTTCAACAAATTCCGAAAAAACGACCTTATTTTCAACTGAAAAGTTTCACCGGTAAAGTTCGTCTTTTCAAGATCGCCAGCCACTAGTTTTTTCGTTGAAGTGTCTACATTTAGATTATGTCATAAAAGAGTAGCACTACTGTGGAATTTTTTTCCAGAAAACGCGAAAAAATGGAAAAACAGATCTTCAAAAATAAAATTTTTTAATTTTTTTCCATACTCATATTTATTTATTAAAATTATTGAAGTTAACAGTTGAAACCATCGAGAATTTTAATTTCATATTACCTCAATAGGTACAAAGAATAAACAAGGACATAAATAAGGATTTGATTTTGATAGAAGGGCGAAAGGAGGTGAACTTTTTGGGGTAAAAAGGTTTCTCACGATATGCAGCGAAAATTAACCTCCAACAAAAAAAAAGGAGAAGGAAAAGTTGTTGGCAATAAAAAGCTCTACAACTTTTGTATTCACAATTTTTCCATATAACCTCAAATTTTCAAAAATCGGTTATTCGCCATTTTGACGGTCAATTTGAGAATATGTCGAAAAGTGTTTGATACAAAAGATTTTGAATCTTTTATTATCCACAATTTTTCCATCGATCATTTTTCGCTAAGAAGTCACGTTTTGCCTCAAATCGCAAAAACCGTTTCCAACCCCTAAACTGCATCCCAATTTCACCATTTTGACAGTTTTCGTGTTTAAATATTTTTTATCATCAAAGTTGGAACCTCTACAACATTCTTCTCCTGGTCCTTGCCTGTTACTTTCTTGTTTATTTCAGTCGTTTTGGCACCAGCCTAACTAGGTGCCACACTCTTTCCGAGTACTTCAAAGTGGTTCGAGAAAAATAAATATTTTGCTGAAAAAAAAACACCTGATTCAGAACATGAAAAGGTATATTTCCTCTGGATTTCGCGACAAACAATTTTCATAAAAAAAAATTAATACCAAATTAAATGATTTTTCTTTTTTTTTTGGGGCAAAAGTTCACCTCCTTACGCCCTTCTATCATAATCAAATCCTTATTCATGTCCTTATCCTTTGTACCTATTGAAGTAACATGTAATTTCTATTCTCGAAAGGTTTCAACTATTAATTTCAATAATTTTAACAAATAAATATGAGTTTAGAAAAAAAATTAAAAAAATTGATTTTTGAAAATCTGTTTTTTCTTTTTTTCGCGTTTTCTGGAAAAAATTTCCACAGTAGTGCTACTACTCTTTTATTACATAATCTGAAAGTAGACGCTTCAACGAAAAAACTGGCGGCTGGCGAGCTTAAAAAGACGAACTTTATCGGTGAAACTTTTCAGTTGAAAATGAGGTCGCTTTTTCGGAATTTGTCAAAGAAAAGAAAAAATCTGTATTTCGCTACAAAAAAAATACTGCTCATTTGAAACATGTTAAGTTATATTTCCACCAAATTTCGTGAAAAAAAAATTGATTTTTGCGCGAGAAAAAAATAAACTGAAAAATTGGTTTGTGAGGTAATGTAAAAGACTGTTTGATACAAAAGTTGTAGACCTTTCTATTTTCAACAACTTTGCGATTAAACTTTTTTCGATAGGAGGTCAACTTTCGTTGTCAATCGCAAAAAAACGTGAAATATCGCTTTTAACTCCTAAAAGATCACCCCGTTTGTTGACCAGAGTATTCGGGCAATGAAACAGTACGTGAGAAAACGAGAATGAACGGAGTTTTAATGAACGTAAACTTTACAATCTGAACGATCAACATTGACATTTCTATCCGTCAAATATATTGGTAGCTGACAACTGCCTATAGTCCAGGACGTCTTTATAGTAGTCGTGTCTAGCAACAATAGTAAAGGAGATTCTTCATCTCTAACACTTCCCCTCGAGACACGGCGGCATCATTTTCATCGAGACTCCCAGGCCTAACATTTCTACGCAAATATTGTGTTTTGGTCGAGGCAAACTTTTCGTCAATATATCAGCGACCATTTGATCAGTAGAAGTATGAAGCAATCGAATTTCTTTTTCTCTGAGTGCTTCACGAATAAAATGGTGTCGTATATCTATATGCTTGCTCCTTGCATGGAAAGTGGGATTTTCTGCAAGCATCATAGCACTACGATTGTCGTTGTAAACTGTGACATTCTCCAAGTCTCTGAAGTCTAACTCGCACAAAAATCTTCGTAAGTATATGGCTTCTTTGGCAGCTTCTGTCAATCCCATATACTCGGCTTCGGTCGTTGAAAGTGCGACAGTTCGCTGTTTCTTCGAATCCCAAGATATAGGTCCTCCAGCGAAAATGAACGAATATCCGGTATAGGAACGTCTATCATCAAGATTGTTTCCCCAATCGGCATCGACAAATCCTTTCAATGGTTCATAGTCCGGTTTATAGATGATTCCCAAATTTATACTGCCTTTCAGGTAACGTAGTACACGTTTCGCAGCAGTCCAGTGGGTTTTATCGAAACAGTTATTGAATTGGCCTAAACAGCTGGCAGCAAAACTGATATCTGGCCTTGTTTGTAGTTACGGCCAAGTATGTTAAAGCGCCAACCAACTCTCGATACGGTACCTTCAGTTCTTCATCTGTATGAGATTTTGGATTTTTTATCATAACATTTGAATCCATCGGCGTACTAACTGGTTTTGAATCTGACATTCCAAAACGATGTAGTAAATCAGTTATATAGCCCTTCTGATGTAGAGCTATTTTGTTACCTTCCCGTGAAAATTCAATTCCAATACAGTAACCTACTTTTCCAATATCTTTAAGTTCGAATATCTTGGAAAGTTGGTTTTTCACATCGGAAATTACTTCATGATTTCGACAAGCAATCAAAATGTCGTCTACATAAATGGTAATCAATGCTACATTTTCTCCATTGTATAAACGATACACACATGGATCAGCATTCGTAGGTACTGCTCCAATAGATTTCAGAACCCTGTCCAATTTCTCGTACCAGCTCCTTCCGGCTTGGCGTAATCCATATAAAGATTTTCTCAGAAGACAAACTTAATTTCCGCCCTGTAGACCTTCCAACATAATTTTTGCTTTTGTTCGGATTTCAGCTTCATCTGTTTCGTTTTCCGTAATCCTTTTCAGAATTTCGTTAAGTTGTTTGGGTGGTTCCATAAATATCTGTTCCTGAAGCTCACCATTCAAATACGCGCACGTAACGTCAAGTTGATGAATGTGCATTCCATAGCGAGCTGCTAAAGCTACAACAAGTCGTATAGAACTCAAACGGGCAACCGGCGCAAAAGTCTGGTTGAAATGAACTCCTGGTTGTTGGCTGAAACCTTGAGCCACTAGACGTGCTTTTCTTCGGTCGAGAGTACCATCAGCTTTGTACTTGTTCCTCAAGACAATTCGACTTCCTATGATATCATTGTTTTCAGGACGATCCGTAAGTGTCCAGGTATCATTTTTCAAAATTGACTTCATTTCTTCCCCCATAGCACTGTACCATTGGTTGGCTTCAGATCCGCGTATCGCCTGTATCATCGGTACTTCGGCAATAAAAACTTCCTCTGGTTCCTCAATGTTCATGGTAACTGGAGGCAACAGGTGGTATTCTTTCCTAGGTCTTCCCCTTGAACCGGTCCTGATAATTTTCGGTCTCCCGGGTCCTCGTCTAGTTTCAATAAATTCTGTAGATAATTCATCGGGTATTTCTGTGGGTAATTCTTCAGGAATATTCTCAATTTCAGATATATTCTCCTCAGTGGCATGCTCCTCGAATTCTCTCTCTGTGCGTTCGATTTCCACATTGCTAATATCTACGAGAGGTTTTATTTCGATTTCTGAAGTTAGAGGTTCCAAATATTTCTCGCCTTCTGAATAATTTAACAAACCATCTGGGAGAAATTCAGAATATTCATTGATTGAAATTTCCGATTTATCCAAGAATTTAATGTCTCTAGTGATTTCCACTCTTTGCTCACTTGGTATCCAAACTCGATAGCCTTTTGTTTGTTCCGAGTAGCCCAAAAATCTGCCTTCCTTGCCCCTTTCATCGAATTTGTCTTTACCTTGTTTCCTGTTGAGGATATATACTGAACAACCAAATTCTCGAAAGTAACTAACGTTCGGCTTCCGACCTGTCCATACTTCATATGGTGTTTTTCCATCAAGACTCCTACTTGGACAGCGATTTCGTATATAGTTTGCAGTATTCACTGCTTCAGCCCAGAATGACGGTGGTAGGCCAGACTGAATGAGAAGACAACGTGCAGCTTCAACAAGTGTTCTGTTTTTTCTCTCGGCTATACCGTTCTGTTCTGGGTTATAGGGTACTGTCAATCGTCGTACGATACCGTTTTGTTTCAGCAGTTCGTCAAAGTTTTTATTATTATATTCTGTCCCATTGTCTGACTGAAGACATTTGATCTTATTTCCTTTTTGGTTTTCGACCATTTTGAAGAATTCTTTGGTAACTTTGATGACATCGCTTTTGGAAGAAATGAATCGTACTTCGCACCATCTCGAATGATCATCGATAAATGTGACATAATACTTCGATTTGCCATTGGATTGAACACGCATGGGACCACAAACATCCGTGTAAATCAGCTCCAATAATACGGTTTTTCTTTCAGTTCTCTTCGGAAAAGGAGCTCTTGTCATTTTTCCTTTCAAACAAACGTCACAATCAATTTTTCCGTCTGTCTGTTCTAGTTCTACACCTTCTATAAAACCTTTCCTTGTGGCTTCCAGCATATCCTTGATATTCAAATGCCCAAGGCGACGATGCCATATAGCAAGAGTTTCTGAAGGGGTTCGTGAAATCAATGCTGAATTGGATATGATTTCACTCGAACTAGGGACTTGTTCACAAACATAAAATAAGTCACCTATGCGATTTGCGACAATTTTCACATTTCCGTCAGTGTCAAGAACTAACGCATTGTCTTTTTGAAATAAAACATCAAAACCGTTCTTGGTAATTTTTCCAACTGACAACAAATTCGTCCGCAATTCTGGCACATGCAAAGTGTTATTCAAAGTAATGTCTTTCGTTTCACCAAAAACATCTGCAGTAAATGAAACTGTTCCTTTTGCAATGATTTCCGTTGACACATTTGTTGCGAGATTGAGTTTATCATCGTTTGTATGACAAATATCGGAAAATTTTTGCAGTTCATTGCACAAATGCGAAGTTGCACCACTGTCTATACACCATTTATGTTTGTAATCTGGTAAACTAACTTGAAAAGCGTCTGATACACATAAAGAAACATTTTCGGCACATTGAGCAGAAGATTGGACATTTTCACGTCTACGTTTACATTCCGAAGATTTGTGACCAAACTTTCTACATCGATGGCACCGAAACTTGAATGTATTTATATCATTTCCATTCAAATTTTTACTTGTTCCAGGTTTTTCAGCTACTGAATTATTCTGGTGTCTCCACTTGTTATAGTTCTTATTAGCAAACATAGCATTTTGCATTCCAGTTCGCGTATCATTTTTCCGAGCGTCACTTTCTTCGACAATTTTGATGCGAAGGATTTCTGAAGTAGGTAGTTCATCCCTAGACTCTATTGCACATCGAAAATTTTCAAAGCTGGACGGCAAACTATACAATAACATAATAGCTAGCAAGTCGGGGTTTATTTCCACTTCCATTTCGTTCAATTTATCCACTGCATCGAAAAATTTGTTGATGTGTTCTCGAACATCATCGGTTTCCAACATTCGTTGCAGGGTTAGCTGTTTGAGAAGTGTAGCTTTTCTAGCAGGTCCTTTGGATTGATAAATATTCTCCAATTTTTGCCAGACATCGCGCGAAGAAGCACAACCCTTGATTTGCTTTAATTGTGCGGGACTAATCGATAGGATTATATCTGACTTAGCTTTATTATCGTTCTTCGTCCATGTTTCCACCTCCTTTTTGGATTCTTCGTCATTCACCAACAGCTTTGGTTTCGGACAATCACCACTGACGTACACCCACGCGTCGTTTTTCACCAGCAAAGCTTCCATCTGCATCTTCCATGTATCATAATTTTCCGTATTGAGAGGTTCAATTCTAGACATACTTGAAAGACTCATATTCAATAGTAGCAATGACACAAACGATGGAGATTTTTGCAAATTTCAAAATTCAACGACTTTCTTATGCTCCTGGTATTCCTGGGCCCATAACCTGTTGACAAGAGTATTCGGGCAATGAAACAGTACGTGAGAAAACGAGAATGAACGGAGTTTTAATGAACGTAAACTTTACAATCTGAACGATCAACATTGACATTTCTATCCGTCAAATATATTGGTAGCTGACAACTGCCTATAGTCCAGGACGTCTTTATAGTAGTCGTGTCTAGCAACAATAGTAAAGGAGATTCTTCATCTCTAACACCGTTCCACCCTTCTCCATTTTTTTCGACTCCAATTTATTTTTCCTGTCATTTGAAAAATATTCTGCTCCTCTTTCAGTAGGTCTCATGCTGTTAATAATTTTTCCCGCTATTATATTTTTTGTCGTCCATCAGCAATGGTCTATTGATACATCTAGCATGCCTAAGAGACCATTTACAGATGTAAGTAATTATCAATACGTATCAGAAATTCATTTGGAGAGGAAAAAACACTGGAACTAACATTTACACTTCTACACATTGTTGATATATGGGAATGGAATGGAATGAATGGAATCAAATTTTTGGTTACCACGAAGAGGAAAATCCTGTTCAAAGAAAATCGTCAGAGCCGAAAAGAAGTATGTAGGATTTGGTGTTCTTCTTGAATTTCTACAGGCCGTACACCCCAAGGATCATCTCTCGAGGCAAATAGTTCCAAAGCTTATTTACCGATCGTTGAAAGGACAAGCCCTGGGAGGGAGATGTTCGGCGTGTCTCCAAAGTGGCGACATAGGGATGTGAAGACTGAGCCCGACGATTCAGTCTCGATGTTTAGGGCACTTTTGGCACATGGCTGTCCCGTGAAAGGGTACCGCTATGATAAACCATAGAAATATATATTATATACTTACTCTAGAATGCTAATCCCACCAATTTTCACGGCGAAAAGCATGCCGCGTATGCGACCCTTTTACGATGTGCGCATGCGCGTCATCAGTGTAGTTTGGGTTGATCGTTGCCAAGTTTTAAAATAATTTGGTGTTCCAATTCAGAGTTTTTTGTTATGAGGCAATAAAACACATGTCATTTGAAAGAGAGAAATTTGATAGCGCATTTAGGACTTTCTAAAACCGAAAAGAACCTTTTAGAGATAGATTACTCCGAATTTTAAGCGCGAAAGAAACTTATTTAAAACAATAATGTATCCTATGCTACTGTAATTATAATGACCGTGCAACAGTACTTTTTCATCAACAGAAAGAATTGTCAGTGGTAATATCCCGACAAAATGCTGAATTTTCAAAAAATACTTTCACCTTGCTGTCACGAAAACTGTGTTGCTTAGAAACACCTCGAGAGCTTGCTCGAGTGGTGTTTTGTCCAGCAACACAGTTTGAGTGACTGGCAATGTGAGAGTATTTTGAAAATTCTGCATTTGGAAGGGATATTCGATCAGACAATTTCACGAATTCATTAAATTGTTATGGACTAAATGCGTATTGCAGGAACGGTTCATCATGGGTCATTAATGTCAGTTGAAGAGTTGAACCGTTAAATTGACGTTTCTATATTTACAGTGATTGTTGTAACTATGGAATCGTATAAATAAGGAAGAGACGAAACACCGATTTGAAAATACCACGGGACAGTGTATTCGAAAAGTCATTTTCTCATTGGTTTGAATTAAAAAAATGATGGCATTTGATTGGTTTATATAATATGAGGGAAATTGTCACTAAGATCTGTCACTCTTGTCAGAGATCAGAGACGGTTTTTATAATTTCAGATTTTCTCTTGTCGTTTTGTTGTTTGTTGTCGTTAGTTATTCTTTCATCATTCGTTAATTTGCACTAATCTTGTTCCTTTAAAGACAATTTCTAATAAAGCCGTTTCTTCCTACAAATAAACAATGAACTGTTTAGTGTTGTGTAAAGGAAAAATACCTGAAATAAATCATTTTTGGTAGATAATGAAAATTTTTATGTACCTATGCTTTGCTCAAAATAGCTTAAATATTATTTTATCTTGACAAAAAAGGCATGATTTTTGGTTATTGTTTTTAAGAAGAGACCCCAGCAGAACATTTGAGTGAGAAAATTGTAATTTGTGGCAGACATTTTCCTCATGAAGATTCATGTGAAAACTACAATAGAATAATTTGAAACCTAATGCAGTACCAATACTGTGTCTGCGTAAGCATGCATGACGAATGATACAACTTTATGTTACACCGCTTATATTATGAGTTCTTGATTCTTACAAAAAGTACTAAACATACACAGAATCGCCTCAGAAAATTAATGTCAATGTGGAAGTGCTTTTCTTTGATGGTATTAGGGTCAGTCAAAAAGATTTGAGTTGCAACTGTGTGACCCACTTAAGACCTGAGCACCCTTAGAAAATACATTTTCCAACCGATTCGAACGTTTTTTTCATTAGGTAGACATTCAAAAAGTCCACTAAGACACCAAATTTCATGAATAAATCTCCATTTCCAGTGCCAACTAATCTGATTTTACTAGGTAAAAATCTAAAAAATGTACTAGCGATTTTTTTAGAAAAAATTTAACTACACTACTGGATTCGCGACATTTTCAAATGGTTCTTATGTGAATAACGTTGAAATGCGCCAATCAGTAAAAAAGTTATGATGGAATCAAATTTGAAAAATATGCCGTTTAATGAACCCACCAATTCAATTTCAAAACTTTGATCAGAATTTTAACTACACCACCGGATTCGGGTAGTCTCAAAATATCACTGACTGTAATTTCATCGAAATCTGTAAATAAATGAATTTTT
Source organism: Chrysolina oricalcia (assembly GCA_944452925.2). Classification (NCBI taxonomy): domain Eukaryota; kingdom Metazoa; phylum Arthropoda; class Insecta; order Coleoptera; family Chrysomelidae; genus Chrysolina; species Chrysolina oricalcia. The sequence goes on along the minus strand of OX101821.2, from coordinate 38,049,564 downwards.
CTTTATCGAAGTTAAAAGCTTACTGAATATGCTAACTTTGCTGGCGAAATGCGCGTCGAGTGTGATTGTGACGTAGTTTTGGTGTTTGGGTAGTTTTTTTTTCTTGAATTGTATTCACACCAAAGGTTCCAAAATATTCATTTATTTGATTACTACCAATATGTAATGCAAAACATAACGATTCTGATATGAGTTTCGTAATTATGAATCTTTAGGATACTTATATCGTGAATATCTATACAGAATCGACAGTAAAATTCAAATAAATAACGTTGGTAATAAATTAACCAACGGCTTTTACCAAAATTTTACAGATCTGTATTTTAGAGCGTATACCATGAATTTTGTCTTAAAAATTGTCGGTTTTTGCTGGTGTTGAACTTGTAGACTTCCATACTTGCAACCTCCAATATTATGCAATACCTGTTATTGTAATCATATTGACAGTGTGAAGACAAGTTTCGATTTTGTATTTTAATCATTATATTTAATTTTCGTTTTATGTTTTCGTTGAGAAGGTTCTGGACCCAAAACTGGTCTATCATTTAACTTTCTTCGTCGGAATTGGCATGACTTTCATGGAACATTTTAGTGTGCCGCTCTCTAGTCAGGAAACGCATCGGAATTATTGCCAAATAGCCGAAGGGCCATAGAAAGGTGCGTAGGGACTGAAATAACGGCCTCGAACAAAAGAAATCCTAGGATGCGCCAGCTCGTGAAGATAGATGTTATCTTAACTAGAAGGCCATTTAGATCCAGCTCGGATTTTTTAAATTAACTCTATTTAATTATCGTTTTCGGTCCAAGTTTTCGTCTTGAATTTCAGACTGGTCCCACGTATTTTTTGTATATGATGCATGTTTATTGTGCTGGTGAAATATCCAATTACTTGAGAAAGTTCTGTATTTTCTTTGAAAATGTTGATTCTATCTCTGGCTCATGTGTTATTTCGGCAAAACTGTATTTGAGTTATTATCACATCAACAAACAGCGTTCAAATAACAAAACAGCGGTCTTGTTGTTTTGTAGAATACAGGGTGTTCCAAAATAAGTTACCAACTCCGTTATTATTGATGCTACGAATTCGGTTAAATGGGCTAACTAGTTGCATTTTTAATGGCCTTCTCGATTCTGAAAACAAAAAAAAAATGATAAAACGATTTTTTTTATTTAGAACACTCTATATTTTATCATGTATTTGGATTCGTAACTACATTTTCACCAACATGGTTTTTATGACATTTTTCCAAAAGTTTAAAATAAGAGAATTTTATTAATAGGAAACATTTCTAACAATCGGATTTGACAATACGCTACAAAATGTGAAGTAACTGTTCAAAAACTCCGCCGTCTTGTTGAACACATATTTAGGACCTTCTCTTGACACTATGTGTTACATTCAGCACAGTTTGGCCATCAATTCTATTAATTATAGCTTAATTATAATTTTTCAATTAATCTACATGGCCAATGTCGGGGCGTGGCGCAGTGGTTATAGCGTCCGACTTTGGGTCGAAAAGTCCGGAGTTCGAGCCCCAGTTGCGGCTGGGATTTTTTAATTTAATTTGACCGATTAAATTACTCAAATCTCGTGGCTGGACTGGGGTGAGTCCTGCACGATTCACTGTTGCGTTCCAATTAACAGTACTGCTCCTAAAGTGGCGCATGGAGTTAGTAACAAGGCCTATCCAGAACACGTGGCTAATGACCATAGCAGTCGATGCCAAGACACCAAAGAAAAAAAAATCTACATGGCCACTAACAGGACCATTTGTAGCAATTCATCTGTTTTCAAAACAGCGTCGCCACATTTTTTACTTCACTGAAATTATGTGATTTTGTGACAATGTCAAGATCATCGAAAAACTCTTTACTGTCTTATTTTTCTGTCAGTATCAACATATTGTCATTTGTATAAGTACTGAAATTGAGTGTTTCTCTCATGAGTTTTTATACGCCAAAACAATTTTTTTTGGACTAGTGAAAGAAATAAATATTTCCACCAAAATTGCTCATTTTCAATTTTAGTAAGAGAGGTCAAATAAGATTTGTTGTTGAGAATGTAGTTACGAATCGAAATGCATGATAAAATTTAGGGTGTTTCATTTAAAAAAAAACATTTTATGAAATAATTTGAGAATGCCACTGTCAATTTTTATTTTGTCTCCAGCATCGAGAAAGCCATTGAAAATGCTACTAGTTTGCCCATATTTAACCTAATTCGTAGCAACAATAATTCCTAACGGAGTTGGCAATGGTGCTGACTTATTTTGGAACACCCTGTATATGAATAGTTACATGAAATAATTATTTGTATCGTGAGCACTTGCGAAACAGTTTATGGGCGTGTGATGCACCCAGATTTTTTAGGCCGACGTAAATATACCGAATGATTCAGCCAGGTATTCGCGACCCTTTAACTTTCTTACTTGGAGGAAGAAGCATAACATATCTTTTACAGTTTTCGTTTTGTTCATTGAAATCCACAATCATCCACATTGTCACCTGTTAAAGACTAATATGTCAACTTTTTTTTTCACATGAGTTGTCATATTTTTTGTCAATGATGCTATACATGGTTTAAAGGTGGGTAAAATCAAATTAGTGGACCATTAAAAATTAACAATTAATCAATTGTTAATCATGCCTAATGCAATTAAAATTGCAATCATTGTGATTAACAATTTTAATAAATTGTTAGTCTTTGAAACTTTGAAATTGAATGGAATCATCGATGTAACAATGAATTGGTATGAGAAAGTTCCCGTATGATTTATTGTCAAAAAAGGAGACGCATTGATCCAAATTTGAGGTTATATTTATGTCAAAATAATAATAAAAAAGAAGGGTTAACATTAAACAAATCGAGCGCATGAAAACATCAAAATTCTTAAAGTAAATTAAGTTTAATGACTGTTGACAGTTACAGACTGAAGAAAAAGCGGTGTACATAAATTTGCATTTACATCACTCCTCATTGGAACCACTGAGAACTGCAAGCTGGGGTGTATTGTATTTTTATGTCGTCAGTGGTTCCTAATCAAATTAATAGGCATCTGTATTTCACTGGATTTATTACCGTTAGACCGTTATTTGCATTTCGAGCTGCGGTCAAAACAGAGTGATATTCTGAGCACAATTTTTACTGCCGCTTGTTTCGCGGCAATTATCTGCTTATATACATTGTATAAAAGCAGTTAATACAACAGAAACTCAGCTTTGCCGGCTTTTGGGTTGATTGGCAACTAGTTTCTGCGAAACAGGCAGCAATAAAAATTGTGCTTAGAATGTGACCGTAGAACGAAATGTAAATAACGGAGTCTAGCCGTAATATGTCATTAACTAAAACCCAAGTTTCTTATTTTTTTCTTCGATCATCCGCATTAAATTTTTGTCATGCAGAGAGATTGTCTCGACGTTTTCGCCATCCTGAAAGCACCGCTTATCATGAAATTAATCCTAGCGACCCTTCCATCAATCTGAATTAAGTGTTTGGATGTTGAGAATGGCATGAATTCTTATCCCTGACCTATGCGTGGAGTTTTTCGTTGTGTGCTGCTGCGTGGAAAGAGACGGGAAAAGAACGGATGAATTGAAAAGAGATAAAATGAGCTCTTGATGATGGGTAAGTGTTGAATACTCTGCGTGTCGCTGTCGATAGCAAGCGGCAAATAAAAATTAATGTCTTTTCCTATTCAATTCTTGAGGTTTTGGTTTACTTCAGCTTAAATAATTTGATTAATGATTTTTTGTACCTAGGCATAATGAAGTCTCACTTTTACAAAGATGAATTGATAGGTCTTTCGAATATTATAAGACTAATCATTTCTTAGGAAGATGCAGAGAATATTTCTTGTGGTTCATCTGGTCACAAATCCCAATTTCTCTGCTTATAGCGAATGTTGAAGCAACCTAGAGGATTAATATAAACATTTGTTAGATATTTTGCTGGTAGTGAGCACTATATCTTGACAAAAACAATCGATAACTTAGACAGTCTATATAATATACCTAAAATAAAATAAGTTTCTAAGGACATGATTAATAACTCATTTAGTAAAAATTCAACAAAATAACGTGACTTGTCGGGGAAATTAACCAATATAAATTTTGTTGACTTACGTGAATACAAAACCCATTATGATTTCACTGCTACCACTATTCAAACTTCAAACGATAGGTACCCATTATAGTTAAAGAGCTGCCTATATGATTCACTGACAGGTAAGGAAAACTTCTGCTGGGCAGAAGGTATATTCAGCACCATATCTACCAGCAAACGGTCACAAACTGACTGGTTTTCAAACGCCCACCCCCTTGTCCTTGACCTTGACCTGGAGACTTTCTAAAACTACATCCAGGCGACTTAGGGCAACACCAATAATGCTATTTCATTCCCAGCAGACGGTTTCCTTACCTGTCAGTGAATCATATAGCTGCAGCTCTTCAACTATTATATTACCCATTCAAAGCCGTTTTCCAATTATCCCAAGTAGCTTCAAGTGCTCCACAGATCACGAAAATTCATGTTTCAATGGAAGATTCCATTACCCATATTCAGTGTTGCCAGAATTGATTTTCTGGTTGAAATGACGGACATTTTCCAGGCCTTTTCTGACATGGTACAGGGTTGGAATGGATACAATTTTGAATTAGAAAGATTCCTGGATGTTCCCGGATATGCGAATCAAAGTACTAATGATGATATTGTCAAAAATAAAATATTCTAGGGAATTTCACGCTAGTGAGTTTTTCAATATGACAGATAAAATTCCCTAGGATATTTTTATTTTGTCTATTTCATCAATGTTACTTCGATTTATATATCCGGGAACACTCGTGATTCATTATAATTGAAAATTGTATCCGTTTCGACCCTGAACCATATAAGAAAAGGTCTAAAAATGTCAGAGGTTTCCACCAGAAAATCATTTGTGGCAACACTGAACAGGGGTACTGGAATAGTCCATTAAAGACCATGTATTCAGTTCAAATGACGTTCAGTTCAAGTTCAGTTCAGCTGTAACATTGTTTATATAGAAGTAGGATAGTTAGCCAACCTTATGGGAGATATATTGGATTCAAATGGATTCGACATGTAGATGGCGACAGTGATCTCGCATCCAAGTCCAAGTCATGTCGTAACTTGATTGAAACAATGGGACAGCATCAAAATCAGGATTTTTTGAAGAAACCTGCATTAAAATGACGTCAATTGTTCATGTTTGTAACTAATCCCGCTAGATGACACTCACATTTGGGTCCAATACCTTTTCCACAGGGATTGACTAACTATCTTACTTCTATTCAAACAATGGCTGTAACAAACTATCAATTGAAAAGCGCTTCTAGTCAGTGGCGGCGATAAGGATTTGGCTCCCCCCCCCCGCCAGATTTTGTTAGGATATTCATATATGTGGCAATAAAATCTGGAAATACCAAACATAATGGGACATAATTCCATATAATAATACACAATATACTCATTCATTATATTATATGATTTATATTGACATCTTTTCCAAAGAAATGAGCAATATTCCGGTATATGGTTTTATTGTAAATGGGCCATGGTGGCCGTGCTGGTAGAACGTTCACCATTGGAGCGAAGGGTCGAGGGTTCAAATCACCGCATGGTCATCGGTCTCGTGCATGGCATCACACGTTAAAAGGTAAGGGCTGCGTCTTCCCTAGCTCACACAAGTCTCTTGAAGACTTCCGAGGGTTGCGCGTAGGGGTGCAACCGGTTGACGGAAATAACAATTGCCACTCTGGATAATATAAATGCCATAATTTGCTAGGTGATTTGAATGAAAAATCTTTCCATCGCAAAAATCTGTCTGGTGCTAGTAAAGCCATTCGTAGATTGAGGAATATGAAGTTTAGGGGAGCACTGTTAAATTGCCAAAGCGGCGTTGTTTTTGTATTAAAAATATATCGATCAACTGTTCCAAATCAAGTTTACGAGCACGTTCATGTTCAATACTTATTATTATACCCAGTGCACTAAGTCTCATCTCTCACATTGTACTACGTAAATATGTTTTTATCAACTTCAACTTTGAAACAACGAACAAATATCCGGTTGACTGCTCAAAATACATCTAGGTTCTGATGTAAATATGCGACCAATTCTGCAGTGCTAAGCCCAAAGGGCGTAAGTCAAGAAAGACCAGAGATATTGAGGCAGTCACTTACGCCTACAAAGCTTAGAATTCCAGGTGTATTTTGAATATACGTCTTTTTTTACTGGTGTTTTGGATGGCAAAGAACAATGGGATTCTGCCAAATTTGTTGTTCGAGTCAACGGGTCAGTCATAGGGAACATGTAGAGAGTGAAATTTAAATTATGGAAAGAATCGAGATACGTCCTTTGGGCTTGGAAAGGCAAAATTCATAGATTGTTTTCTTTTTTCGAATTTCATTTGAAAATACACTTTTCCAGTTAATTAATTGCGTAGATAAGTAATGCGAGAAGCCATTTCCGTATTTTTTTAGTATTTTTTTAGCATGATCCTAAATTTCTCCTGTAGATAGTTTAACGAAACAGTCTGGGTTTAAAAATGAAAGTTACTTCGTTCATGCTGATAAATCGTGTACTGAGTTGATTAATTATTATATCGAGATACTCGTAGAAGACTTTAATTTTGAATCTTTTCAGACCATCTTCTATTCTAGTGTCATTTGCGAGTTGATCAAAAAATGTCTTGATCTTTCTCAGTCGCTTACTAGATGCCAATGTTTGCTGAATGTCCCACGATTTCACCAAATTGAAAGCTTCTGTATGCAACGTCTCTAACACTATTAAAATTATATCTATTGCTCAATATCTCGCATGCTCGGCCCAGATCAACAGTAGAACTTTGTAGCAGTTTAGACACCAAATTAATATTTTCCAATATTTTGCTTTGGTATACAAGGAGCAAAATAAAATCATAATTACCCATACTCTTTTGCAAGGAGTTTGCTTCCGCTCTGTCAGCTGTTTTTTTGCAAATTAAAGTTGACAAACAATTAGAATTAGAAAGTTTTAGCAAAGAGGTCGAAGGGGCCCCTTTTGGAGCTGGGGACCCCCGCACCGCGGGCTCTGCGGGCCCCTTATCGCCACCACTGCTTCTAGTGTAATGCCAGCCTTATGTGGTTGAGCTCACAGCGTAGTTTTCCGATTGGTTAGTGAATGACACAGAACACAGAACGATATGTTCTTACTCAGCAGCTAACATTACGCCATAAGCCTATCATGTGTACCTAGCGTTGATATAGCCGCTTTCGTTTTGAGAATACGCACCGGGTATTCTTAGCCAATAGAGGACTTCGGATAAGGATTCAGTCATGCCACCACACAACTTTTGGCTTTAAAACTACTGGCACGGTTTTCGGCAAGTTTTCTTCATGTCAGGGTTACTGGCAGCCTCAGGAACCCCGTAATATGATTGAAATTGTTCATAACGACGGGAATATTGAGATTTTCCATAAAATACAAAACCCTAGGGACTTTAATCTTTTTTAGGGATTTTTCTCACAAAATGGCGCTAATTTCAAAATATTTAATTTTCCTGAATTTAAAAAAATTGCGTATTTCACGTTTCCTAGTTGCCAAATAGTTGATCATATAGAAATAAATATAGTATAGTGGTAACTTTCACGGATAAACAAACCTTATTACCTTTCTGATTAAAATGCTCTTGGCCTGAATACTTTGAGGTTACATCACAGAATTTGTATTTTGTTTCAGTTTTGTGTGTATGTGTTACATTTTAATCATAACTGTTAAACTGGTTGAATATCATTTCTACTTTTGAACTTTTTCATGGAACGAATTTGCACTGACAAAGAAATAACCCTACACTCAGTGCCGCATTTGCCAGCTAGCATGCTACCAAGTACCAGTTAGCAAATTAGCCAGTAAGCAAATACTACGGGCCCCGCGCCTGGAGGCCTCGCGCCTGTGCGCAAAGTAAAAAAAAACTATCAAGTAAGATATGTTTTTTATACCACCTACAGAAAATGAATAAAGTTAGAAATGGGAATAATAACTATAGCGTGGAATGAAATTCTAGAACACTTGCAAGCGACTATGGACTAACGCTTCGTTGCAGTCGACCGATCAAGATCTTAACACGAGAAAGGTACGCTCTTTATAAATCATTACAAGGCTACTTCCAAGTAATACGATCCAAATTTTCAGATATAGAGGCAAAAGCCAAAGCCCTAATTGAATATCAGCAATCGATTTCAAGAAAACCCAAGCAAAATACAAAGTACGACCATTTCAGCAGCAGCTCTACGCACAGACCTCATAAAAGAAGGCTCTATACACTCGAAGAAGTTGTAGAACATCAAACACCCGGACTATGGTTTGAAATTCATGTTTTTATTGTTGTAAATGTCTGCATTAGCTAAATGCATGGAAGCTTACCATCAAGTGACTAGTGTATTTAGAATACTTCGGCAGAAAAGATCTTAAAAAGAACTATCGTCAATTATTTCCTAGACGATGTGGAAGATAGTCTGGGCAATGAACTGGTGCAGTTTGCGAAGCTGCTGAAAACAGATGTGGCTGCTGATATTGACAGCAGAAAGAAAAGGCACGAGGCTCAGGAACTTCAAGTTTATAAATTGTTGACATAAAATTCATTAGAATCGTGTTTCCCAAATGTTGGAATAGTGTTTCGCATCCACTTGATTTTGATAATCACCAACTACAGCGGAGAATGTTCTTTTTCAACGTTAGCGTTTTAAAAATGTGTTAAGGAGCTCAACGGGACAAGAACATCAAACGACCTCAATATAATGAACATAGAAAGTGATTAACTTAGAAATTATTGATATGACGAGTGTTATCTCCAAACTTGCTCGGATTAAATCACGGAAAGTCTTTTTGTAAATGTGCTGTTTTATTTTATATTCTATACTTTAATACTTAATGCAAATCAAGGACATCTTGTTCACATTTGTTACGGACCCCACGGTGGCTTTTTCCGGCACTTCCTAGACTACACAATACCTCTTTCAATAACAAAACTCTAGCTCTAGTTTTGAATTTAGCGCCATTTTGAAAGAAAAATCCCTAAACAAAATTAAAGTCCCTAGTGTTTTGTATTTTATGGAAAATCTCAATATTTCCGTCTTTATGAACAATTTCAATCATATTACGGGGTTCCTGAGGGTGCCAGGAACCCTGACATGAAGAAAAAATGCTGAAAAAATGCTGAAAAAGCCAAAAGTTGTGTGGTGGCATCACTGAATCCTTATCCGAAGTCCTCTATTGGAAAGCGGATCTTATTCCGCATCTACATTGTTTGTTCATTTGTGTCAATAACGCTGATTTATGCAGCTATTTGACGTCTATTAATTTCTCTTTAACACTAACAACAAACAAATTCTTTTGAAAATGGCTCTCAGATCAGCTTTGCTGAAACAAATGAACGAACTTACTATCAGTATCAGAGGATTTCCAAGGATGTAATTTCGTAGCCAACGATTGACAAGAACAAGAAGCCAGGTTAAGATGTCTAGCCTAGTGAACAAACACACAAAACAAAAGGGGTCATTATCCTTCGACAATCTATACACATGTACCGCAACCGATTAACATAAAAAATGTACTCACATGGGGGCGGAGAATTTCGGAGAATTTTTGGTTTCGTTGGAAATGGCGCGTTGGCAACACTAATTCAGTAACCCAGTCAGACCAGTCAGGCAATCAGTGCATATGCGTATTAACGACTAAACAAGTCAAACTATAGTATAAGTATTTATATCGCGTATATCACTCAGATAAAATAGTGTTGCAATATTAAATTCTTAAGTTAAAGTCAAATACCACGTTTCATTTGAATTCGTCTCCCTTGTGTGTCACTTTTAGATCACATTTGAGAGCATTTTATGACGGAGATTCTTTACTGGTATTTCAATAGCATGTCTGTTACATACCAATAACAAAAGTCGTTCTATGGGGTTGAATCAGTACATTATTTTCGACCCCACAAGGGTTCTGGGCCAGGAAATTGCGTGTTTGTACCTTCTTTCCTTGGCAAGGCAGTCTGCTTCCTCGTTGTCTCTAATACCTATGTGACTCGACACCCATATGAAAGAGACCTGGTTATTTCCTGTTAGAGATTGTTTGCAGTCCCAAGTCAGCTCAGAATCACAAGAGTATCGAAGCACTACTAAGGCACATCTCTATAGCATGTATTTCTGCTTGAATGATGATTGGTGTTGCAAAAGGGTTACAAGGCGAAGTGGTCGTGGTGTTAGGTCGTTTTTGCCTTACAACCAGGAGTCCCAGGTTTGATTCCACCTCCTGCCACAGAGCTAACGTATTTCGGAATCCACTTTTATGTAAGCTGTAATTCCCAGATCTCTCTTGCTCGCACAAGCTCTGTTTTTGAGAGGATTTCTACGAAAACCTGGAAGATTCGTAAAAAAAAGGTTTTGATAGCCTGAAACTTGTCCCTGTAACGCCTTTCTTATGTATGACCAAATTCTGAACATATCAGAAGATGCATCCGAAGCATCTATCATAAAGTAGAAAATTAAATAAAAATGGTCAATAATTATGTTTATTTGTTGCATCTTATACGGGTCCTGGTCAAAGGCGATGATGCAGCTTTCGCTTTCACATGGGAGACTACTGCATTAAAAATGTTGATGCATACCACAAAAAGCTTACGAAATTATGGTTATGTGGAAGATATCGACAATTCTGAGCACCAGATTTACAAGTGGAGTAATATCGATCTAGGGCATTTTATTATTCATTAAGCATTTATAATATGAGTACCTATAAACATTCAAATTCATTGTCACTCAAACTACTCTCGTGGTATATTCTCGTCATATTTATTGCTATATCTTTGTAAGAATGACAAGATTTCTCATCTTATGATTGGTTAATATTATGTTATCCAATAATTATTACCTTATGGAATGTTCCAAAATATATCCTTGCCTATCTGAATGATGTTCACATGATTCAATCCTTTCGGAAATAGCCCCAATTTCGTCAGATGATGAAGATCTTCATCGCTGGTACATACCGTGTGAGTCACTAATTATTAGTCATTTTGGGCATTTATTCCATCTTGTACAGCATATACTCTTGTAGCAATACTCGTCCCAATTTTGTTATCCCGAACCTTTTAGCTGATGTAACAGTGTCAATATTATTATTTTAAACTTCAAGAGTTTGTTTTAGATAATTGCCAAAATTCCAAATCGGCATAAATGCACAAAATTCGGATTGTAATTCGTCGCAATATTTTGAAACTGATACTTTTTTAAAACGAATGGAATTTTTAACAAAAATGCACACCCCACCTCTGTCATGGACCTTTCTGCAAAAAGAAGTTGCCAGGGAAAAATTATTGATGTTAATAGTTTTCAAAAGAGGTTCGGACAACCAATGTTCAGAGACACAAAAGACATTAATATTAAAATCCGGTAAAAATAGATTAATTCTATCAACTTTGTTTGCTAGACCCTGTACATTTATATGGAATAAATTGAGCCTGTCCATCTTCAAAACATTTCTGAGACAGTTTTTTGTATTCAAGTTGCGGCAAGTTGATCCTGTTGTTCGATCTCCGGTATAAAAAAGGCCTCACACATGCATCTTCTGGCCACACCAAAGGGTCCATAGCTCTTTCTAGATGTTTCTCGTAAATTCGAACTTTGAACGATGAGTACAAATCAGGATACCTGGGGACAAGAGCTTCACAAGATACCTCAGGAAAACTGCCTCTCAAAAATTCAGAGATGGTTTCAACCCCCGTGTTGGGTGCTACCCTGTAGACATGCAGGTCTACTTGTTTGGGAACACCTTTCAATGAATTTGAAGCGTCAGTATTTTTTCCAACTATGATCTTATTACTGACAGGGTTTGTTCTTGGTTTATTAGTGTTTTTATTTTTCTTATTTTCGACCAACGTCCAGTCATTCTGAAGAGACGTAGGTTTCGTTTCTTTTGAGCAATGTGCTTCGTCCTGTATATGAATATATTTATTCATAGTCAGTTTCGTCTGTGTTTCTAATAAACCAGCTGATACTGTTTTTACAGTTGTCTGAGAATTCCCTTTGTTTTGATCAGATTTAGGAATTACCTGTTTTTCTGTTGGACTGGTGATTACAGTTTTTGCTCCAACACTTCCTACGTTTTTGTCCTTGGCCGATAGCAGACCAGACTTTAAGGTTTTTGTTTCATTCATCAGTTCTATTTGCTTGTTTAGGATATTAATTTTATCATAAAGTTCCTTAATCAATATATCTTTTTGCTTAATACTATACCCAATTAATTGGGAGTCTACCTTATTCAATTGGTTTTCGTCAACTGCATCAAAAAAGTCCATATCTCCATCTGACGCAGTTTGCTCACTTGCACAACAAATTATTTCATTGTTTCCGGTTGTAATTATGTTTTTCATATTCCTAACACAACTGTTATGACTAACAGTATCGCACTTTGAACATTTTAGCCCACTTAGAGCAACCGTTTTGCACCTTTTACATGCTTTTGAAGGAGCTACACCATCATGCGTTTTACCAGTCGGCGCCATTTTTCTATTAGGTTAATTTCGTCATCATTCACTTTAGTTCTAGAGTCATTGTTTACATAGTCTGTGGAAATATTACTATTACCATCATTATCATTTGTGCTAATTGAATTATCTACACTACTAAACGTATCACTATTTATTTCAATAGCTTGTCTTACGGTTTGATCCTCTGGGAATTGCTGAACAATAGGAATGTGCGGTATTCGTTGGGTGTATCTAGAAACCCCGGATGGTGGTGCTTTTGTGGTGTATCTGCCCCTGCCAAGACCTGGATTTCCTTTTGTCGCTGCCAACTTCCTGATGATTTGGTTTACATGCCTTTTTCAAATCTTGCCATATTCTGGTAATAAACAAAGGTATGTTGTTATACTGATTCTCCTTTGGATAGTGGCTGCTGTCCACCTGACCTCATTGTTAAATCTGTAATCTCGAACCATCACTTGTTCTCCTGTGGTGAATTCTTTGAGGTTACCACATCTGTATTATTTCGCTTGTTTTCCTTGACTTCTCTTGATGTTTTTATATGCTTCAGTTTCACTTTGGTTTTTTGTTGTTGTGGGCGATTTCCTTAATAGATCAAATCTAGTTCTCAATTTACGTCCAAAAAGCAATTCCGCTGGTGCTTTCTTGGTTGTTTCATGATCAGCGTTTCGATAGGACATTAGGAATCTAGAGATTAATCTCAATAATGGTTGATTTTTATTATCTGGATCCCTTAGAGCTGCTTTCAGTTTGCTCTTGAAAGTCTTCACATAGTTTTCTGCCTGACCATTGCTCTGTGGATTTGCCACTGGCGAAGTAATGTGGCTGATTCCATTTTGCTGAGAAAAATTTTTAATCTGCTCTGATACCAATGAACTGCCATTGTCTGAAACAAAAACCGAGGGAACACCAAACCTTGCAAAACAATCTCTCAACTTTTCTTCTAATTCTTGAGCACCCATTGTTTTCATATGATATACTTCGGAGAATTTTGTGAAAGCGTCTATAATTACCAAAAATGATTTTCCTTGAAAAGGGCCTAAATAATCTGCATGAATTCTGTGCCAAGGTTGGGATTCAGCTTCCCACGATGTCAGTGGATTTTTGGGTGGACTCTGCCTCTGACTGAGACAAGGGTCGCAACTATTTACCATACATTCGATGTCTTTATCTATGTTAGGCCAAAACATGTATGTTCTTGCTAGTGATTTTGTCTTCCCCATACCTAAATGTGCTGTATGGATTTCTTTCAGCAACTTGCCGTGAAATTTAGATGGAAATACTACTCTATGTCCCCACATCAACAGTCCATCCGATACTTGAAGTTCTTGACGTCTTCTGTAATACGGCTTCACTGCTTCTTCCATTTCTCTCGGCCAGTTATTTAATTTCAAAAACTCACATACTTTCCTAAGTTTTTGGTCCCTCCTGGTCTCTTTTGCTACCTCTACACTATTTATTGGCCAATCTCCTGCATTGTTGACAATATTTATATATTCTCCTTTTCCATAATATTCTGGGTCTATGGTGTTTACTTTTAATGGAGCTCCAGACAAATAATCACTCATTTGATTATTCTCCCCTTTTATGTATTGTATTTCATAGTGAAAACCAGCCAAGTACAAAGCCCATCGTTGCAATCGATTAGTATGCATTACGGGTAATTGTTTATGCTCTCCAAAAATGGTTTTTCTCAGAATGAATTTTCTACCTGCTAAGTACTTCTCAGATTTACGTACCCCAAAGATTATGGCACCACTTTCCTTTTCTAAGGTTGACCATGCTTCTTCATTTTTCATCAATGTTCTTGACACAAGCAATTGGCTTTTCTACTCCATTTGGTAATATATGGCTGAGTGTTGCTGCCATACCATAATTTGACGCATCTGAAGTGAGTACCAAAGGAAAATTTGGATTGAAATGGGCTAGCACTATGTCTTCAGCAATTTGTTGTTTTATTCTCGTAAAAACTTCTTCGCATTTTTCTGTCCATCTAAAAACTGTATTTTTCTTTAATAAATTGTAAATGGGTTTCAGTAAGGATGATAAATTTTCGATGAATTTGCTATAGTAATTTACTAGACCTATAAAAGATCTCACTTCATGTACTGTATTTGGTCTTCTTGCTTGAATTATGGCTTTAACCTTCTCTTCTGATATACGGATTCCCTCTTTGCTGATTACGTGACCTAGATATTCAACTTGTTCCTGAAAAAAAAAATACATTTTTCTCGCTCAATTGTCAATTCAGCTTCTTTGAGTTTTTTGAAAACTGATTCAATAACTTGAAAATGCTCTGTTTGTTTTTTCCAGTGATCAATATATCATCGAGGAAACTACTAACATTTCTTTGACAAATAGCTGTTTTCGGACTAATTCCATAAGGCATTCTCACAATTTTGAATAATCCCTTGTGCGTTGACCAGACTAGCATTTCTTGGGATTTTTCATCTAGTGGAAATTGAGCATAACATTGCTAAAGATCAATTTTTGAAAATTTCTCACCTTTATAGTGCTTCGAGAATATATCTTCACACAACGGCAATGGGTATTTTACTTCCTCCAGGTGTTTATTTATTGTAGACTTATAATCTCCACAGATCCTGATTTTTCTATCATTTTTCGGTACCACTACCAACGGTGTTCCCCATTCGCTATTTTGGATAGGCACTATAATACCATCACGTTCTAATCTCTGTAGTTCCTCTTCTACCAAGGTATGCAAAAGGCACATTTCTTGGTTTCAGGAAAACAGGCCTGGGCAGTAGGCTTCAACTGTAAAGAAACAAGACTATGTTTATATAAACCCAATTCTTCTTGGAAAATGTCACTATATTTGCTGATCAGATTTTCGATTTCTTTATTAGGGGTTATAGTGTTCAGAACGTTCAAGGTTACGTTGAATTTTGATAAAAAATCCCGTCCCATAAGCATGGGACCTCCATCAGGTACCACAAAAATTTTTATCACGTTAGTTTGGTTGTTAAATGTTACTTCTACTTTGAAATAACCCAAGTTTCGGAAATGTTCGCCATTATAACCTCTCAATATGGAATGGTCTTGTTCTAATTTGTATTTCGCGAAATAATGATTGTAATTGAGTTCACCGCATGCACTAATGCTTTCACCGCTGTCAACTTGGACTTTATGCACTTTATTGTCAATTGTTACATTAATTTTAAAGTTATCATTGTTCCTTTCACATTGTCTGATTTCAAAAATTTGTTCATGATCACTAATTTGTTCAGTTTCTACCCAATCTTCTTCAATAAAATTTGTAGAATGTCTATTTGCTCTATAGGCTTTAGCTAGATGCCCCTTCTTTTTGCATTTATTACAAAAATAATTTTAGTACTTACATTTTCCATGCTGTTTCTTACCACAAACCGCACATTCTCTATTGTTTTGAAATACATTCTTCCCATAACTGTCTGTATCCACCATCTTGTTTTTGATGTTTGACATCCCTGTCATATGTCGATTCTGCGTCACTTTTCCCTTTCCAGAAGCATAGGTTTCTGACCTTGCCCACTGGTGGCGCTGCTGCTGATTTCCGTTTCTCCTCCCTGGCGGGAATTTTGAAAGATGGTGTACATTTTCTCCTTTCATACCAGATTCTTTCTTCGAAGTCAACTTCACCATTTCTTCTAACGTTTTCTCAACTCCTTCCTCGCAAAGACGGTCCAACAACTTTCTTTTTTGCGATCCCGAGATAAACTTGTCCTTTATTACTGTTTCTAATGCCGCTCCGAATTGGCAATTCACCGACAAGTTTTTAATCCGCGCGAACCACTCACTGATTGATTCCGAACTTTGGACTGAACTTTGGATTCGTAGAATTTAATTCTCTCCCTCCATTCGGATGTCTGAGGACTGAACTGTTTTTTTAACATTTCACACAACTCCTCGTACGTTTTTTCCTTGGGCAGCTTTGGATGACACAAGTCTCTTAGTAATTTATATGTGGAATCTCCCACTAAACTTATTAATGTTGCAAGTTTAACTTTAACGTCTTCTATTTTGTTCGCACAAAAATACTGTTCCAGACGCTCACTGTATACAGTGCGGCTTTTTTAGTCCCCCCCCCCATGTTAACTTTTGAACGGTTCGACGTAGAAACATGAATAAAAAACCGTTTGGAGGGTTTCGCCGTTACTACTTTTTGAAATAAAAATTATGGTGATTGCTCGACAGGGGGCGCGGGGGGGCACATCAACTCAAAAATTTTATATGGCATGGGGGGTCAAGTGTCACATCGTTGAAAAAAGAATTCAATTCTCTTTACAACCATTTAATTTGTTTTTGATTTAGTTGAAATTTTTTATCCAAATGCGAAATATCAAAAATAAATGCGGATCTGAAAACTACTCATACTTCGATAAATTTGAACGGTTTGTTGTCGAATAATGAAACCAAAAATATTTTGAAGGGTATTACCGATACTACTTTTTGAGAGAAGAAACATTGAAATTACTCGACAGATGGCGCTAGGGACAGATCAACTTGATAATTTCGAAAGGCATATAAATCGATATTGAGAAAAAATTTCTCAACAAAATTCAAAAACATTCAGATGGTTGTGAAGAGAATTGAATTCTTTTTTCAACGATGTGACACTTGACCCCCCATGCCATTTAACATTTTTGAGTTGATGTGCCCCCCCGCGCCCCCTTTCGAGCAATCACCATATTTTTTGTCTCAAAAAGTAGTATCGGTGAAACCCTACAAACAGGTTTTTATTCATGTTTCAACGTCGAACCGTTCAAAAGTTAACAGGGGGGGGGGTACTAAAAAGAGCCGCACTGTATAATCCAATCGTCCGACATTACATTGAACTCGTGAACACGACCAATCATGCCGGCGGCCATTTTGACGAGCGTCCCCGGCTTCCAAGATTTACGTGTTTCCTTCCACACGTGTTTCATCTTACTTTCCGAATTTTCCAAATCCTCCTCGTCGCCAATTTGTAACGTCTCAAGTTACTCAACTAATATACTTAATCAAACACTAGATTCAGGTTCACTGAAGTATTTATTTGTATTTAGTTATCACAGACATGTTATCACCTTGGTGGCCAGGGCTGAAGAGAGACAATCCCTCTCGTTTCGATTGCAACTTGACTGTGCGCATGTGCGCCCTAAACCTCCAACGTCACAATTATTATATTATTAACATATGCAATAATTTTCCATTGTCTTCCTGTTCGGAGCTATGCTTGAAGTTAGTTTAGAATCGATTGCAAAATTCCTTTCGAACAGATGATTGCATTCAGTTAGTCCTTATAGGAATTGCTAGATTCGAGTGAGTACACACTGCTACCAATTCGTAACAGCAACCTTAGTTGTTATTAGGTATATTTCTTTAATAGAACCCTGTGCAAAACGACAAGTCTGGCTGCTTAATACATATACTTCAGTGCCCTTTGTCTTACTGCTGAAATATCATACATTTTATCCCTCTCTTATACCCTGATTGGACGAGAAATTCGGTCCGATATTGTCACGGAATTCAAAAGTGAGTGATGGATTACTAAAATGATATACTACCTATTCAAGAATAATTCGACCTCAACATCTCATCCTGTTAAGGGTCAGAAGGGAATTCGATTATTTTTTTGTGATAAGTCGTATAATTTCCCATATTTTTATTTGCTCGCCGGGACTGAATCATTTCTGACATCTCATAGAAAGGCAACTATTTAAACGTTCTGGTACTTTCTTCGTATATTTACATGATGGAGAATTTGAACCGTTACAGTTTACCTGGAAGTACAGGTAACCTAGAAGTAATACAGGTAAATAGATCACCAAATCTGAATTTTCGGATTGCAATTGCATGTTTTTTGGAAAATACAGGTAATAAGTATATTTGCTTGCTGAACCTCAAATAAAATTATAAACTGGGCCGAATCTGTGCTTCACTTCTTGTGACATGAGGCCCTGTTGGGTATAAAATAATATACTTATCATAACTATGTAGTTATCGCATACAATGGTGGAGGAGCCGGGAAGATAATTTTTAGGCAACTATCCGGGAAGTTTTCACTTCCCGGACACTTTTTCTTTGGGAAAGTAGCACTTCCCGGCCTAGTCCGGGAAGTGCTCGAATTTCAATATAAATATTAATATAAATAAGAATTAGAATGTTTCTGTTGGTACCTATCTTCTGTTCGAATTTCAATAAATAATACAAATTAGAACTAAACTGTTCGAAATATTCAAATTTGGAATAACAGCCAGGGTAGTTTACTCTTGATCAAAATTCAATTTTTTATTCCCCCCCTGTACACCGTATGGAAATTCAGAATTTTGATAACTCGAATACAAGTATTCTGTAATGCACCAATTTTCATGAAGAATAAAATTTTCTTACAAATCGATAATAAAAAAGTTTCCATATGGTGCAAATTTTTGAAACTCACTATATATGGTCATGGGCCGTGGTGGTCGGCTGTTAGTGCGTTCGCCTCGCATGCGTGGGGTCGTGGGTTCGATCCACCGATTCACCGGTCTCGTGCATGGCATCACACGTTAAAAGGTAAGGGCTGCGTCTTCCCTAGCTCACACAAGTCTCTCGAAGACTTCTGAGGGTTGCGCGTAGGGGTGCAATCGGTTGGCGGAAATAACAACAAAATGACCACCTTTTTATAGGCAACCCAAATTAGGCATATTCGTCTATGTTTGTAACTTCATAAAAAGTATGTTTCATCCGGTTAACAGATGAGTGAAGGTCGATCTCTCTTCGTCTCTTAGACTAAATACGTCTCATTGATTTGTTATTCTACATGGTTGCCGAAAAAATAGTGTACGCAACACGTCCGAAAATAGTTTTTTTGGACTCGCAGACTTCCAGGACTCGCTGACGCTCATCCTAGAATTTGGTCTACTCGTCCAAAAAAACAAGTATTTTCCGGACTTGTCACGTCTTACTAACACGTGATGAGCTATCATCGTACGTAAGTTAGCGTACAATTTCATCAGTTTGGTTACTTCATACATGTTTGTCATGGGGCTTAGTAGGCCAAGCTGTAGATAAAAATAAGAGGCTCTTTTCACACAAAATAAAAGACGCAAACGGCCGAAGCTACTTTTTATAAGATAGTTCGTAAATCAAAACCCCGGTTTTCGACACAGCAAAATTGCTTTGTGGAATTTTTTAAACTAGAAATAGTGAAGAAAATTACATCTTTTTTGATATTTTGCGAATATCTCGAAAAATATTAGAGAAATCGGTACACAGATCTGTAGTTTTTGCACAATGACGTTTCAAACAATTTAAGGGCAAATGTTTTTAAATGCGCCGATTAAAGGGAAATCGTCTCATTCAAAATCTGTAAACCGCTTTTGGAAGTAGAGATCAATATCTACAATTTGTATATTTTGGATTTTCAGCAGAGATGTGGGAAATGTGTTGAAAATCGAAAATGTCACTGGAAGTTACTCTGAATGCTTCAAAGTGCACCCAAAGTATCCCGAACTCAACTCGAGTTAACTTCAGTACAACTTCGGGTGACTTCGGGTAACTTCGGGTGACTTAGGGTAACTTCGGACGCACTTTGAAGCGTTTTATTCAATTTTCAGTAATGTTTTCAACACATTTCCCGCCTCTCAGATGAACATCCAAAATATACAAATTGTAGATATTGATCTCTACTTCCAGATGCCGTTTACAGAATTTGAATCCGACGTTTTCCCTTAAATCGGCACATCTTGCAAGATGTTCTCTCAAATTGTTTATAATGCGATTGTGCAAAAACTACAGATCAGACAGAAAACATCTTGCGTACAGTTGAACCACATATTATCTATCAGTTTCCGCAATATTGTTCGTCCAGCTTCAGATTTATAAAAATTAAAAATTTTTGAAAAATGGTCTATTTTTCGAGGTTGACCCGGATTTTCTCTGTGATAAAATGCACCGATCCGGTAGTATGACAATTCATTTTGTGGTTTTTATAAATTTCTATAAAAGTTCCAGTGTTTGTAAAACGATTCCCTTTGAGATATTTCCGAAAAACCTTTTTTTTTTCACTACTGCTTGTTTAAAAAATTCCACAAAGCGATTTTGCTGGGGCGAAAACTGGGGTTTTCATAAACGAACTATCTTATAAAAATTAGCATAGGCCATTTTTTATTTTATTTTGTAGGGGAAACACCTCTATATAGCTTGGTCTATAGAGCTTATCGCAATGATTCGATCATTTACCACTTTCATCATAAACAAAACACTGGGTTGCGAGAAATACTTAAATGTCTCAATAGAGGATTGTTATGATCAACGACACTTTTTTCAACCTAATCAAAATATTTATTAATAGGAAAACTTTGATATGTAGTTAAAACGTTGAGCGGCCCTGAATTTCACGAAATTCACCTAGTATGACACATTACAAGATCAGAATATTCGTATGATGTGACCTAATTCTTTCGATTTTACACTTTAGTTATTTCTGTGAAATTTTCCTTATTTTGAAAATATTTAGGGAGACGTCTCTAAACGTTCTGTCACGTTAACACCTAAAATAATAATTATATACGACAAAATGTCTAGGCACATTATAACGCAAACATGTAATAAATAAAAATGCAATGAAACAAATGTGTTAGCGCATTTTTTTTATTTTTCAATTTTTTTCTAATGTTGAGTGAGAATCGTTTGTTTTAATATTCTAAATTATTGATAAATGAAACATTCTTAACGAAAATTAAACCAAACTTGACTCCTCTGGAAATGGAAAAACCTACGGTAAATTGAAGTTACTTTTTAGTAATATCTAACAGAAAACAACTACTTCCCCGGTAAAAGCCACGCTGGACATTGAACTGCAGGTGGCAGATATTGTGAAAAGATCCTACCGTGAAAGGAAAAATCTGAAAGTGAAAATTTGCATTAACTTGATTTTTATATTGAATCTCCGATGGAAACTGGACATTTAAGAAATAATCAACTATTTGAATCAAAATGCAATTTTTCACTTTCAGATTTTTTCTTTCAAGTTAGGATCTTTTCACAATATCTATCAGATGTAGTTTAATGTCCAGCGTGGCTTTTACCGGGAAAGTAGTTGTTTTCTGTTAGATATTATAAAAAATAGCTTCTTTTCATTTCAACTATCTGAATGATAATGCAAATGGGGCCCTTTTCACAATATCTATCAGATGTAGTTCAAAGGGCAAAGGGTAAAAAGGGCTCTGCTTACTGTATGGATAACTATAGGCCGATAACAATTACGTCCAGCTTCTCGAATATCTTTGAGTATTCATTTTTAGATCGCCTCCTGAAATTTTTAAAAAAGTTTGATATTCTCAGCAAAAACCAACACGGATTTAGAAGTAATCATTCAACAAATACAGCTGCAATTTCATTTTTCGAAAGAGTTGCAGAATATTTTGAAGAAGGAGAATGTCCTGCGGGGATATTTTGTGATCTCAGCAAGGTATTCGACTGTGTTAACCATCAGATTTTATTATCAAAACTGTATAACTATGGAGTTAGAGGGTTCAGCTCTTGGTTGGGTTTCTTCCTTCTTGGTTAACAGACTGCAATACGTTAACATACCAGGACAAATCAATTCTGAAACTAGATTAGTGAATATAGGTGTTCCGCAAGGGTCTATACTAGGGCCAATTTTATTCCTGTTGTATACCAATGATCTTGATGAGTACCTAACAGAGTCCTATCTAACGATGTATGCTGATGACACATCTTTGATACTATCGGATAAGGACGAAATCAAAATACAACAACAAAGTGAACAAGTTTTGAACTCTATATATGAATGGTGCAGCTTGAATTGTTTATATTTGAATGCCTCTAAAACACAAATCGTGAAATTTCACAACTGGCAAAAAACATGTTCGCCATTAACTGTCTGCGTCAACGATGTATTAATAGATAATTCAAATGAAACAAATTTCCTGGGTCTGGTCATTGATGAAAATATCAACTGGAAAAATCACTGTGTATACTTGAGCAATAGACTGAACTCTTTGTGTTATTTGTTCAGGAATCTCAAACAAGTCTTAGAAGAGTCTCTTAGATATGGTATATGTTTGTGGGGCAACTCAACTGCTATTCAAGACGTTTTCATTTTGCAAAAAAGGATATTGAGAGTAGTTTCAGGCGTTCCTTCAACCTACTCTTGTAGAGGATTGTTCGTCAAATATAATGATCAGACAATTTTTTCTTTGTATATTTATGAATTATGCAACTATATTTTTAAGAACAAAACTAAATTCCCTCAGAACAAAAACTTTCATAACGCAAATACACGACAAAAAGAAAATTTTTATATTCCACATTATAAATACAGGGTATCACAAAACTCACCTGCATATATGGGTTTGATGATCTATAACAAATTGCCAAAAGATATCAAAGATACGAATGAAAGCAGGAAGTTCACCACAACACTTAAAATATTTCTTATTACAAATTGTTTTTATTCGTTGGATACATATCTTAAAATGTGATATAATTAATATATACCCAGAACTTTCATTATGTACAGTGCCAGTTAGTATTGTTCTGCTCCATTCTGTCCGATATTCCGCTTTGTTTGACTATCCATATAAATGAATATGTATGATTAAAAAAAATTAATGTACCTATTAGGTAATTATATTGTGCAATTGTCCTCATATATATTTTTTGTGTGTTCTTTGTTTTGTAGTTGTTTTCTGTTATTATTTATGTATACAATACTGTGACGTATCCAATATCATGTAAATGATCAAAAGGACCAATAAAGATTATTAATGTCCAGCTTGGCTTCTTTGGCTTTTGCCGGGGAAGTAGTTTTCTGTTAAAAATTACGAAAAAGGTACTTCAATTTATAGCAGGTTTTTCTATTTCCAGAGTAGTTACATTTGTTTCAATTTTCAATTGAGAATGTTTCCCTTTCCAACATGAATCCCTTTCTAGAAAAGTTATCTTGTACGATGGAAAATAGCGACTAAAGTTTGTTTTTCAGTCGCAGATGATTCCACATCTGACTTTATGGACATAATATTTTCAATAAAATCATCATTCTAACGTATTTTTCCCATGTCGGATGACCATACTTTATTTAATAAAAAAGATTTTGTAGTAATTCTTCAAATGTTTTTTTCTAATATGTCAGTTTCTTCCATATAAGGTTGAAATAATTTTGTTTTCTTAAATTTTCCCACTATATCGTAAAAGTACACGTAATGATGTAAAACTTATACTAAAAAAAACATTTCGACAAATACAGGGTGTCTCACGAAGATTAGGACAGAGTATATCTAGGAACTCGAAAGTAGTGGAGATTTGTAATTTTGGGGTTCAGAATTAAAGCAATTGCTCCAGCTTTTTTGATATTATGTTATCCAATCAGCTTTTTGTTTTCGGTCACGTGACAATTTCAACAATTTCAACGAACTATCACACTTGTGGTCTAAAACGATTATTTCATGAAATTCAGGTACTTCAATTTCCTTTGTCCTACGACGTCTGAAACGAGCAATTGCCAAATTATTTAGGTTTAAGGTCACCCTGTATATTTGGGCAGTCCTATATTTTATGTGATGATTAAAACAAGGCAAAATTAAATTAATCATCCATATTTTATTAAAAATCGTCGTGGGACAAAGGATATTAAATTACTTGTATTTCTTGAATTAATCGTTTTAGACCACAAGTGTGATAGTTTGTTGGAATCGTTTTATCGGGAGGAACATAGAAATACCAAAATATACAGGTTGTCCTATTAATAATTTTGAATCTGATGTCACATGACAGAAAACAAAAAACTCTTTGGGTAACATAATATCAAAAAAAAACTACACCAATTGGTTCAATTTATAACCACAGAATTACAATTCTCTACTACTTTCGAGTTCCGAGATATTCCTTGTCCTAATTTTCGTGGGTCAACCTGTATGACATCTGAAAATACTTGAAATGTTCACACAAGTTTTGCCAGTCAGCGTGTAAAAGCAGTGGAACCCATAAACATTCGACATATGAATGTACTTTTGATTAAATAGATATTCTTATTCAAATAACAAATTTCAGCATTGAAAGTTAATGGACCGACCCTTTTTTGATTCGTGAAAATGCCTGTTATACCGGGTGGTTCTGCCAGATATTCGCGGAATTATAATTTTTGAAGAAGAACCTTAAATTAATTGCAGTCGAATGACTGATTCCAATCATCCATATTTTGTGAACTGTGAATGATGAGTAAACCATCTGAAGCATTAAAACATTTTCATGATATTAACGTCTGGAAAAGTAAAGCATTATTACGTTCTAGGGTTGTAAATCAGTGATACGCCACAGTACTTCTGCAGCTATTAGTTCAACTTAACTTGACAATACTTGTCACTTGAAATATTTATTGATCGTCCACTGTCAATTACTGAACTACTACTCAACTGCTCTAAATCTCATAATTGCACTACTTATATAGGAAAATATAGTTTTCGAACGATTGAGAAAACCATAGAATACAATAAAAATATTCTAAGTGATGATCTGACAAAAAATTATAGCTGTTTCCATCGAATTCATCAAAGATTTATAGGCATCTTTTTTTGAGGTAGGGTAAGAGGAAAAAGTATGGTTGGGATAAATCTGGTGACCTATTTTACCTCCTTGACCACAGAACAGGGAAAAACTTGTCAGGCTACCAGGTCACAGGGGCATCTAGGGCAATGAAAGTACAGATGTCCTAGGAAGAGCGGGGGCATCAAAAACTCGCATTGGACCTGTGTGGAATGCCATTTGCCGACATTAAGCAGGACACGATGGAACAGTTAAGAACCATCATTAATAATGCCTCAGGTAATACCCACGTAAGAATTAATAATTGGGCCAACCGTCTGGCCATCAAGACCTTCTCGAACTGAACCGGAACTCTGTCTGTAGTGCATAACATGCCACAGGAAAACCTCGAGATATATCTCCAGGAGTTCATCAGAAGATCAGGAGTACTCATTCCTTGTAGACTTGGTAGCGGAGTGTAGAAAGGTTTCACGCAACCTGCATTTCTGCCGATGGCCAGCACCGCCGACCAATAATAATAACAATAAAAATTATTTTTACTAATTTCTGTCCTTTGGGATTTGATCAATTTTATAGGCTGGTGCCAAAACGAGTTTCAAACGCTGAAAATAGGGAAAAAAGTGACAGGCAAGGATTAGGTGGAAAATGTTGTAAAGGTTCCAACTTTGAGAAAAAAAATTTAAACACAAGAACACTCAAAATAGTGAAATGAAGATGCAGTGTAGAGGTTGAAAATGGTTTTTTGCGATATGCGGCTAAAAGTGACCTCCTAGCGAAAAATCTTTAATAGAAAAGTTGTAGATAATAAAAAAAATCGAAAACTTCAGTTAGCCAACACTTTTTGATATAACCACAAATCATCCGTCAATATGGCGAATAACCGATTTCCAATATTTAATTTTTTTCCCGCGTATAATTAATTTAATTTACATAAAAATTTGTTATACATTTTTTTTTGGTTTAGAAAAAGCATGATTTTTTCGCAATTCAGAAGACGACTAGTTTTCGAGTAATGTTCATTGTTCGAAAAAGATACCCTTATCTTCCACGAACAATTGTCAAAAAATTGAGAAAAAAAGTCTCTCTGAATCATAATTTTCTCAATATTTTAAATACTTTTCGACTTTCTTCATTACTTTTAAAACAAAAAGTAGTTTATATGACATTATTTATAACAAAATATATGAAAACATAATTACACTACAAAATTAAATCGTGTGATTCGACGTTTGAAAAATTTCGTCAGTGTACAGGGTGTTTCATAATAAATGCGCAGGACTTCAGGATGTGATAGCTCGTAAAAAATATGAAAAAAGTTTCTATTAACTCACCCTCTAAAATGCACCATTTTCGAGATACAGGGTGTTGAAATTTAATAAAAAATGATCGTTTTTTGCGAATATCTCTGGAACCGTTTATCGCACAGAAAACAGATTTCGTAGGCATTTTCTACTCATAATAAGCTATGTTTTGTGCAGATTTTTTATTTTTTCATATTCATATTTGGTGAAAATTTTGAAGGGGGGTGTTTTTTCTCCAACTTCCACGCCACAAAAGGAACATTTTTGAGCCTCCTATATGAACCGCCAATATTTTCTACACAAAAAAGGTATTTTTGGTCATAAGCTCTAAAGTTGACCGTTTTCAAGAAAAATCAACTTTCATGTTGTTTAAATAATGTTTTTTCCTCGAAAAATTGCTGCGTGCATTGAAGCTAACGGCGGACATTTCCAACAATTCAACTGAGTATGATTGTTATTGTTTTTTTTTTATTTTGCAATTAAGAAAGAAGTCAACGTATGGTTTTGTTACTTGTTCTAACGTTTAAATAAATTTTGTATAATTAGGAAAGTAATTATTTAAAAAAATTTACCATGTTTTTCAACATGAAAGTTGACTTTTCTTGAAAACGGCCAACTTTAGAGCTTATGATCAATAGTCCCTTTTTTGTGTAGAAAACATTGGCGGTTCAAGAAGGTGGCTCAAAATTATACTTTTTCCAGTGGCGTAGAAATTGGAGAAAAAAACACCCATTACCCCTTCAAAATCTTCACCAATTATGAATTTAAAAAAATAAAAAATCTGCACAAAACATAGCTTATTATGGGTAGAAAATGCTTTCAAAATCTGTTTTTTGTGCGATAAACGGTTTCAGAGATATTCGCAAAAAACTATAATTTTTGTAAAATTTTAACACCCTGTATCTCGAAAATGTTGAATTTTAGAGGGTAAGTTAATAGAAACTTTTTTTCATATTTTTGAACGAGCTATCACATCCGGAAGTCCTGCGCATTTATTATGAAACACCCTGTTTATGTTCTCATATCATGTTATTTTGGTTTATTCCATAGTCATCTATCTTATGAAATTCTTCTTTGTGGTGACTCGAGCCACTCCCTCTTCAAAAGAGAGTTATCAGAGTAATGGAGGGTGTTCATTATCGTGAACATTGCCGCCCTCTCTTCAGAACTTTTCAAATAATGCCACTTCCTACTTTATTTATATATTCGTGTTTACTTGAAATTCATGAAACTAAGCATAAATACTCGGCTTAATCCGAAGTCCACCATTACATCACTCGCCTTGCTGATAAAATTTCAACTCCTAGGTTCAGACTTCAGATGTTGCAAAAGAACTCTCTGAACATACATTTACACAACAGACTACCTTCTAGGATAAAGAGTTTGGGTTTCATTCAATTTAAGTTGCAAATCAAAACTTTTCTATTGAAAAATTGTTTTTATAGTGTAAACGAGTATCTTGATTTAAACAAGAATGAATTTGAATGCATGTGATGGACACTCCACACCTGAGTTTCATTCAGCTCAAATCATATTTTATTATGTTTATGTTTTGAACCGTTTTGAACTGTTAAGGTAAAAAAAAATATTCAAGCAAAAAAATGTTTCACTGGACAGTTCAACTCTACGTAAGAAGTGGTTTCCAATCATTTTGTGGAAATCAAAGTAATAATATACAGGGTGAGTCAGGCTGAACGCCTCGGACTCTCGTGGCCATAAGGTATTTTTTTTTAGTAAACGGCCTGGGGGAGTACATGTATGTCGATCTGAAGCACATTTGAAATAAGCGTGACATATCAAAGTAATTTTTTTTAATGAATACCCTGTATTTTCTTACATTTTTTAATTCTTTGAGAAAAAATAAGCTGACTTTGCTAATTTTTCCTTCTACCTAACTCTCTCCATTTATGAGATATTCAACTTTTTCTCAAAATGTAACGTTGTCAAAAAAATTCATTGCAATTATCCACTGCATGTGTACGAAATTTTTACCGGTCACTCCTAACCCTTTCAGCTAGTTACTGCAACTTTAGACGACGATCAATATTATACAGTGTGTTTTATATTGTCAGGAACACTTACCGCATATTTGAACTCCAATAACTTTGTTATTTCAAATGGAACATCCTATATTTTTCCACGTAACAATATTCACCTTTCCATTCCCTTTCAAACCATATAACATTTCCATATAGCTAAATGTGGTGCTTCAGAAGTTATCAAAGCATTTTCAAAATCCGATGAACTTTTTGCATTGACATTATTTCATCAAGTAGGCTGATGCCATGGATACTAAAACATCAATTTATTAATAATAAAACATATAATAATACAAAGTATGATATGAAAGGAGCGATTAAGTGCCTTCCTGCTCATAGAACAGAACGTAGGCATATCCGCTCACGAGGGATCTAGATGAAATTGGGTTCACTTGTGTATCATTATATTCATGCCATGTGCTCGCGTACGGATGTCTACAGTAGGCTGTGTAATGTCCGCTATAGGTAGTCCCACTATGATTAGACAATGCATAAAGTCTATAGGTACAAGGGGTTACGTTTTCTGCTGTGTAATTACTCATATCTAATCCCTCTAAAGGAAAATCAATACTAACATTCAACTTTTCTCTGAATCTTCCTGTCGAAGAAAACCGTTTCAAATGGATACTTGAGTAATGCGTTCAACTGTGTTCAATGGCGTTGTTCCAAGCGGGCTTCTGACAAATAGCGTCATATTTTGTCATAAGTTTGGGTTGAAATCGTTTTGTTCAAGTGTTCTCAAATTTGAGGAGTAAAATGAAAAGTTTCACACTTCAAGAAAGAATCAATATGATAATAACCATTGGAGAGTGTCACGAAAATTGCTTATTAGCGTCGAGGGTTTATGCACAAAAATACCCAGATCAAGAGCATCCTGATAAAAATGTATTCGAAAGATTATTAGCCAGATTTCGAGAAACAGGTAGTATCGAG
The DNA here is from genome assembly GCA_944452925.2 of Chrysolina oricalcia. Taxonomy (NCBI): domain Eukaryota; kingdom Metazoa; phylum Arthropoda; class Insecta; order Coleoptera; family Chrysomelidae; genus Chrysolina; species Chrysolina oricalcia. Next base: position 38,020,221 of record OX101821.2, on the reverse strand, counting down.
TACACTGTTCGAGAGCTATCGAAACCAGTTACTGGGAATGAGGAACACAATTTCGAAGTTTTACAACATGTGAATGAAGATCCCAATACCAGTACTAGAGCCATTGCAAATACCACAGGTGTAAGTCAGTGGAGCGTTAGCAGAATTATTAGAAAACACAAATATCATCCATCCCACATTCAGCTGCATCAACATTTGTATGGAAGGGACTTTGAACGCAGAATAGATTTCTGTTTATGGTATCTTGAACGAGTTGGCGAAGATATGAACTTTTTTGAGAATATTTCATTCACTGACGAATCAACATTCCATGATAATGGTCTGGTGAATAGACATAATTTTCATTATTATGACACCGAAAACAGGCATTTATTTCGAACCGTCGATCGCCAGAACCGGTGGAGTGTTAACTCATTCGGTGGAATCATAGGAGACACCATAATTGGTCCTTATTTCTTTGACGGGCATCTGGATGGAAGAAATTTTTTAAGATTCATGAAAAGAGATTTTTGGAATCTTCTGGAAAATATTCCTTTGAATTTGAGAGAGAAGATGTAACTACAATTAGATGGTGCTCCGGCACATTTCAAACGTGTTGTCAGGAACTATCTGGACAGAAAATTTCCAGATCAATGGATAGGGTTAGAATTGAACGTGAGTGGGCCCGTATCAGGCCCTCCACTGCGGCCAATGGCCTATTGTGGCTATGGATAGGGAGAGGTGGTTCTTATAACTGGCCAGCAAGATCCTCCGATCTTACACCTTTGGACTTTTTTTATGGGGATATATCAAGAATATTGTTTACAGTATACCACCCAATACTCCTGATGATATGAAAGTGAGGATTAGAAATGCCTTCCAAACAGTAACTCTAAATATGTTGAACAATGTCAGAAGCTCATTCGAAAAAAGAATTAGATGCTGTATTGAAGTAGATGGTGGTCACGTCGAACATTCCTTATGATTTTTTAAATTTTCACTTAAACTTTAATTGCTAAATGTTGTTTTTTTTTTTTAACCAGTAACCCCAAAATTAGTAGATACAGATGGACCGATATAAGAAAATCAACTGTAAGTAGAGAGTGTTCAAATTCAATTTACTAAAGATAATGGAGAACTACTTTTTTCAGTATTTGACATCAGCCGGTTGATGGAATTTTATTATTTTGAAACTTATATTGGTTTACAAAAAGGCTTTGAAAACTCCTGAAGCACCATATGTAGGTATAGGGACATATTACCTGGTTCGAAAGAAAATGAAATGCTGAATCTTTTCACGTGGAAAAATACAACAAAGTTATTGGAGTTCAAATATGCGGTAAGTGTTCCTGACAATATAAAACACACTGTATAATATTGATCGTCGTCTGAAGTTGCAGTAACTAGCTGAAAGGGATAAGAGTGACCGGTAAAAATTTCGTACACATGCAGTGGATAATTGCAATGATATTGAATTTTTTTGACAACATTACATTTTGAGAAAAAGTTGAATATCTCATAAATGGAGAGATTTGGGTATAGGGAAACTTTAGCAAAGTCAGTTTATTTTTTCTCAAAGAATTAAAAAATGTAAGAAAATACAGGGTGTTCTATTAAAAAAAACATAACTTTGATATGTCACGCTTATTTCAAACACCTTGTATAAAAATCATTATTTTCAAAATGTGCTTCAGATCGACATACATGTACTCCCCCAGGCCGTTTACTGAAAAAAAATACCATATGGCCACGAGAGTCCGAGGCGTTCAGCCTGACTCACCCTGTATACGTAGTAAAAACATCAATATTTGAAAAACATTAATTGTTATTGTTGAGTCTTCAAGTCTTCAGTCTTTTATATTTTAATGTCTCACCTTTTATATCTGAAGAGAGATTTTTGCTATCTGATTGAGTTGTCATCGTCGTTGACAGAAATAAAGAAAAGTACAAAAGTAAAGGTCTTTTTATAAAATAAAAAGGAAGAAGCTATATTAGCAACAACATTTATATTTGTTTTCTGGAATGAACCTTTCTTTCAACTGAAACTACATTGAAAATGGCAAACCAGTGTGCGTACATTCGTATTCTTCGCTGTCCCTAGACTTTCTCTTTCTATGTATTTAGTGAGTGATCGGTAAAAACGTCACATATTTCGGATTTCTCGACTACTTTGATGGTATAAAAGAAACGGGTAAGTTGATTTGATTGAATATTCCAGTCAGTATTCTTTCTTTTAGTTTCAGAAGGCCAGTCGTGTGTGTGACAACCCTCTCCCTATTTTTATCCGTCCCGTGCGTATGTGCTAAATCGACCAATCGTCTTTTGTTCTTGACGAAGTTTGCCTTCGAGTTATCTTGTATGGGACAAGTCAACTTCAGACGAGAGAGAGTCACATGTTTTTCCGAATTCTGCGTTTCCAAATGACGGGAATTCTTGCAGGGTATATTTCACTGGTATTTTTTGTTCCCTTTAAAACTTATGTAGATTCATCAGTCACGTATTTTTGATACTACCTATAAAACTACCTACAAAAAAATATTAATTTGTGCCCTTCCACCATTCTGATGACGTGAGCGGTGGAAGAAAATGGTATGGTGGAACGGTTAACTTGAATATTTGCTCTACAGAAACAATGCTCTGCACGGAATATAACTCATGATTGCCACTAATATAGTGGTATGATCTGAATTATTCCAAGAATTTTTTTAAATTATTTTTTACAGTGATCATTCTTATTATGAAATTCATGATCGTAAATTTCATTTTGCAGAATAATAAACCATACAAATTCAGGATCTAAATATATTTATCGAAACTCGTTAACATGTCCAATTATAATCCTATTGATGATAGTACATTGGGGTAGAAGGGTAGTCTTTCGACGAATTCAAAGTAAATTGGGTTATATACGTGGCATAATGAAAAAAATATTTTTCGGGATTTTTTGTCTAGCACTTTTCCAGAACCAACAAGTTATATTTCGATAAGACATCATATCTTCAGTCTATCCTAAGCGATAAATACCTGATTTCATTCCTCTATGTTTGAAATAGGAATTTAAAAAAAAAAATCTTACTCCTACATTGATAGGTCGTCTAAAAAAATATTTTTTGTACAAATGTCAAAAAAACTTGAAATTTCTGCAACTTTTTTTCACTGCCAAAATAATTCACAAAATAAACATGAAACATTACTTTTTGAAGGATTTATTTTTATTTGAGTCAATTATTAATTGATTATTCATCATAAAACATTTTCAAGCTTAAATTGTTGTGCAACCGTAGACACGTTATACCCAATAACTTTTCTATTTATATTTTTATATATTGCCCCTCCATAAATCCATCCTGATTTATATTTTCCTGGGTAGGATTGTCACGCTGGTAGCTATTATAGCTGCCTCCGTGGCGACGTTAGTTGTTGCCTTGAAATCTCAAGGTCTTTTTAATGAAGCCACAAATGTATGGTTGGCTTCCTGTTGTTGACTTCCTTTGTTTCCATTTTTACATCCAAGTGTTGTACATCTTCACACTTGATTTTACCGTACTGATGAGAGCTTAAGCTCGAAACACGTGTCTACGGTTGCACAACAATTTGAGGGTTATACCCAATAACTTTTCTATTTATACATATATAAGTAGAAAAGTTATTGGGTATAACCCTCAAAATGTTCTGCAACCGTAGACATGTGTTTCGAGCTTAGACTATCATCAGTACGGTAAAATCCATCTTGATTTGTATTCTCCTGGGTAGGATTGTCACGCTGGTAGCTATATCTGCCTCCGTGGCAACGTTAGTTGTTGCCTTGAAAGCTCAAGGTCTTCTAACCGAAGCCACAAATGTATGGTTGGCTTCCTGTTGTTGACTTCCTTTGTTTCTATTTTTACATCCAAGTGTTGTACATCTTCGCACTTGATTTTACCGTACTGTTGAGAGCTTAAGCTCGAAACACGTGTCTACGGTTGCACAACAATTTGAGGGCTATACCCAATAACTTTTCTAATTATATTTTTATATATTGCCCCTCGATAAATCCATCTTGATTTGTATTCTCCTGGGTATGATTGTCACGCTGGTAGCTATATCTGCCTCCTTGGCGACGTTAGTTGTTGCCTTGAAAGCTCAAGGTCTTCTAACCGAAGCCACAAATGTGTGGTTGGCTTCCTGTTGTTGACTTCCTTTGTTTCTATTTTTACATCCAAGTGTTGTACATCTTCGCACTTGATTTTACCGTACTGATGAGAGCTTAAGCTCGAAACACGTGTCTACGGTTGCACAACAATTTGAGGGCTATACCCAATAACTTTTCTAATTATATTTTTATATATTGCCCTCGATAAATCCATCTTGATTTATATATATGTATATATATATATATATATATATATATATATATATATATATATATATATATATATATATATATATACAGGGTGTCAATTTGAAAACTTCCCACCCTTAATATCTTCCTTCCAGTAAACAATATGAGTTATCGAAAAAATAGGTCAATTTTATTGTCAAGGGGGACACTTTCAAGGACTATTTGTAGCCCTCGTGGTTCAACCCCCTAGGAGGGGTAGATGTTACCCTTCGAATTTTAAATGGGAAGGGGGATCAAGTGGCACATCATTTTGATGGGCGTTCAATTCTTGTTCCAATGGTACCCTGACTTATTATTTTGTGATGAGCATTTTCCGAAAAATTGCGTTCTAAACTAACAGAAGTAATTATTAGAACGCCTATACTGAGATGCATGGTTTGGCCAGAACTGGTTAGAATATTAGGTGGTACCGTTTCAACCCTGTATTAGGGGTAACATTAGCCATTAGCTTCAAACACTTTACATAAAAAAGTAGTCTAATAGTAAAACGTAGATGGTAGTAAAGTTGTGTTTATTAAATGCTGAATTTTTAAGTGTCATCGCAGAAATTGTACAGATAGCCTTCCTTTTTTGCTACTTCTGCTGTAAAAAGTTTCTGTTTTCCGGCAAAAAATTGGTTAGCAAATTTGTACTATGTGGTAGTATTGTGAATACCGTTGTACCTGTTGGGCTGTTTAGGAATTACTTTAATAAGTGTATAAAAGTGTAAAAATGGTTTACATTCTTCAAGACAGAATTGAAATGATTGTAATTTATGGAGAAGTTGGAAAGTGCGCACGAAGGGCGGCATGTCTTTTTAACGAAAGATATCCAAATTGTAATGTAAGTCACCGGTATGTGCTTGATTTGGTGAATAAGTTTTACGAAACTGGTTCAGTGACAAATAAAAAAGAAATAACCCCAGAGTACTAAATGAAGCAGCTCAAATTGAAGTTTTGGGAACATTTGCTGCAGAGCCCACGAGCTCCTTACGATCAGTATCAGAACAGACGGGAATGTCACGCGAGACTATAAGAAAAGCATTGAAAATGCATAAATTTCATCCATATAAAATGCAGATTCTTCAAGAGCTCCACGAGGATGATTATGATAGAAGAATAGAGTTTTGTGAAATCATGTCTCATCGAGTCAATACCATCCCTAATCTTCTGTTAAACATCTGTTTCAGCGATGAGTGTTCATTTTTTCTGAATGGCAATGTTAATAGACAAAATTGTCGCTATTGGAGTGACGAAAACCCACATATTTTTCGGGAAGGGCATACACAACACCCACAAAAAGTTAATGTTTGGGCTGGTATTCTTGGAAATGCCATTCTTGGTCCATTATTTCTGGAAGAAAACTTGACTGGCAATCTGTACCTTGATATGCTTGAAGAGACTATCGATCCTCTTATAACTCACGAGCTAGAAACTCAAATTGATGCAGAAGGTAATGAACTTCTGCAGGAGGATCTGTTACATTACCAGCAGGACGGTGCTCCACCTCATTATTTTCTTCCCGTCCGACAGTGGTTAAACGAGAGATTTCCGGGTAGATGGATTGGCAGAAGGGGAGCAGTTGAATGGCCTCCGAGATCACCGGATTTAACACCCTTAGATTTCTTACTTTGGGGGCATCTTAAATCCGTTGTTTATAAAACGCAACCTTCTGATATTGACGAACTTAAAAGACGAATTACAGCAGCATGCCAGTCAATTCCTAGTGAAGTTTTCCGTAATGTTAGAGGGGAGTTCGAAAACAGACTGTATTACTGTTTAGAGCAAAATGAACAACATTTCGAACAGCTAATAAGATAAGCGTAAGTAGATTTTATGTTGGAAATGTCTTTCTCGCAAATTAAATTTTATTGTGTAGAAGGAAAATAACCACCAAATAAAAAATCCCATGCGTAATAAATTTATTCCTGTCATTCAAGGGTTGGAGCGGTGCCACCTACTCTTCTAACCATTTTTATTAAAGGGAGTCAATACAATAATGCATCTCAGTATAGGCGTTCTAATAATTACTTCTGTTAGTTTAGAACGCAATTTTTCGGAAAATGCTCATCACAAAATAATAAGTCAGGGTACCATTGGAACAAGAATTGAACGCCCATCAAAATGATGTGCCACTTGACCCCTCTTCCCATTTAAAATTCTAAGGGTAACATCTACCCCTCCTAGGGGGTTGAACCACGAGGGCTACAAATAGTCCGTGAAAGAGTCCCCCTTGACAATAAAATTGACCTGTTTTTTCGATTACTCATATTGTTTACTGGAAGGAAGATATTAAGGGTGGGAAGTTTTCAAATTGACACCCTGTATATATATATATATATATATATATATATATATATATATAATATATATATATATATATATATATATATAATGCTAGGATTAGTATTGTTTTGTTTTATATACGTTCTAATGCTCTTTTAAAGTCTGACTAAATGGGTGTGTTACTGTCTTCTCTATCAATCTCTATCAATCAGTTGCTTCCTTTATGGCAAGTACTTCCAAGTTGTGTGTGTCTGTTCCGTCTGTTATACTTGTGCCTCTTGCTTCCCAAGCTTCGTGGTCTTTGGTTTTGGTTATAGCGTATGCTCTGTGTTTGTTTGCATCTTGTGTTCCATCGGTGTATATGTATGTGTTGTATTCTTGTTTTTCTTCAACCTCTCTATGTATTTTTGATGGGTGTGGTTTGTGTTGTGTTTTGTTGAATTTGATATCTTGTGTGTGTGCGCGTGTGTGTTCATACTCCGTTTTGGCAACTATTTGTAGGGGCATTGTTCCTGCAATGACGTTTAGGGCATCAGTGGGTGCTGTTATGTAGGCCTTGATGATGGCAAGAAGGAAGGGTCTTTCTGTGGCTTTAAGATGTTTGATTATCCGAGTGTATTTCGCTTTGGACACCAAACATACAACACAAACAAATACCAAATAACATCACACGACTATGCACCAACTTCCTGACAAACAGACAAATCACGAGTGGGCAAACGACAAGGAACATGGAAAGAGGATGCCCGCAAGGATCAAGTCTTGGACCCATGCTCAGGCCAATCGTTATGGAAGATTGGTTCGAGACGATAGACAGGGAGACCCGAAAGGACGAACTCATAAATATCCAAGCCTTCGCGGATGACCAGGTGCTTCTGATATCAGGCAGATCTCACAACCAGATTGAGAGAAGGTGGCAGAGTGTATGGAAAGCTTGGGAGTGTATGGAAAGCTTGGGAGTGTATTGGCAAGAAGGGACAAATTGAAGTACAACATAGAAAAAACGGAGGCAATGTACATCACCAGCACAACCCCCCGGATATCAATATGGCCGGTAAAACTGTAGAAAACAGCGAAACAATCAAATACCTCGGATTTAAGATAGATAGGAAGATGATGTGGATTGAACACACAAAAACAATAAGAACAAAACTACATAACATCGCTAACAAGCTTTTCGTAGTGGCAGGTAGGAAATGGGGCACGAATAACCGAAAATCATGTACGGGGCCACAATATGGGGGGGGGGGGATACCGAACACATGACAGCAGAATACAAAAACATCTGAGAGCAATGGAAAGGCCTTTCCTACTTGCCATAGCGAAGGCCTACAGAACCACTCCAACGGACACATTATATACACTAATAGGAACAACACCAGTACAGATCGACGCCAACATAGAACACACACACACTACCAAACACACAATCAGAGTATCGAATATAACAAAATAAGACACATAGATAAACCACATCCTGCATAGAAAAGTATCCGCAACACGAACATAACACGTAAACATTTACACGGATGCCACACAAAACTCGGACTGACACAGAGTCTACGGAGTGGCCAGAACAGAGGACCACGAAAACTGGATAAGCCGTGGCAATAGAATACAGGACGGGGACAACATCCACGAGGCCGAACTTCTGGCAATACTGAAGGCACTGGAACTGTCGGAGGAAGAAACCAAATATATTGTGATACAGACTCTAAAAGAGCACTACAACAGATAAACAACACATACAACACCAACAAAAACACAGTAAATATACAGAAGTATATACAAGACACGATAGATAGAGGTCAAAGAACACTTATCACACACACAATGAGAATACACATAGGAATAAAAAAGGCAGAGAAAATTGCAAAAAGACACATCAATGATATCCAGATACAACCAACACACAAAACGAAGAAGGAACTAAAACACGAAAAGGAATTAACGAAAGAAGAATGGCAAATACACTGGGATACATCAAGGACGGGACGCACAACCCACAGCATCTTCCCAAAGGTACATAAAGATATCATAGACATAATAATAATAATAATAATAATAATAATAATAATAATAATAATAATAATAATAATAATAATAATAATAATAATAATAATAATAATAATAATAATAATAATAATAATAATAATAATAATAATAATAATAATAATAATAATAATAATAATAATAATAATAATAATAATAATAATAATAATAATAATAATAATAATAATAATAATAATAATAATAATAATAATAATAATAATAATAATAATAATAATAATAATAATAATAATAATAATAATAATAATAATAATAATAATAATAATAATAATAATAATAATAATAATAATAATAATAATAATAATAATAATAATAATAATAATAATAATAATAATAATAATAATAATAATAATAATAATAATAATAATAATAATAATAATAATAATAATAATAATAATAATAATAATAATAATAATAATAATAATAATAATAATAATAATAATAATAATAATACCAATAATAATAATAATAATAATAATAATAATAATACCAATAATAATAATAATAATAATAATAATAATAGAGGATACATGGCGAGAATGCATGCTCTGTGGTGTGAGAGACACCCAGATCATGCAGCGTTTTCCGCACAAAATCTCAGGGATTATGTATCCCATCTTCGGGCTCGAGGCTACGTTAGAGCTCCTCCTCAGCCGGTTATCGAAGTGGCAGATATGCCACGTGTCGGTTTGGCTGTGGAGGAGAATCGCATTGTTCCACTGATGGAGGATATCAGAACCCGCAGGGCGCTTCACAAAATGAAGCCCCTGAAGCCGCAAGAACTGGCACGGGTGGATGCGGAGATTGGCGATGTTCTTCCAGAAGAGGCTGACATCTGGCAGATCAATTCTGTCGTGTACGACGCCGCTCATGCTCTATCCCAAACAGAGAGGAGGGACACCACCGCTCTGGTAGGGAGGCATGAGCGACGTGTACACAAGATGGAAGCCAAGATCAAGTCGGCGAGACAACACGCGTCTCGTATTCAGTGTGTGGTGGACTTCGTGGCGGCCAATAGGCCTTTCACGCCCGCAGTGCGGCGAATTGCCGCAAAATTGAGACGAGCTCACCACACATTAAATCAAGGTGTGCTGTTTACCATCAAACAGCACTGCCTTGATAGGATACGAATGCTAGTGGCTGCAAAGAAGTCACTAGTGAGGCGGGCGAGAAGTATCGCGGAAAACATAAAGTTCCGCGATAAACCTTCTCGCTTATTCCAAGAGCCTCCACGTGTTGTCGATAACCCGCCGGCTGCAGATCGGGTGGAAACATTCTGGAAGAATATCTATGAGTATCCGCAACCACTCAACGTAGATACTCCAGCCCTAGCGCAGTTCGAAGCATTTTGCAGGAGGCTTCGGCAGCCTGAGCTCAATGATCTGCGCATTCCGATAACCACGGAAGAAGTACGAGGGGCCCTAAAAGGCTCTAAGAATTTCGCTGCTCCAGGCCCTGATGGGTTGAATAACTATTGGTGGAAAAAGTTTCCAACAACCCACCGCCATCTGGCCAGAGTTTTCAACTCATGGCTAGATGGGGAGCAGCAGATTCCGGAGTGGTTTGTCGAGGGGCGAACCGTGCTCATCCCCAAAAATGGAGATTTGTCTGATCCAAAGAATTACAGGCCGATAACTTGCTTGAATGCGTGTTATAAGGTGTTTACGCGCATCTTATACACGCGCATTCTCTCCGCAGTTGATCCGGTGTATGAACGGATAAATGAGCAAAGAGGGTCAAAGAAAGGGGTCGCCGGGTGCAAGGAGAACCTGCTCATCGATAGATGTATCACGCAGGACTCCGTGCAGTATAAGCGTAACCTTTCGATGGCCTGGATCGATTACCGCAAGGCATTTGATACAACATCACATGAGTTAATCATGCATTTGCTCAGATGCCTTGAGGTACCCGGTCAAATAGTGAGATGCATTGGACAACTGATGCCACTCTGGAGGACTCGTTTCACCATAAGATCTGGTAGAGACATAGTCCAAACAGAGCAGGTCATCATTAGAAAAGGCGTGTTTCAGGGAGACTCCCTTAGCCCTCTTCTCTTCTGCATCTCACTATTGCCATTGTCCGTTGCACTCAGGAATACCCGTGGGTACAACTGCGGCACCCCCAGCAACCGGAGGCATAATGTCACCCATCTATTTTACATGGATGACCTCAAATTGTATGCCTCTGGAGAAAGGGACCTACATCAGTCCCTTAGGGTGGTGGAAGAATATACGCATGCTATCGGTATGGAATTTGGGATCGACAAATGTGCCACGGTTCATCTCAAAAGAGGACGATGCGAGGAATACGGAGAGGATGTCCAGCTTGTAGACGGAAGCATCCTACATCATCTGGATGCCGGAGAGACTTATACCTACCTTGGGGTGGAACAACGCCGCTCCCAAGAGGTATTCGCAGTTAAAAACTCTCTCCGCGGCAAGTATCAGCATAAACTCCGACAGATCTGGTCATCAGAACTGTCGGGGAAGAACAAAGTTGCTGCAACTAATATGCTTGCCGTTCCGATCCTTCTTTACTCTTTCGGAGTGATGAAGTGGACTAAGGAAGAGCTGCGACAACTTGACGTTAAGACTCGCAAAATGATGCATCTCAATAGGAGCTTGCATCCTAAATCGTCCGTTCCACGGTTATACTTTCCCAGACAACGGGGAGGCCGTGGACTTTTGAGTTTGGAGTGTCTGCATAACAGAATGGTTCTGGATGGGGCCTGTAAAGTCATCAGGAGTTCAGATCCCCTTCTCTGCATGGTCCGCGACCATGAGAAAGCAGGGATTGGAGCATTCCTTTTTAAGGCAGCTACCCGTGCGGCCGATGAACTCGGTCTCGTTTTCGACACTGAACGGGCTAACCCAAACTCTGTCACCGAGTTGGGACCCGTTCAGCAAAAAGCTCACATAAAAGCTGCGGAGACAGAGGTCCTGCTACAGCTACATATGGATAAGCCAATGCATGGTGTCTTCTTTCACAACATCGAAGACCTTGGCTTATCCAAAAGCATGACCTTTGCCTTCCTCAGGTCAAGTGAGCTAAAGTCGGAGACCGAGGGATTCATAATGGCCTGCCAGGATGGTGTCTTCAACACCCTTGTCTACCGTAGTCGCGTTATGGGTATAGACGTCCCTGACACCCGATGCACGGCATGTCGTGGGGCACCTGAGACCGTAATGCATTTGATATCAGCATGCCCATCTTATGCGGTCTCAGCCTATATCCACAGGCATAACGCGGCGCTACGAGTGTTGTACTACCACCTACGACACTCGTACGGCATAGACGAGACACCGGTGTTGCCTTATGCTCCGGGGGATATTGAGTCCGTGGTGGAGAATGAGAGATGCCGAATCTATTGGAACTACTCATTCCCCACCCTCAGGCAAATACAAGCCAATAAGCCTGATGTTGTCCTCCTCGACCACCAAAGTAGAACGATATTCGTCTTGGAGTTTTCAGCTCCAGGCGAAATGAATATCGTTCGAAAAGAGGAGGAAAAACGGACTAAATATCGAGGTCTTCTCTTTGAACTCCGCAGGTTATATCCGGACCATTCTGTCAAAATGGTGGTTCTGATTATAGGAGTCCTTGGTGGAATGATGGACACACTGCTCTCTAACTTGAAGATAATACCAGCTTGCCGAAATATGGCAGAAATCTTAGCAGCAAGAATGCAGAAGGCCGTTATACTTGGTTCGCTCCGTCTACTCAGGGCACACGATTCTCGGACCCAATAATCACTCACCCTACGGACGTAGGGAGTGTTTATTGGGGTTAACGACACCAGCGCGCCCTCCGGATGGGTCGGAGCACCGGAGACAGGGCCTGACTGGTACACTCCTAGGAGAGAAAAAAAAAAAATAATAATAATAATAATAATAATAATAATAATAATAATAATAATAATAATAATAATAATAATAATAATAATAATAATAATAATAATAATAATAATAATAATAATAATAATAATAATAATAATAATAATAATAATAATAATAATAATAATAATAATAATAATAATAATAATAATAATAATAATAATAATAATAATAATAATAATAATAATAATAATAAATATACATTATTGTCAAAAAATTGTCAATTTTGTAGACAAAGCATAGTAGGTATACATTAAATATTGTGATAAGACGATATACACGTTAGTCAAAACTAGACAAAAATACACAAATATGATCAATAGAAATAAAAATATACAAATATATATGAGAGTGTAAAGGTGCACATAATAGTAATAAATAGGAAAACGACGGTAACTGGACATGGACATTTGCAATCTTACTACAAGAGATTCAGACTGCGGAAAGTTTCGGAAATATGCGAATGCGGACAGGCCGAAGAGACGACGGACCACATTATAAATAGTTGCACACTAGACGTGAGAACAGGCACACGGTCACAGCTAAGAACATTATTAGCTGGAAAGCAAATGGACTATCCACCGTGCTTCAGAGAACGCGAAAAATTTGATAGTGACGTGCTCAGGTACCTGAATGACTGGGGAGAAAAAATGATACTGGACGACGACCAAGGTTGATCTGCAGAAGCTAGAATATGGAAATAAAATGTTAAAATTTTCGAGACATTGTAAATTAATATACTGGAAAATAAATAAAAGAAAACAAAGAAAAAAGGGACTTCCCCGCTAATTGGAGTTGTGGTAGATGGGATGGGTTCCCCTGGCAGGGGACTCGATAGATAGACGGTAGTGCAAACGGCCTTATGCCTTACGGCGGGGGGGGCATCCGTTTAGAGCACCCCAAAAAGTGCTCTCACCGGAAAATTGAAACTTCATGTCTTTCGCTCTTTGGTCCCAGATTTATGCTGCGTACAGTACAAGTGGCTCGACTGCTTTGTTGTAGATGGTCTTGGGTACTTCTCTGTCAGTTCCTCACTCTCATCCTGCCACCACGAAGAGTTTGTTGAAAATTGTTTGTGTCTTGGATCTGATGGCTTTTATATGATCTATCCAGAGCATTTTCTTGTCCACCGTTGATCCCAGGTCCTTGATTGTTTCTTTGTTTTCTACCGTAAGTGTGTCCATGCTGATTACTGGTGGTTGAGACTATGTTGAGCCTGTCACGAACATACTTTATGTCTTCTCTTTGTTGTAACTGAGTTTGTTCCTGTCTGCCCAGTTTTTGCAAGCGCTCCATGTTCTTTGCCACCTTTTTTCAATCAGCTGCTATGATGATCACCTGATCGTCTGCGAAGGCCTGGATTTTGATCATCTCGTCCTTGTTAGTCTGGTCATCAACCGTCTGGAACCAGGCCTCCATTACAGCAGTCCCCAAGATGGGTCTCAAGCTTGATCCTTGGGTGCATCCTCTTCTGTTCCTTGTTGTATATTGCCACTGTTTGTCGTTCTGCGTAATAGAGAGTTCGTGCTGAGGTTTAGGATGTTCTTTGGTGCACCTAGTTTGGCCATGGTGTATAGGATGTTTGGTATCCAGTCGGAGTTAGAGGCGTTCGAGATGTCTGAGTGTTCAATTTTTTGCGTTTGTTGGCGTTGATGTTTCTAATCATTTTTTGAATTGCATCTTATGTGCTTTTGGTCTTGCGGAAGCCATATTGTCTGTCGTCGATCTTGTGTAAAGTTTCTAAGTAATATGTAATTCTCTGTGTAAAGAAATTGGTCTATGTCCCGTGCCCTTTTTTGTATCCAAACTAGAGTGGCAATTTTTCATATTCTCAGGAATATTTCTTCATCGAGTCTTGCCAAAGGTTAGCATTATGTGTTTGGCTGCCTCGTTTGGAACCCCATCTTCTGAGGATGCTTCATTGGATTTTAGCTTGTTAGCTATCTCTGTCAGTTCTCAGTTGGTGAAAGGGTGTTCGTCTGCTGTGTGTGTAATATGAGTTTGAATGTGTTGTAATATATTTTGTTGTTCTTGGCTGTTGTCTGTATCCTTTGGGAAGTATGCGTTAATGAGCTCCTTATGTATTTGGTCTTCTGTGTCTGTCCATGTTCCGTTTGATCGTTGCATTGAGCTTAGTTTTGTGTTTTTCTTTCTATTTCTTCTCAATATCTTGTATGCTAAGCCCCATGGGTCGTTTTGGCTGTTTTGTGTGATGTAGTTCTGTATCGATGACCTCTTGGTGTTTTTGATTGTATTTTTATAGTGTCTTTTCTCCGTTTCGTGTGCCTGTTGTTTATTTTGGTATTGTCTATCTTCTAGCTCTTCTAGCTCGGTTTGTTAATGGAGTACAGTGGGCAGATCTGCGACATATGCCAAGAAGAGAGTAGGTCCCAAAATAGAACCTTGTGGAACTCTCGAGATGACTTGATGTAGATCAGAATGACTAGAATCAAGCCTTACTTTAAAAACCCTGTCAGAAACAAATGCTTCGATCCAGTTGAGCAGTTGATCAGTTGATCTCTTATTCCGAAGTGTTCAAGTTTGTGAAGAAGCTTAATTCGTGGAACCTTGTCAAACGCCTTGGAAAAATCGAAATATATTATGGCCAGGTAGCCGAGTGGTTAGAGCGACATGGTTTAATCACTTTGGATGCCAGTCGGCGATGGTTCAAACCACGGCGACTGCAGAATTTTTTCTGATGGCCCGAGAAAGTGCTAGGAATCGCACGTAAAAAGGTAAGACCTCGTTAATCCTTGGCTCGCACAACTATCGACTTTTGAGGGCTGCCGTTCGTAAGGGAACGACAGCTGGTTAACGGAAAAAACAATTTTAACAACAGGGGACGAGAAGTCTAGGAGTCTGGTCCATTTATCCAGGCAATAAAGTAAGTTAGTTGTTGATCTTTCATAAAACCATGTTGTGTAGGGGGAATCAAATCGTTTCCAAGCAAAAAGGGTAAAGGTTATCTAATTATTCTCTCCATGATTTTGGCATATACGGACACCAGCCTAATTGGTCTGTAGTTCCCAGGATCGAGTTCGTCTCCTTTTTTATAGATTGTGGTGATAGAGGCTAACCGCCAATGAGTGGGAAGGCAGTAGTGGAAAAAAGAGTATTCGAAAATATGGATTTGGGGTTTTGAGGGAAGGGTTGCATATCTTTTCAAAATCAATGCTGGTATATTATCCGGCCCAGGTGAGACACCTGCTTTGATATTCCTTAGTTTTTATAGAAGCCTGGATTTAAAACAAAAATGTGGCCGTTTTACGCCTTCGTATACTTCAGAGTGGCAACGCTCAGCGATTAAAAACACACGTTGCTGATCTCTCGGCGTCTTCGTCCTCTTCGATCTTGAAGACCTAATTCGAGGTTTAGAACATGAATTAATAATAAGCCAAGTGGGCCCCGTAAACGCAAACGCACCCTCCTGGCGAGAGCTGCTAACTGTCCAGAGTATAAGAACCGGGCCGGCGATGATGAGCATCCCTGTTGTCTTAATTAATAATTCACGCAACCCATATTCCATCGGTCCAGGCCAGTGGACGCGGCAACTACGCATCCGCATGTCCGTCATGTCGAAGATGATACAATATATCCATTATCAAGAATGCGGCGAGCGGGAGCGCGGGGCACGGCGGGGGAATCGCAAATGTGCGCCTCGGGCATCTTACGCATTTCACATACTAAACGCGATTACCCCATTTCCTCTCTCACCACGCTCCACCGGGACGCAGGACGATATTGCCTGTTTCGGCAAGGCCGAGACGCAGTCATATTAATAACTTCATATTATAAAAGGATAAGGAAAAAGGATTGCGGATTGTCTCACACCTCTCCCGGTGAAAAATTTGGTTGGAATGGGCGGATTAGTTGATAGGATTGGATGGATATTGCCAGTGCCAGGAGAGCGCGAATTTCATTTCGTTCGGATGCCATCGAACGCATACTCACTATATTTCGTAATCGCTATCTCTGAAACCAGAACACTTACGTTTCGGATGGTTTCTCAATCAACACTTAGGATGTAGCTCTAACGGCCGGTTCCACTATCAGGTCAAATGTTAGACTGAGCCACCCTCTAGCCGAAATGAATGACTCTTCATGTTCGTGAGAAGATAAACAAATGCGATCATTGTTGACTGAGGCGATATGGAACGTGCCGATAGCCAGATTGACGAAGATATTCACCTAGAGGCCCTTGAGCATCACGCACTTATTTGTAGGCGTTGGTCGTCTGAATATTTGGTTATACATATCTATTGATAATCAAAGTATTATTATTTGGATATCAATATACAAGTTGTGAATGAGTGTTAGTGTTTGTTTTACAAGTCAGAAGTGAGATTACCCAGGTGATTGCCCAGATGAATTATACAGTGTGAAAACGAAAAACAATCTCGCCATGCCGAAGCAAAAATCAGAAAGCCAGCGAGTGTGTCTCAACTCATCATTTAGCAGTACGTCATCATCACCGGAGAAGTCGCCCTCCTCTCAAGTAAGATGGTTAAAAAAAAGTTAAGAGCAAATGAAAAAAAAAGTTGGCTGCCAAAAACGTGAGTAGAAACATTTATAATAATTTGAGTGTGGACTAATGAAATTACTGAGTTCGATTCTTCAAACCGGGCACTCAGTTCGTTGAATTGTACAGCAAAGGTGGATAAACTAAAAGTGTTTAAGATTGAGACAATTTGTTAACTGTAAAATTAGCCACTAGTAGTAGGGGCATACAGCCGGTTCTAGGCCTCCCCCCACCCCACTAGTAGGTTACGAGGAAGTGCTCGCAAATTGTACCATTTCCTAAAGAATCAGAACTGTTTCAGGGATGATATTGAGTCGATGTAAATCGAAACATTTCCATACGATATACAATTTGTAAAATTGTTGGTAGAAGTTGTAAATTATTCGCATGAAAGGAAATAAAAATTGAGTGACTATTATTCTGATTGGCATTATCGAGAACAATGTACTTTTACAAAAACAAACCAAAAAGTGAAAATGTTGATTCCACACATTGAAATAGTAACAAATCATATTCAAACCGACCTAACTTAATGGAAATTAATATGAAAAAATTAATGATTTAATAGGTGAATATTGAAAAAAATTAATGAGGGTCGCAATGTTTCATGGGTAATGTTGTGAAGTGTAATACTTCGATTAGTGTCGAGATGAACATATACAGGGTGATTCCTAAAGTGAATGTCAAAGTAGTAGACAATGATATTTTTCATAATCTTATTGTCGAGTGCGACTATTTGAACATTGAAAAAAGGAATAAGAAACAATTCTATGGTGTTGAAACAAATTACGCCATTATACTCTATACAGGGTGGTTGCTACAGTGAATTTCGAAGTGATAGAAGATTATTTGTTATATTATAATCTTATTGTCGAGTGTGACTATTTGAACGAATCTGACATTCCCATTGTGAAAACAAACAACTCTATAGTGTTGAACCAAATTACGCCATCACACTGTTGTTAAATTATAACGACTTTTTCCATGTCCATATTGGATTATAGTGCCATACAATCTGGTGACCTGAGTCTTTCTGAAAAGTTGCTCTGTTTGGAACTGTTGAACAGTTAAGCAGATAGAAAGAATTTACCTTTAAAGATCTTGGTAAATCCAGCATGGTTGAAATGTTGAAAGTGTTGAAGGGAACATAAATTCTTGGTGCTATAGTACAAGGCTTGCTGGATGACAGGATTATAAGGGAATCTAGCTCCAAAGACAGACAGAGTCTAATCCCCATAAGATAATGGTGACACTAATGAAAGAGATGAAAGAACATTTGTGACAAAATATGACGTAGTTGAACATGTCATGGTCGCCATTCTCTATAGGCAGTGACGGACTAGCGCACTCCGCACTCTTTGTATATGAGAGTTACAGGTGACGGTTTTGTTCCTTGGTTCGAGTTCGACTCTGTACTCATGTCCAAGTACGTCACAATGACGCGTTGATGCTACAAGATTCTGATTGGATAGAGCTTACTAAACCTTTCTGTTAGTTTACTATATTTGGCCTAGCTCGGCTTATGCTAGTCCAGTTCTGCTGGTGAAGAAAAAGACTGGCGACTTCAGTCTTTGTGGATTATTAGTCTGAACTTGATCACTCTGATGGATCACCAGGTCGGCTTTTTGAGCGGAAGTAAATATTTTGCCTCCATGGATATGGCCTCTGGTTTTTAACGGATACTTATGGCGGAGGATTCGAGTGACAAAACTGTCTTTTTGGTGCCCTTCTCGATTGATTAGTTTTTGAGAATGGCATTTGACCTTGCCAACACTCCGGCAGTTAAAAAAACTTGTAAATATCGTATTGCAAATTAATTTGCCTATATAGATGACCTTAAAATATCATCGTTCTGGATAAAACGAGGTTTAGAAAGATGAGGAAGTTGCCTCACCTGCAGGCAAAATGACCCTGAAGTTGAGGAAGTACAGTGTTTTCTAGACCAATTTATCCGTTTAGGTCAGGAAATCAACTTCGACGTTGTATAATCATAAAGTTTCTGCAGTGCTAGATTTGTATAATCCTATCAATGTGAAGGATGTTCGACAGTTTTTGGGGCTCTCTGAATACTTCAGGAAGTCTATAAAATGTTGTACAAGAATTGTTGCTCCTCTTACGCAATGGTTGAGTGAAAAAGAGGAAGCGTTTAACAAAATTAAAGTGGCTTCTGACAACTGGGCCAGTTTGGTAAATATATAACCTCGTTCTACACAGATGCAAGTTGTCTGGAATTTGAAGCCATGCTGATGCCAGTGGTAGATGGTGATTGCAAAGTAGTTGCCTACTCCAACAGGCAAGTCAGGGACAGAATTTTCATCGCTTCTATGAGTTAGAAACGTTAGCTGTTGTTTAAGCATTACAGAAGTTCAGGGTCTACGTGCTGAGCTATCTCATTTGAAATATTCACTGACTGTAGCGCACTAAGAACAATCCTCCAGTGAGACGAAAGTGGTTACAGAAACAAGAGTTCGATTCCGAAGTTGTCTATAGACTAGGTTCTGAAAAGGAACGTATTGATGATCTTAGTCGAGCTCTAGTTGAGAGCTACATTGATATCACAATGGTTGATATTACTGAAGCTGATTGGGTGCTAGCCGCTGAGCTTCAAGACGAACAACTGAGAATTATTTGAAATTTTCTTCAAGAAGAAACTGTTAATAGAGACACTGCACAATATTTTGACAAGTTTGAGATGAATTATAATAAGATTTACAGATAGTTTAAAGATTGCAAATATTTGTGGGTAGTTCCTAAACATGCACGTTGGCAAATCTGATGATGGTAGACATTTTGGTTTCGGAAAGAATTTGAATACTACTCAAAACTATTGGTTTACTAGTATGTGTCAAATTATGAAAAACTGTGTTGAAGCTTGTTTGAGCTGCTGAAATTACAATTAGGTGATTGGTAAGAAGGAAGTTACGTTACACAGAGTATGACTTTGAGTCTGACTAGAGTAGAGACTTTGATGACTACTTAGAACTATTGGCTTACTAGTATGTGTCAAATTATGAATAAGTGTGTTGAAGCTTGTTTGAACTGTTGAAATTACAAGCAGGCGGTTGGTAAGAAGGAAGTTACGTTACACAGAGTATGACTTTGAGTATGACTTAGAGTAGAGACTTTGATGACTACTCAAAACTATTGGATTGGTTTACTACTATGTGTCAGATTATGAAGAAGTGTGTAGAAGCTTGTTTGAACCGTTTATATTACAAACAGGCGAGTGGAAAGAAGTAAGCTACGGTACATATAAAGTATTTGATCGTGGATCAGCATTCAATGTACTACTGCTTCTGGAACCAAAAAAAAAGTAAATGGAATACGAAGTGTTCCGAGTTCAACCTCTAACAAGGTTATTGGTTTGTTGCCACTGTAGGCTTTAAATGGATGTGAAAGTAAAAGTATCGCTGAAGGAAACCTTTTAAAAGAAATTTAGTGAGACCTAGAAGTTGATTTACAAGAATTGAAAGGGAAGATTCTAGAAAAGTTAACAAAAGATCAGAGAAATCAGAAAGAGAGGTTTTATCGCAATAAAGCTGAAACTGAAGCTAAGGCTAGAGCTAAAGTTGAGGCTAAAGCGAAAGCTGAAGTCAAAGCTGAATATAGAGCTAAAGCAGAAGATATATTCTGATGGTGATGGTACTAGTAACAGATGTACCTAACAGAGGCGAGAGTAGGAAGTTTTTGAAAGTTAAGGAGCTATTGAAAGTGAGCCAGTATTATTCAATGGCCGACAAGAAGGTCAAGCAAGACCTAAAGGAGCATTATAGGAGCAACAAAATAATAGTTATTGTTGATAAGATGAAATCATGGATTGTTTTGAGTAATGAGATATTTGAAAGTTTAAATGGCTTTTGAAAGCTAGCAAGTATTATTCAATGTTCGATAAGAAGTTCAGGACCCGAATGAGTAATATGGGAGCAACGAAACAGTTTTTGCTGTTGATGAAATGAAAGTGAGATATTTCCCCCATAGAAACTGACTAGAGTAGCTCTCCATGTCAGACTTGTTGAGATTTTGTGACTGTTGAGATGGGTACCTACATCGTAGTTGTATCAGGCTCAATCACAAAAAAAATTGAGACTGTTGAGATAGGTACCTAGTTGGTATCAGACTATATCACAAAGATGTTGTGACTGTTGGGATGAGTACCTACTTTGTAGTTGTATCAGGCTCAATCACATAAAAAAATGTGACTGTTGAGATAGATACCTACTTGGTAGTTGATATCAGGCTCAATCACAAAGATGTTGTGACTGTTGGGATGGATACCTACTTCGTAGTTGTATCAGGCTCAATCACATAGAAAATGTGGCTGTTGAGATGGGTACCTACTTAGTAGTTGGTATCAGGCTCAATCAAAGATACGTTGTGACAGTTGGGATGGGTACCTACTTCGTAGATGTATCAGGCTCAATCACATAGAAAATGTGACTGTTGAGATAGGTACTTGCTTATTAGTTGGTATCAGGCTCAATCACAGCGATGACTGCGATGTTGTGACTGTTGAGATGGGTGCCTACTTTTTAGTTGGTATCAGGCTCAATCACAGCGATGTTGTAGCTGTTGGGATGGGTACCTACTTTGTAGTTGTATCAGACTCAATCACAGATAAAATGTGACTGTTGAGATAGGTACTTACTTAGTAGTTGATATCAGGCTCAATCACAGCAAGAAAGTAACTGTTGAAACGAAGTACTGATATGCGTTCTTTTTTCTGATAAGGCAGTTCTTAGGCTCCTGAGGTCAGGCGTTGTAGCAGGATGGCCGAATATTAGACTGAGCCACCCTTTAGCCGGAATGAATGACTCTTCATGTTCGTGAGAAGATAAACAAATGCGATCATTGCTGACTGAGGCGATATGGAACGTGCCGATAGCGAGATTGACGAAGATATTCACCTAGAGGCCCTTGAGCATCACGCACTTATTTGTAGGCGTTGGTCGTCTGAATATTTGGTTATACATATCTATTGATAATTAAAGTATTATTATTTGGATATCAATATACAAGTTGTGAATGAGTGTTTTTCTCACCATTTTTGAAGGATGTTTTTCACAAGAGTATCCTTCACTGTTAAGTATCCTTCACTGTTAAGTATACTTCACTGTTAAGTCTCCTTTTTGACATTAAGTCAATTTTTTCGTGATGTGTAGAGCATATAGTCTGTTTTCAGTTCTGCATATTTTATTCATTCATTATTACACAAAATGCAAGATTTCTGGAGATTTCGGTATTTGAAGATATCGTGGTTTTGAAAAGAGTGAACATATACAGATTGAGGCAAAAATGCTTCACAAAATATGAATACGTATGGTCCGAAAGTTTTAGGAAAAAATCAGATGCTGACAACTCTTATAAATATATTTTTTCTACATTCATGCAAAAAGCAAAACTTTGTTGAACTATATTCAGTGGAAAAAGAAGTTCTTTATTGCACTAGTGCAATAAAGTTTTTATTGCACTCATCTGTCATTCTACTTCAACGTGCTGTCATCATGACAAACATAAACGTTTAAACCTACTACATATTTAGCAGATATTCTGTGAGATTGGCAATAGGTACTTCACTACGAAATATTCATATTGAAAATTGCACCAATTGTTCATTCAATTTCAACATTGAGGGTAAAAATAAAGTTTGAGTTAAATTGTTCGTAACGTATTAGTTTCTGTTTCAATGCAAATCGATATTAATAATAAAGTATTCAAGTTGCGCTTTTCATTTTCCTACACCTAGTGCCGCACCTCAATAAATCATTTTTTGCTTTTTGCATGAACTTAGAAAAAATGTTGTATGCAACTCGTGCAAAAATTGTTTATTGCACTTGTCCAACTCGGCCTAACGGCCTCGTCGGACAATTTCACGTCGAGTGCAATAAGCATTCACTTTTTGCACTTGTTGCATAAATAACTATTTATAATCTTAACAAATAATCTTACAATATCTCTTATCTGCCTAAGTTTTCCCCTGACGCGTTACATGGACGACTCGATCAGCGTTGATTTCTCTAATTTTACCCGATATACGACGCCGGAGTTGTTCTTGATTTTGTGCTTTCCATCCGTTATTGTACACTTTCCGGCTCAATATTGCCCTGAAGTCTTCAATTGGGCGTGCCTGAGGTAGGTTGGAGGGATTGTCCACTTTCGGTACAAAGTTGATGTTGTCGGCCCCATGCCAGTCCCTTGCGATTGTCGCAAAATGGCATGAAGATCTGGCCAAAACATAATTTCGCCATTCGCATGATTTGTATTCAAAAACTGAAGCAATTTAGAAAGACATCTGTCAATATATCGCTGTGCATTTAATAAGGCCTCATCACAAACAACGCCAATGTAGGGCTATGAAATAAAACCAGCCTCAGAAATGGCACACCATACCAAAATTTTGTCCTCAAACTTCTTTTTGCTCTTGAATCTTACATCGTCAGGAACATTTGTGTAATTGTCCATGTAGAAACCATCATTGCCCTTCATCTCAGTGTTGGCCAAAGTGAAATATTTTTCGTCGTTCATCACGATCAACTTGTTGTCAAAATGCACTCGCCTCAACACGCGGCAACATCTCGGAATTCTTTGTTACTGAGCCTCTGTGTATTTTGGAGCTTTTCTCTTTTTCCGGAACAAAACATTGTGTCTTGATACCATAGGTTTTCCACTATGGAATCTTCTGGCCAGTTTTCGCTGTGAGATCCCAATTCTGTGTTTAGCTGCTTGAATGAGTCTTCCCTCTCTTAATTGGTAAAAAACCCGCAGCCGACCGTTTTTGGAATCCTTTCTTCACAATCTTTGATTGTACGATATATTGTCGATTTACTTATGTTCTGATCTTGATAAATATCGACAGTCTCTTGTTTCGTCATTCGCCCAATCAGATTACCTATAAATCCTTCGACGAAGATCAATTTTAAAAGACATTTTAGTAAGCGCAAACAAACCTTTTGCATTGCTTATTTAGATGAGAAGATGGGTGACATTTAATTGCCACGACCTGCTTGATTAAATGCATTTTGTCACTAAATCAAACCAGGTGAATTTTTTCCCAAAACTTTCGGACCATACGTTATCTCGGACTTACCAGAGATGCTGGAAAGCGTCCAGACGGAATGAGCTTTATTCCTTGGAAGTGTGGAAAGCCTTGTTTGGGATTTCACTTTTGTAGATACGGTTGCAACATGCGCTAGAATTTTTGAAAGAAATTGTAAAGAGAATGATGAAATCTACTGAAGAACCAAGATTCAGCGAATTAGTATAGCAATTCAGAGAGGCTATGCTGCTTCAGTTATGGTCACACTTACTTATTCCAGAAAGTTGGATGAAATCTTCTTATACCCACAAAAAGTAGGTCTTCGGGGATTTGGAAACAGCAACTTCAGGACAAACATCCAAAATAGTTTCGTTCTCCAATCTTCTACGGACAGTATGAGTACCCCTGTAACAATGAATAAATTTGACATTGTTCTTGCACTGCCAGTTCCCAGTACTTCAGGAACTACTCCAAAAATTTCGAACTTTCAAACCTCAAACCTTCCTAGAGCAACAGGATTATCAAACTTGGACAACTCAAAAGAAGATGACATCGGTAAATGCAGCTAGAAGCTTCGACATGAATCAACAGGCCTGTGATATGGTCGCAACTTAGTACTCGCTTGGCTTTTTCAATAGCCAACCCACATTCATCCAAATAATAAAAGAACTCATTTTAATAGTTATTTAATCGACTAGTGTATTAATGAAGGCGATTAATGATCGAGATCGAGAGGAGTATGTATTGAACTTCTACTCTCTTTGGCATTTTATGCAACAGGAAGTTTTCTCTATTTCTGCGGGTCATCTCATTGGCGTTTCGAAATCGTTAACCTGTAGAATTATACAAGTTTGGCAAGCAATTGCGTCATTACGACTCCGTTATATCAAGATGTATGACACACTTGAAGACATGGAAAGGGTTTCTCAACAATTCTATGGGGTTGCCAGATTTCCAAGAGTTAATGGGGCAATATTGCACTCTGATCAGAATAGACGCATTGGGAGGTGAGGATGCTGAGTTATGCAGGTCACGAATTAGTTATTTTCCTAACAAGTGCGCAAAGTGCTACTTTTCCGCACGCAAATACAGTTAGGCGAACAATGCGAAGCAGAGTTCGTATAAGTTTTTGTGCACGTGTTAGGAACAAAAAATCTGCTGGTCATTAACGATTTCTTATGACAACGTCATTGGTACATGTTGGGAGTGGGGGACTCTTCAGTCCCATGATACTATAAACGAATTAGATATGCTCACGCGCATCTTCCCTCGACGCCCCTCCTATCGATGACGTCAGTAAGTGACAAAAGTAGTGAGCTGTATGTTGTCTTATGGGTAACAGGTGTTATTTTGCCTCATTTTGAACGAAGATGGTTATGTGCGCCGTTGTAAATTGTAATAATAATAACAATTTAAAGGTCAAAACCAAGTGCAGCTATTTTTCGTTTCCTAAAAATACGACTTTATGCGGAATATGGGTGCAAAGGTATGGTCAGCAATTTAAATTCAATGTCACCAACGCCAGAATTTGCTCGGAGCATTTTCTAAAAGAGGACTATAGTTTGAAACATAGGCTGATGGATTTTTCTGCAAGGCGACCTAAATTGAAATCAGATGCTGTACCTTCCGTAAATTTATGCAGCAAGTATAATCTTATAACACTTGTAATAATATTTCGACAAAGTTTATTGTCATCATCAGGGAATGAGTGTCCGTGCGGTTGTGTGCATAGATATATTATAAAATATAAGTTAACAATTGCAATGTACATATTAAAACAATTACTAAGAGTCTTTAAAGGTTGCCACCACCATTAATTAAACTTTTATAGTCGGAAACAACAATAATAAAATTCAAAAAACGTACAACATAGCTACCTGCTACTCTTTCCCAGATGATGACGATAAACTTAATCGAAATATTGGAACAAGTGTTATAAGAGCAGTATGCTTCCTGCATGCTGCGTACCCAACAAGTTTTCCTAGCTTTCTCTTAACTTGTCAGCAGAATTCACATTCGTAATGAACATTTACTTTGAGATTCCTGTGGGAAGTTCTTTTATCACAAAGTCTGCATTGTTGAACACATCTTCATATTTAATATAGTTGGAGGGTTTCTATGCACCTAGACTTGGAGATATCATCTTCTGTGACATGGATACATCACTAATAAATTCTGTGCAGATAAAGTCATACTTTCCTTTCAACACCAAAATTATCCGCTGGGTCATTGTCTCCGACGGTGGCTTTTACTGATTACCATTATTAGTCTCAGATGAATTATACAGAGCATCTGATCCAACAAATCAATATTCTGTGTTTGCTTCACCCACAACAAATTTTGAATATCACTCAACCAAACTTCAATTAGTCCTTTCAAAGTCTAAATACCAGCTGTAAAGGCGGCAGGTATATATATTGTACACATAAATGGTACATTTTGTTTATTCATAGTACTCAGTAAATGAGAAAACGGATTTACTTGCACAAAACTAACAAAAGCTAATGTAATCAGACGGTGCAATAAGGACCAAATTCGCATATTTGTCACTTAGTGACGTCATGCGCGGCCGTGTCTCAATTGCGTTCTTCTAGTGAGCATATCTCTATATTTTATAGTATCATGCTTCAGTCCTACCATCCATTTTGTAGAACAAAAGTTTTTTCGAGTACTTTATCGAATTATCTCGAGGTTCAACTGAAAAACTAACTGTTATTAATGACGTTTTTGCACTCACCAAATCGACATGATTGACGCCTGCGCATTTTATCAGCTACCACTATCGTGAATTTTCGTAGAGGAAAAAGTTGGGCGTCTCGGCAAAATGAAGCTACTCAGGAATTGTTAATGTTATTAATCATTTTCGAAAATAGGCGTGGGATCCTGGTCTAATATCTAGGAATTCATGAATTGTCATTCCGGGTTTTTCAAGTATGAAATGTGTCAGTTTTTTCTTGAATAACATGTTCGATAAATTCTTCAAATTATTGTATAGTATTGTAAAGTTTTGGAGCAAAAAATTCATTGAGAAATTGTTTCTGAAGAATTTCTAAAGGGATAATATGTGTTTTGAGTGCTGAGCCCCAAGCCACGATTCCATATTTCAGGTGACTTTCTACGAGTGCATAATATACAAATTTAAGTTCTTTCCGAGGTATTATGTCGCCCAGGCATCGAAATTTGTAAATTATGTATTGGAGTTCCTTTATCGTGTGTTGTATATGAATGTCCGATTGCAAATGTGCATCAATTACGATTCCGAGGTATTTACACTTTTTGATGGTAGTAATCGATGGACCGACCCTCCCACATGTATATCTATTAAACTGAAGTTCGGTGACGTAGATTTGTTGCAATTGAATGGTAGATACTGAGTTTTTTTCCAGTTTAAAGTTAAAAATTTTTGGTCAAACCAGTTTTTAATGTACGAAATGTCAGTGTTTACTTTCGCTTCTAATTCTTCCCTGATAGTCCCTTTGTAGAAGATAGCTGTATCGTCTGCAAATACTATAATCTTACCACTACTTTTTATGTTGAATAAATTATTTATGTTGATCGAGAAGTGTATCTACTGGTCCCAATACAGTGCCTTGAGGTACCCATACTCGATAGACAGTTTTTCGCTGTATACATTTCCTACTTTGACACATTGTTTTCTATTTGAAACATAGTTTTCGAAAAGATTTAGGCTTTTTCCTCTTATCCCAATATCTTCTAAGGATTCTAGAAGAAGTGAATGGCTTACGGTGTCAATTGCCTTGGCTAGAGTACACATTGTTTGCGATGTGAAGAATTGCATCTTGTGTCGATACATTTTCTTTGAACCCGAAATGTCTATCAGAAAGAATTTTGTATCGCTTGAGGTGAGATACTAATCTTTTTCTGATAACCTTTTCGAAAATTTGGTGAAATTTGTAATGAGTGGTATCGGTCTGTAGTTATTAGCCAGAGTACTTTCACCGTTTTTGAATATTGGAATAATTATAGTGTCTTTGTAATCTGAAGGCCAATATCCCAATGCCATAAATCTATTTATAATGAACACCAGTGGTTCGATGAGTTACTCTGATATGGACTTTAAGATTTCTGATTTCAGACCATCATAACCAGGTGATTTATTATTTCTCAATTCTCTGATAAGAGATTTAACTTCCTGATAGTCCGTGTTGAGCATAACAAAAGAGTTCAGGTTTCGGAATTTTTCAAAGTATACATTTTTGTCTATTTTTATGTTATTTGCCAATTTCTTTCCCATGTTGGTGAATGTGTTATTGAATTCATTCGCAATGCTTCTTTCTCGATTCATTTGTAAGCTCACCCGCTTCAATTTTTAAATTGGTTATTTCTTTGTTTTTTCTTTGCGTTTTCGTGAGGTCTTGCACAACTGGCCACAGTTCATTTGTATTGTTTCTATTGCTATTTATCAGGTTTCCATAATAGTTTTGTTTTGCCTTTCTTATTAAAACTGTGAATTTGTCTTTCTGAATCTTATACACAGTCGTAGCATTTAGTGATTATTCGGATCCTTCTGGAGTTTTTTGAATAATTAATTTTTTTCGGCAACCATCCGGGAAGTGTTCACTTCCCGGACACTTTTTCTCTGGGAAAGTAGCACTTCCCGGCCTAGTCCGGGAAGTACGTACATCCCGGACTAGACCGGGAAGTGCTCGAAATTTAATATAAATAAGAATTAGAATGTTTCTGTTCGTCCAAAAAAACAGTATTTTCTGGACTTGTTACTTAAATTACTATTTTTGACATATGTAAGTAAGCCGTTTGTTATCCAAGGTGTTTTGTTATGGTATTTCCGAAACTATATATTTCCGAAATTATATATAGATATTATCCGTTTTGCCAGTACGGTTAATTTCGCGTATTTGGCGTCTGTCAGAAAGTCTTGTTGTCATTGGTTTTGACAGGCAAGGTGACAGTATTTTGAAAATTATAAATTATGAAGGAATATTCAATCAGACAATTTCAAGAATGAATAAACGAAGTTAAACTTTATTTTAGATTAATGATAAGTTAATATCATTTTGCGTATTTGGCGTCTATCAGGCGTCAAACTGAATTTCCGTAATTGTTGTAACTATGGAACTCAGGAATCGTAGAATCACCGATTTGAAAATATAAAATATCACGAGCTGGAAGCAGTCTTTTCAAAAAGTCTTGTTTTCATTGGTTTAGATTGAGAAAATTATAACATTTTATTTGTTTAAATAATATGAAGAAAATTGTCAGCTGTATATGTGCTCTTATGGTAACCACCCCCGATATTTCAGTCAACACGTACAAACAGTAAAATGCCACAATAATCATCAACATCTTTTATGAAAAAAGAATCGAACAAAATAAACTGAGAACCATTACGTAGAAAAAAGAATCGGTTGCAGTTAGTAGTCATATCACGTATATCTATGCGCTCACCACCAAAAGGGTAGTTTTATGCAAATATGATATTTTCTGGAGTGTCGGGAAATCGGGAAATCGGGATCGCTTTTCACTAAAAGTCTCGCATTTTGCATATATTCGTAACATTGGCCATATTTTGAAGACAGAACATTTATACTTTGTCTATCGGATTTTGAGTTGCATATTGCAGTGGCAGCTGGTCAAAGCTGACTCGTCCTTAATTTTAGGGCCGCAGGAGAAAACATACCATTGAAAAATTAAAAAAATTGAGTTGCTTCCATTTTCATTTCATGGAATACCTTTTTCCTGCATTGCCTAGGAAAAATACAAAACAAATCATGTTATGAAAATTTTACTTTTCTGTGTGGCAACAAATCTGAAGAATTCAAATTTGCTACCTCTGAAAGTGTTGCAGGTAACTTTGGTTGGAATCCATTTTATACTATTCCTAGTCACTTCACCGTTGATTAATTACTTTTACTTGGCAATTTTTTTTTCATATCCAACATGCGACAATAAGCTAGATTTGAAGTTAAAAGCGAATAACATTATGTTTAAAAAACAAAAACAATGTGTTAAACTATGCGACGGGCATTAAAAAATACTTGGGTCGGAAATCCCTCATTTTCTTCCCTCGATGAACAAATTGCTATTACCATTTTCAAAACTGCCTTTGCAGATTTGAAAAGTTACAAAAGTCATTATTTGTAAGCAATTAGGAAGATATTTTTTTGTTGATAACAAAAGAGAAGGACTGAGGGCAAACCCCAGCAAAACCACACTCATTCCCTTCACACGCAAAGGACTCATTGAAGTCACCAAAATTCTTTGGCGCAACACTACAAGTTGCTGATCATGTCAAATATTTAGGGCTGTTCTTGGACAAGAAACTAACCTGGAATATACATCTACAACATGTAGTCAACAAAAGCAAAGCATCGTTCATGATGTGCAGAAGAGCTTTTGGGAAATCATGGGGGCTGAAACCGAAAGTCATGCACTGACTTTACACCGCGATCATAAAACCCAGAATTACATAAGGTTCACTAATGTGGTGGCCCAAGATGAAACAGAGACAGTCAAAAACCAACCTTGGTAAAATACAGAGGCTCGCCTGTCTGTGTATCACGAGTGGTATGAATAGCACTCCAACCGCTGCTATGGAAATTATCCTAAACCTCACACCTTTAGACATCACTGTCATGGGGGAGGCGAAGATAAGTGCATACAGACTCAAACAAACAGGTAATTGGATAACTCAACCACAAACTGGGCACACCAAAATCATCCATGAATTCAACATAACCGAACTGGAAATGATATCAGACTACATGCTACCATTCAAAATTCAGCTCAAGTGGAACGAATGGGACTCGGGAGTAGAATCACTATCATCTGGAAACATTATCTGGTACACAGATGGTTCAAAAATAGATGAAGGAACAGAAGCGGGAATATACGGGGAGAGGCCAAAGAGGAACGAAACAACACCAACAACACCACAGTATTCCAAGCAGAGACACATGCCATACGGACATACATACAGATGAATCTGGACCGTGGGTGTGAAAGAAAACACATCTACATTCTATCTGACAACCAGAGCGCTATAAAAGCTCTGAACTCAATACAGATAAAGTCGAAGCAGGTCTGGGAATGCAAAGAAATAATCTGAATCACCATTCACAGGTCCAGAACCAGCGTTTGGAATTAGCAAAACCCGATGCGGAAACCTAATCAATGAGTGGAAGAAATTAAAACACCAAACGTATTGGTACCAAATCGAAAGGCATCGACACAGCACAGCAATGGTGAGGCACCTTAGCCAAACACTGACGGCTGACACACTCAACCTTAACAGATACGCACGATCACCGCCTTACTAACCGGACACAGCGGCCTTAGGAAACACCTACACACCATGGGAATAAATAGAGAAACAGTGGACTTTAGACTCTATGGTGACGAGGAGGAAACAACCTCTCACATCATCTTTGAATGCGACGCGCTGCTCAACAAGCACAACAGAATATTCGGACAGATCAACCTAGAAACAGGCATGAATCCGAAACACCTAGTAAATAGACTACTAAACCTGGTGAAAAACACAGGTCTATTTAACTAGGAACAACTGACGACAGAACAATATAATAGACCCCAGCTGGTCTCAGTGTTAAGGGAAACCTCAAGGTAAACCCGGTATCTCGCTCGTCAGCCTTTAACCAACCAACCATTGTTGATAACATGAATAGCAACTAGATAATAATTCACTGTTGTCAACCAATCAAATGATTCGCAATGACTACAATAACTTTGCGAATTCAGTTCAAAACGATATCCCAAATAATTCAAAAAATTTTGGTAATTTATACCTGAAACTAATCAAAAAAATAATATTCCCAAATAAATGAGATTGGGCGGTGAATCAGCAGATGGGGCAGATGTTTGCAAGCTCTTCTCAAAATTTTTCAAAAGTGTTTTTCAGCCATATGAACAAACAACACACACATACAGAAAATAATACAAGCTCAATGAGTAAAATAACCGTGAATGACAAACAAATTGAAAACACTCTTTCATCTTTAGACGAAAACAAAGGTAATGGCCCAGATGGATTACCATAATTTTTCATACAAAAATGTTCAGCAAGTATATGTGTGCCGTTAGCTATGATCATCAATAAATCATTTGAAGGACACACTTTTCCAGAAAAATTGAATGTTGCTAACTACCGTCCTATCTGCAAACTGAATATTCTGAGTAAAGTTCATGAGCTCATAGTTCACGATATACTCATAATTTCCGTAAAAAAAATATATCATACAGGAACAGCATGGTTTTTTCCTAAGAGATCCTTTGAGACAAATTTGGTTTTGTATACCGAATACGTAATGAATTCGATGAACTGCCAGATACAAGTAGATTCCGTGTACACCGATTTCAGTAAAGCATTCGACAAAATAAATCACAATATATTGTTATCTAAGTTAGCTGAGGTCGGTGTACACGGAGACCTGCTCCGCTGGTTCGCCTCATATATCTATAATAGAACACAAAATGTAACAGTCAATGGACATCAATGGACCCCATATGTTGTAACCTCGGGTATACCCCAGGGTTCACATTTGGGACCCGTTCTTTTTATCATATATCAGAATAACATAAAGTCTTGCTTTCATTTCTGTAAATTCATATTATACGCAGACGATCTCAAAATATTCTATCAAGCAAATAGTGTAAGTGACTGTTTTCTTATCTAAAATGATTTGAACAGATTTTTTAACTTCTGTTTAATCAACAAACTCCAGTTGAATTTAGATAAATGTTTTTGCATTTCTTTCACTCGAAACCACAACACTTTCTCATACGATTACCATTTTAATAATATTGTTCTAAAAGAAGTTAACGAAATAAAAGATCTAAGTGTGGTATTGGACCAAAAACTTTCGTTCTTAGAACACATTGATTATGTAGTATCAAATTGCAATAGAACCTTAGGATTCATTCTCGGACAATGCAGAATCTTCAATTCCATTCATACTCTGAAAATCTTATTCTACTCCTTTGTCAAATGATCACACTAGAGACTCGTCGAGAGCAATCCGACAATATATTTTTATTCAAAATTCTGAATGACTTGATCGACTCCTCTGAAATGTTATCGAAAATATCATTCAATGTTCCATCTCGTTCTTTGAGGAATGCTCACCTCTTCTCCGAAATGTTCTGTCGAACAAACTCAGGAAGAAACTCACCCCACATAGAATGGTGACCTTATATAATGATAACTTTAATGACATTGATTTATTCATACATACATTACAAGTATTCAAATTAAAAATAAAGGGGAAATACAAAACTTCATAACTGACATGACATGAAATTTTTCTTAGAATATAACTAGGAAGCATCAAAATGTAATATATAAATATTTTCTGTACGCCCAACTGTATCCGTGGATGACACTTTTGGGTTATGTCTGTTAGTTGTAATCCTATATGATTATAAAAAAAACCTGACATTTAAGTCAACATCACTTTAAAGTTGTGCTTAAAATTTAAAATCGAAAGTTGAACCTCTTATATCAAATGGCATCGTTTATATAACAATGTAAAGTTTATGCTAAAAACCTTTGATGTTACCGTTATGTTTATGGTAATGCTTCTGCTAAAGTTGACTAAATCCACTCCTACAATGGAAAGGAATTGATTTGAAAATGTATCGAATGTTGAAATTAAATGGTTGTATAGTTTCCAGAGAATGGCAGGGATGTCCGAAATTGTTCCCGCAGAACTGTGCCTGTTCTTTTCATATACACATATGTTTGTAAATGTGTTTTGTACTATTTTGTATTCTTTTCGTTGCTTTTGAGACGCATTTTTGATAAAATGAGTGATAAATTTGGTTGTTGGACGTTGGACTGTAGTAAAGTAGTTAAAAAACGAATTGGTGGATATCAATGCGAAGGTTGTTGAGAAAGAAGAAGATTTAGGTAGACTTCACAACCAAACATTTTACGTTTGGCTTTGTATGTTTCGTGTTCAGATAAGTGAAGCAGAATCTGAAATTGAACTGTTGCAAAAAGTAGAATTTTACCAGCTTTTGGCGTTGCAAAATGTGATGTACTTACATCTCAGTGAAAATATGATGAAATAATCTTTTATGTACTGCATCTGTGATACCCATTAAACATTATTATTATGACTAATTACCATTATTCCTATCGAAATTTTTCTTCATTTTATTCAATGGCAAATCGAGGCTGTTTTCTTGCTGAGAAGCAAATCGAATGACGTTAACGTATTTTTGTTGTGAATAACATTTTGCTTTGGTTTAATTTCAGATTCTACTTCACCAATCGCGGAAACGAAACGGAAAAGCAAAACTTATAAAGTTTGGTTGTCAACAGCGCTTTATTCCTGTTTCCAGTCAATAAATGATAAATTTCCCTTTTCAGTTCGGAATGATGAATACATTTTTTTTTTTTCATTCCAGGAGCCCCATTCTCAAATATCTACTACTCTATGTCGCATGCGACAAAATATGCCTAACGCCTTTCTCGAATATGCACTGAAAAGAGATGGAGATATTTAGTCGCATGCGACATACGGTAGCAGACATTAGAGAATCAGTGCGCAGATTGGCATCTTACGACAGAAACGATAATTTTGAAACAAACTTTTCAGTGGGAAAAAATGATCAGACTGGTGTCTCGCAGATACTATGGCCACCTAATAGTTCATTCAGTAGTATTCAGATGACATGCATTGTGCCTCTAATTGTTGTAGTTAATTTTTTATCAAAGTATACATGTTTGAATGCTTATATTCATTTCGTCCTATGGCAACAAAATCCTCTTCTTTGCAATTTTTCGTCTATTGGAAAACTACGTCCTAACGTTTTTTAGGGTCACAAATGCATAGCAGACCATTGTGGCCTTTTAATTGCGTTAATTGATAAGAACAGAACGTTAGCATTTGCACGTAAATAAGCTGACATTGACAATTGTATAGTTTATCCAATCTCAGTTGAATATGACTTCATTCAGCTCAATATATGGTTAGTTCAAAATAGCAAATGGTGTAATAACGAATGAAGGATGAAAACGGAAAATTAAATAAATATTAATCCCTATATAAAGAAAACAGTGACAAATTAAATTTTCGGAAGGATACCTCATCTCACCAGTTTGGGGCATTCAACTATTTACAGAGTGGTTAAACAAGGGGATGTTGTAGATAATTATCGTAGAAGAAAACGAGAAGATCAGAAATTAAACAAAGTTGATGAGGCCACAAAAGATGTTCTTCGAAGGCAAGTTTATGATTTCTATAAACGAAACGAAGAACCCACATTGCAATCAATCAAAAACAAATTATCTGATCATCCTGAGTATACATATAAGTCGCAGGAAACACTAACTGTGGTTTCAAACACAAAAAACTAATTCAGCGAATGGCAATAATGGAATCACCCCGGCTCGTTCTGCAAAGGCAAGATTACTTGCGGCAAATAAAAGAACATCAGGAATCGAAGAGACATATAGTATATCTTGACGAGAGTTGGTTCGATAGTCATGATGTGATTCGGTATGGATGGGTAGATAACTCCCAAAACTGTTGTCTCCAAGTACCATGTTCCAGAGGAAAACGTATAATTATTGTACACGCGGGTAGTGAAGATGGTTTTGTACCGAACGCGTTGCTGTTGTCAGCAAAACAAATAAAAAAATGTTCAGCAGATTATCACGACGATATGACTGCAACTTTATTCGATAAATGGTTCGGAGCACAATTATTACCAAATATACCACCAACTTCTGTTGTTGTAATGGATAATGAGTCATACCACTCGCCTCAAAAGATAAAAAATCGACGAAAGCATCAAAAAAAGGAGATGTTTTGGAATTTATGGCTTATAAAAAATTGATTACTACCCAAAAAGCCACGAAGGAGGTATTACTACGTATAATTAAAAAAGAAAATTTTGAAAAAGAATATATTATTGATGAACTTTGTAAACATTCTGGTCATACGCTTCTGAGGTTATCTCAGCATTATTGTGTTTTAAACCACATTGAATTGGTTTGGGCATTTATAAAAAACAAATTGAGAAAATCCAATCAATGTCCAAATCTAAGCGGAGAAGTAGTAGAAAATGTTAGGAGAATCTTAGGAGTGGAATATAAAGATCTTTGGACAGAATGCATTTTACATGTGATTTCAAAAGTACGTGAATATTTCCTTTTGCCATCCGTTCAACCTGTAATCATAAACATGGGTGATTCGTATGATTCAGAGGATTATGATGATTGAGTCTTGCCACGACTTTGATGTGTATATAAGATAGCCGTACCAGCGTTTTCTTATTCTACTTTTTTTAACGACTTGTATTCGGTGTGTCAGATAACTTGTCAATGAGTTACGAGCAACGTCCCCTACCCATACACGCTTCAATTCTATTCATTATAAGAACAAGACACATTATATTCGCAAATTTCTATACAGCAAGCAATACGCAAAGTTATACCCAAGTAAGAGAAAATATTTCCGGTCGGCAAGTACGTTCAAAGAGGCGAAGTCATTGAAGTGTTAATCCGGTTTTACAGCTCATTCAACTGAGATTGGATAAACTAGCGCCACCTACTGCAAGCATTCCAGATTACCTGCCATTGAATTGAACAACTGACGGATGTAGGTGTGGAAACAGATAGAACACAAAATACAATATTCTAATAAAAACGATAGTTCATCCCCTTTAGCACGACATTTTTATGCAGGATATTAGGATTCGCATACAAATACATTTTTGTACATTGTTTGTAATTATCGATGACAAAGCGAAAGATTTCAGTTCATGTTTGTCTTATAGATGGTTCAAAATATGTTCCATTCAACTAACAGTTGATATTCACTTTTCTCCAGATGAATTTTTGTTGTCACCCCAACTGTAATATTATTCGATGAATCCAATCTAGATGAAATCGTTAGTCCCACAGACTTTGAATTTTATCAAGCTGATGTTTGCTCGTTACTGACAACAACTATAACTACTGTGTTCTCTGTGACAATAGAAATGCAAATATAAATTCTATTAATATTAATAATATCCAAAGAAATTGTGAAATACTATATATAAACCATGAGAGGTATACTGAAAAAGCATCCAACCTCGGCACCGATTTGTGGATAATTCTGCTCTGTCATTGTAATTTTTTTTATTTTTTTCATAAAACTTAATCCTATCTAATTTATAGAATATAGTCACGTATTCGAAATAGTCAGTTAGGAGATCATCATCAAACGTTCATTAATGATATGCTTAGGAACACTTTTTCTACTTGCTATCCTGCAATCCTGAAGAACAATGAGTCTGGAACTTCATATACCTATAATTTCAATAATTTTTCTTCATTCTGCGTTTTCAGTAAACAGTGTGATTGTCCAAACTTTCCTCAAAGCTTTTGGGTTACAAAACAAATCACTTTCGACAATTTGCGCCAAATTATCAGTAACCTTGGGATATTACAAGTCATAATTAGCGCAATTATGAAATTGATTGGTAAAATAGACGGTTGGTTCTTCAATAAACGTATCCAATTTAAACATTGGATTGTTGTGAAATTCTGTGGCAACGTCGC
The DNA here is from genome assembly GCA_944452925.2 of Chrysolina oricalcia. Taxonomy (NCBI): domain Eukaryota; kingdom Metazoa; phylum Arthropoda; class Insecta; order Coleoptera; family Chrysomelidae; genus Chrysolina; species Chrysolina oricalcia. Next base: position 37,982,530 of record OX101821.2, on the reverse strand, counting down.
TACAAATTAATACAACCTTTCGATCATTTCCACTCCAAGGTGGACGGACATATCAATTTAGCAAATTTAACAGGGGACACATTTTCAGTTGAGCTTTTGTTGGTCTGTCAAATTCGTAATGGATTCGAATTTATGTATGTCTTCTTCGAGAGCCGGTTGACACGCGGATGGATGGTCCTAAAATATCGGTTCTATTTCACTATCTGGAGTAATCCAAAGATGGAAGTGGATGACAGATTGTCTGGTATCTGCAATACTGGTGCAAAGTAGCACTCGTTCTTGCGAACTATAAATCCTAGTGATAAATTTACCCAGAACTAAAAACAATAATTAGTAATACCAAATTGTAATAATTAATGAAAGATTTGGAATAGTTTATTGTGAATGTTAAAAAATAAGTAATTATTCAAAGTTTGATTTTGTGGAAGGAAGCTATTCGCTTCTTGAAATGCTCATTTGGGTGTTTTAACCTTCCACTAAATTGGAAAGAGAAATATCATTGAATATTCGAACAAAAAATAATAGAAATTCCTCAAACTTCGTAAAAAAACTTTTTTTTTTGTACAATTGTAAAAAAACCTGTCATTTTTGAATCTCTATTGATGCGTAACAGTTTTCTTAGTTTCAACGTCAAAATAGTATATTGTTTTACATGTGACGAAAGTAACATTATTTGAAGCGAGAGAACCGTTATCACAATGTTTTGAACACAGTTCACGATCTTCAAAAAATGTTTTCGGCGAATGAAACACTATTAGACTACAAGCCCAGGCCGATTTTGGAGGGGTCATTTGACCCAGCATGAAATATATTCAGAATTATAGTTCAATACAAAACAACTCCTTTCCGCACTGTGCCGTCACTTGTGAGCGATGCGGATGAGTATGACGGTTAAAAAAACTTTCCACCGAGGAGTGAGATTTTTCGACAAAAGATTCTTTTACGGCATTTCTCAAGATGATAGACCAGGATTTTTTTTTATTTTTCGCAAATTTTTGTTATGAATTCAGATGATTTATTACTGTACGGCATTTGTATAATTCAATTTGAATAACTACATATATTAATTTTTCAGAAGCGCCGTACATATTTGCCGGTGCAGGGGTGGAGAGCCCCGCACGCAAATTCATACTTAGACCTGTATGTTTCAAGATCATTGGAAAATGTACGGCATAGGTTCCACATTATTATTCAACATATAAAATTATTTTCAGAAATTATGCCGTCTAAAAATTTTGGTGCATAAAATTAATTAAAAAATGAAATGAAAAATTAACTCTATTAGGGGGGTTGAATCTTACATTGTTCAAAGAAATATTATAAATGCCTGTACGGCAACCGGTTTTCAGACTACATATCTTTGTTTTACGTAATAGCAGGTTATAATTGATGAAACTAAATAGAAATATGAATAAAAAAAATTGCACTGTGGTTCATTAGAGAAGTAATTTTTAGAATATCATTGATTTTTTAATTTCTCAAGCATCCTTAAACAAAAAGAAATTGATGCCGTACATTTTCAATTTAAGGATTTCCCACAGCTGATACGATTTTGCCTTATGTTGTTACGAAATATTAGCAACTTTAAATATTGTACGGCATTCAGAAAATTTTATTGGCAATATAAAATGATAATTGAGAATTACAATCAGATGGAACATACAATACCTAAAACCGTATAACTTGAAAATTCGAGCATTTTTTCTGAGCTCAAAGTACATTATTCTACTGTACCTTACAATCTTTATACTTAAGTATTTCACTTTGTCGCTTTTTTGAAACACACAATTTTTTATTCTAAATCTGGATAAGAATGTCCTCACAGATTATATTCATTTATTAACGGGTACTCAATTCAGTCCTGGTCCTAGACCTTTGTTGGAGTCTAATTGATATAATTTATTCAATATGGTTTTCAAGCTGAAATTACAGGAACTCATATCTATAGTTCTCTCGCAGTTGAATCCTCATAAATTAGCATTAAATGATACATATAGAGGTATGAGAGAATATTGTGAGTTTACCCAAAATAACTTCAAATGATTCTTCATAATTTTTGAAAATTTAGTACTGCAAATGGAAATCACTGTTTATTGATTATAAATTTGTGATTGGTCTGATCATAGGGATCCATGGCCGACATCCTTGGTTCATTGCGTCTACTCAGGGCACATGATTCTCGGACCCAATAATCACTCACCCCACGGACGTGGGGAGTGGTTATCTATCTTAATGAACCAGCGCGCTCTCCGGAAGTATCGGGGCTCCGGAGGCAGAGCCTGACTGGAAGATCAACAATAATAATACTCAGGGCTCATGATTCTCAGACCCAGTTATCACTTACATTTCATTGCAAAAGTTGGTCTTATATTTATCATTTGTACTAGAATATCGACGTTTGTTGAATTTTTACTAGTTTTTTAGTGCAAATTTGATACCTATTTCACTCCATATGTATGTCCATAATAACCATCAGTGTGATATGGAAGGAAATCATTGAATTAACACGTTCGCTGCTGTTCACTTTGCGATAAATTCAGTCAGATGCTGACCCATTTTTATTGAAAATTATGGCTTTAAATGTTCGTAAATTTGCTGAGATTAGAATCGTAATCGTAATTTCTTATGGTTCTTTACAGTGATCCTACAACAAGAAACACCCTACCGCAGCGCTCGTCTAATACTAAAAGATTTGTACAATGTACGATTGTACGTTACCAAGCAAAGGCCGCGTGTCCACGTCGTGCGCACTAGATAAAAAATCGAGTAGACGCGAATTCGCGCCGTGAGCACTGAACGTGTTAATCAATTAATAACTGGTAAACGATTAAATAATGAAAAATTCAACTTTACGAACACTTTAATCATAAAACATGTGATTTTTTCCGCTTAGGAGGCTATGATTCTGAATTTGAATGTTTGTTCTGATTCTAAACAACTTTTCTACATACACTTTTTTGATAATATTGAAAATAAGGGTAGTTTATACCAGATCAAATTTCCTATTTTTTGTTCTCTCCTGTATACCGTTCAGAACTTTGAAATTCTGATAACTTTTATGCAGGTTTTTTGTAATGCACCAAATTTTATTAAGAATAAAATTTTCTGACAAATGGATAATAAACAAGATTTCTACAAACAAAAAAAAAATTTGAAACTCACTGTATACCAATTCCAGTCGTATAGAACTAGTTTTTTTGTACGGCATAGAGTTTTTCTTGATTATTGCTAGGGCACTAAATTGAAAAAATCGGAATTTGTCAGAACCCTTGCTGTTACATCGGTTCGTACCTAACAGTTATATCCGAATTCCACGACCATTGTGATGACATGACAGTCCAAAAACATGGTAATTTCCAGATTATAATCAAGTTCCGATGATAATCGTGCATGAGCGTTGAAAATAGTGCGTCAAATTAAAGAAGTTTATGTGCAAAGTAAAACGCTCATACAGTATTATTATTGAAACTTGATTAAAATCAGGAAACATGGTGTTTCTAGATTGCCATATCAACACAATAGTCTTGGAATTCTGATATAACTGTTAGATTAGAACCAATGTAACAGCGAGGGTTCTGGCAAAAACCAATTTTTTCAATTTAGTGCCCTCTGGTGTGGAGAAAATGAGAAAGTATTGTCATTATCATTAAAATGCAAATGTTTCAGTATAGTCAAACTATTCATAAGAAAAAAAAATAATATTTTTAAATAGATGGGAAAATATTTTAAAAAAATTGCTATTTTCAATTTTTTTGAATTATCTCTTGAAACTTTGTTTATGTGTATAAAATTGAATTCTAAGTGACTTTTTCAAATAACTTTTTTTGATATCCTGCCATCTTACCCCTTTTTTTGCCTTTGCATTGCAATTTTTTTCATTTTGCCGCCATTCTAGCGATCACGTGACATGTGTCAAAATCGATTTTTAGGTTATCGGACATGCACAAACTTTTCCCCAGAATATTTTTTCCAATATTCCAATAACAAAAATTTTTCCCATATGGTACATACTTTTTGGCGGTCACTGTATATATATGTATATATATATATATATATATATATATATATATGCCGTAAAAAAACAAATTACCGTAAAATTACCGTTTTCAGAGGGAAATAAATTTTCCCGGTCAGTCATATGTTCCATGAAAAATGGACGGCATAACAAAAAATGACATCGATTCATAAAATAGTATTCAGATCATTCAGTTTGATGTTGTATCAAATGACCCAAACTATACTAGTTAGGGGTAGGGGGGTAAGTGCGGGGCTTGTCACCCCTGTACCGGCAAATATGTACGGCGTTGCTATAAAATTTATCTATGAAATGAAACAAATTTAATTATACAAATGCCGTACAAATCACCTGAAATTATAAGAAAAATTTGCGGAAAATAAAAAAAATTCCTGGCTTTCAGTACCGTTCTTTTTGTACGGCATTAGGTCCTATTTGATTATTTTTCAGTGATCTATCATCTTGAGAAATGCCGTACAAGAATCTTTTCTCGAAAAATCTCACCCCTCGGTGGAAAGTTTCTTTGACCTGCGTACTCATCTGCACCGCTCACAACTGACGGCACAGTGCGGAAAGGAGTTGTTTCGTATGGCACTATCATTCTGAATATATTTCATACTGGGTCAAATGTCCCTCCAAAATAGCCTGGGCTTGTAGTCTATATACTTCTCCTACAGCGTCGTTTATATCATAATAATATGCTAATAAAGAACGATAAAGAATTATTTTATTATAAATTAAAAAAATAACAGAATTTCTCTAAACATTACTTATGATTTAAATATTGGTTTATTGATACATTCAAGCAATTATTCAAAATTATAGGAGTACCCATTACAAACAAGATTTTTATGATGTCACTCCAGATGAAGATGCGCCGTAATCAGATATAGCGTTGTATTTTGTATGGATTGTAAAATTTTGGTTTGTATTTGATTTTTGCTGCTGATTGATCAGTATATCCGCCCCACAACATTACTAGATTTCTATCCTCCATGCTTTTTTAATTGAAGTAAATCACCTCCTTCATCCACTTATAACGTTGCGGAAGTTCTACGAAAACAATACCCAGTATATTTTTTGGGATCAGGTTTAAGAATATTGAGCTAGTTGCATAGGAAATGTACTGAAATTATTCATTCCCACAACCTGTCTGATCCACTTTCTTTTCTGGTAGTCAAAAAATAATCTTGAATTCATTTTCTCCATATTATCTAGTGGACAGATGTTCTTATATATTTTACAAATCTCGTAGAAGAACCCAGAAATGTGGAAGGAACGCGGTACTTTTGTTTTTGTATGACGTATTGTAACTAAGACTATACTGCCGAGTGCTGATATTTTTTATATCATTTACAGTCCAATCTTTTAATTCATTCCCGAAGTTCCAAAAACTAGGGCTACCTACAAACGTTAATATTAATATCATTGAGAATTTGTCGCAATTATAAAGTAATGAACTTACGTCAGCATCAGATTCTCATTTTAAACGAAACTAAGGACATTTACTAATATCGATATTATTTTTAATCGATAAAGTGGCTCTCAGCATCCAATTTATAGACAGACCATAGCGTTGATGACTTAAATTTTTTTGACAACTTTCCAAAATACGCAAGCAGCCCAGTTTCCAAAAATGAATGTATGTGATTATAAACTCTCCAATACATAAATTTTTGCATATATTTCTTCATATATCTTTTCATATTTTACTGGTAAAAAATCCAAAGAGGTTTCCTCAGCCTGATTTGCTATTTCTGGTGCTGTATTTGGAAAATCTGAATCATTTTCTGAATAAGAAATCATAATAACTTTAAAAACTAACAGTGCTTTCAGTATAGACTGACAAGTTTAAATAATTAACGAGGAACGTCAAACTAATGAAACCAGGTAGTTAGATAAAAACTGTTTTTAATTCACGGTATTTTTACGATTCCAATTTGCTTTTTAATCAAGCAAAAGTAAAAAAAAAATGCATTCTAATTACAGAAATAATTCCTGTCTTTGTTTATTGATAATTTACACTGCTGACAGTGCGTAATGTAATTTTTTACTCACAGTTCATACATTTATGCAAGTATTTTGCGTCAAATATAACTCGGAAGTCTTTATTTGATAATACGACGACAATTCATATCATTAAACATTCAAATTAATGATATAATAGCTACAATTTGGGAATATAATAACTGTCGAAGAAAAAACTTTGTATGAAACACTTTCGTAAAGGGCTTTTTTGCACTCGCGTGTTTGTTGAACTCGGCTGCGCCTCATTCAACAAACTTCACGCTCATACAAAAAAGTATTACTTTACGAACTTGAATCATAAATAGCTATTTTCTTCACTGCCAAAATGATTCACAGAAAATAACATATAACATTACTTAAACTTTTTGAAAAATGCATTTTCAACAGTCTTAATTAATTAATAATTATACAACAATTCCATTTATTAGAATAATTGTAAAGTTTTAACAATTACTTCCAACATAAATACCCGAAGTTGTTCCACCTTGCTGCTGCTCAGACACGCTATATATTTCTTGAGGAGTTTATTTATTTCACAATTTCAACAGATATTTCAATTTTCTCAGAAGCTGATTGACGATTCAATATTTTTTTAGAAATCTCAATTCTGTTATTCAAGCTATCTTCTATATTCTGCTATGGTAGCAGATTTCCAGTCACCGTGCATTTTTATGGATGCAATGTCGCCCCCTGCACTGGCCAAGATAGTTACAGAGCTACTCCCAATACTGTGACCTGTGTAGCTCTTATACAGGACTTTTCCTATAGTCATTTTGTGATCATGCTGAGAATTTCTCCCATTTCATTTTTCAACATTTGTTGGTTGATACATTTTCCTCTACAATATTTTAAAAATGATCTATTAAGTTTTGTATATTGGCGGCCGTAGTGCTCTATCTTTATATCTCAATATAATCAGAATTTGAAACAGTAAATGTTCTTGCGCCTGTTTCAGGTTTTTTCAAACGGATACATAGTAACGCCAAAAATGAATTCAGTCCATACTTATGGACCGCACTTAATAAATAGCACGTTCGAAAGCGCAGAAGAGCCACCTGTTTGTTTTTCATCAATTATTAGACTTTAAAGTCGAATTTCCAAAAAAATGGATTTTCCAGAAAGAAAGACCTTCTCTTTGTATCCAGTATTTTAACAATCAATGGCATCAATAGTTATATTTTGATGTTTCTTTTTTCTATAAATGTCGACTTTTCTCTTGAAATTTCAATTTTCATGTCGAAAATTCGACTTAATTTAGAAATTTCGACTTATTTTCCCAAATTTTCGTCTATTATATCAAAAATTCGACGAAGGATTAATGCTTTTGATTAAACAAAAAAATTTGTATGATGACCGTAAGCAAAATGTCGACATTTACACTTTTTCCTTCAAATTTCGACTTTAATGGCGAAAATTCGATTTTAATGTTGAAATTTCGACGTAAAAGTCGAGTTGTCGACTTTTTTTCTAGAATTTTCGTTTATTGTATTGAAAATTCTACTTCATGTTGAAATTTGTACTTTTTTCTTGACATTCCGACTTTATTTTGAAATTTCGGATTTCTTTTCGAAAATGCGACTGTACTGAGAAATATCGACTTGTTTCTAGGGAATGCAATCTCGTTCTCGCGAGATCTCGTTTTCGAAATAATCTTTAAGGAATCCTTTCGAACAACCATGCTTGAGATTGAGAGAATTTCATGTTTTGGCGCTCCGACTGAAAAGCTGAAAAGTAGCTGAAAAGTAGCTGAAAAGAAAAAGGTAATAACTAAAAGAGTAGGAGTAAGTAACTAGCCAGGGCCATCTGAGGAAATTTGTTCTTTGTATACTACAGTTTATCAACCACTACGAAAATCCATTTTTTTCATTCATGTGTTTCTATAAATAAAAATTAACAATCAATTATCAATCAACATATAGGTGAATTAGTATCTAATATTATAACAATACATATTGAAATGATCAATAAAGTCGCTTTATTATTATTATTAGGTATTTTATTTGTTGAATATACTGGGGTTTTCTTATCAAATAAATGTTAATTGAAAATGTTTTCCTTTTCACCATGAATCCCTTCCTAGAGAGGTTATCTTGAACTATGGAAAATAGCGACTAATGATTGTCTTTCAATCGCAGATGATTCCACATCTGATTTTATGAACATCCTGTTCATGTTTTCAATAAAATCGAGATTGAAATATTCTAGTAAAATTCAATTTCGTAACGTACAACTATAAACTCTTACACAAAAGACGACTGCAATAGTTGTGCAAAGCTTCCACTCGTTTCATCTTAACAATGAAGTTCGAAAACTCAGCAAACTGAAAACAGTATTATGATACTTTGCCCTGACCACCCTAAAACTCGCGCCTAGTAACGGGCCATGGAAAACTCCTTCCACGCCGCGCTGGACTTCTCTCCGCAACTCCTCGTAATCTGCAAGGTGAAAGCACCGACTAGAACACAAGGAGACAATGAGATAGTGTTACATACAGGGCCGGTAAGACCTGGGGGCCGAGGGAAGGGGACGTGAATGCGTGTCAGCACACACACACTCACACCCTCCCTAGGCCTGTAGATCAATACCTCAGGGCAGCCTCGCTGGACCCAGGTCCACCAGCCTACTTTACATTTCCTTTCCCCCCGCGCCGTCCCCCTTAACTTCACTCGCTCTTGCTTGCTTTTGGTCTCTTGCTAAGCTCAGCGCCACAGATGGATTTTCAGGAGCGGACTCGGGACGCGCGTCCGAAGTGAGGGTTTTCCATGGATTTCTGTTCGATTCGGGGAAAATATGCGTGTGAACTCGCCGGATTTGTGTTTGTTCGGGATTTCGACGGGGAAAGAAACGCGTTGGCAGATGGAAAACAATCACTTTTTTCTAACATCCTAATAGGTTGAAAGTGTTTGAGATGAATATCAGTTATTTGTATACTCGATAACATTTGCATATTGTGTCACAGCATAAGTAACAATCAGCACTGACAATCGGCCATGCCGCCTTTGATGTTGAAAAGTATCTAGACGCCATGTTGGGAAGTGCTGTTGTGAGGGCAGGACTCGCGCAATGATTTCGGACAGATCCGCACTCGAAATTTTCCAGATACGATTTGAAAAAAAAATCGATAAATCTCACTAAATATATGAAAGGATCCAAAATCAATAAAAGTAATTCTTATGTCGATAATTTTCCTGGGCCAATAATGTTTTGTATTTAAAAACAGGTTGTTTTATTTTGCAATGGTATTCGGGACAAGTTCATAATCAGCTTGAAGTATTCTTTGAATTAAATGTACGTATGATTGGGACTTCACTTTGAGTTGCAGTTCACCAAAGTCTTTTGAAATGTACAGTGTGTTTCACTTCTCATGAAAACAAACTCGTATGTTCCCTAATTTTTGACGAAGAATCATGAAATGTTCAGGATCGATAGATTCACTAGAAATAAACTCACTGTACAAAAGGGGTCATCCTACGTGATATACACTGCATGTCAGCAGCGATGGAACACCTATTTTTCCGGAAATTTATATTAGGCGGCAAAAACAATAAAAGTGCATCGATATGACTGATAAAATGTATTCATTTCTAATCATGGAATATTAGAAGGAATTTCGTTTGATGTAATAATTCGTGTGATTTATTTGTATATAAGGTTTTTTTCATTTAATAGATTCCCAGTAATGAATCTAAGTAGCTTTTACACATTCTTTGTGGGGTGCTTTTTTAATATTCATAGAATCTGATCGACCCCCGAATGAAATATTTCAGTAGTAGGGATGCTTTCAGGTTTTCGAAGGTAGCCAGCTGATAGCAACTATCAAAGGAAAATAAAATATAAATACCAAAATAGTCCGTTTTCAGATATTTATTCATGTCTACATATTATAATTCGTGAAGCACATGTATTCGATATTCGTCAACTTTTTTATAATAATATCAATATAAAATACCATCGAGAAAAACGTATCAGTTCAAACATACCAAATCATAATTATAAAACTCGAAAAAAACACCATCACAAAATCCCACAAATGCAAAAATCTATTGGCCAGCGGTCATACTACTATATGGCCCCGAAAATGTATAACTCCATACCTCTCCATCTACAAAAAATCGATAATTTGAGATTATATAAAAAAGAGTTGAAGATCTTCATTCACAACCAACCCAGGGAAAAAATTGCTGACCTGATAATGTGATTTTTATTTTTAAAACTTTATATTCCTAAATTCTGGTAACATTCTGAAATGTCTTGTTTAGTCTAGTTCTATTTATGCATACATATGTCTATACTCTTTGATTTGAATTAACTGGTTTTATTTATATGATTTTACTGTGATTTTTAACTCGTTAGTTCATATATATTATTATTAGTATTAGGTGATTGTCTTATATTTCTAATTTGATATTTTTAATGTATATTTCGAAACAAGTGTGTTACACACTTATCGGTACGTCTGATATCTATTCATCATTGTTTATGTACCTCTCTTTTATATGATTTGAATAAATATCTATTATTATAATTTAGTTCTTTCTTCTTTTTTTCTCAATATTTCTCTTACATTTGAAATTCCTATTAATATACTTCAATGTATAAAATAATCTTACTCTAGCATATAACCTCAAGAGGTGTGACATTGGCAAGTTTTCACATGGGTGGGTATACATAAATTGTTCAAATACAGATACAAATCCTGCAATTTTTCAAGCATACTTATTCCAAGGAGGAAATGAAATGAACAAAATCATTCTTGGGCATCCGTAAGTTCCTAAAGGTGTCAAGATTTCCACTTTGAAATGCTCTAAAATAACAATACAAAGATTCATCATCTAAATCACAATGTGTTTTGGAATAGCTTTAAAAAATTTGCAACTATGAATTTTCAATAATTTTTTAATCAAATATCCGCAAATGAATTTCATAATATTTTGCTGGAGCACATCATTAGTTTGATAATCAGTGTCCATTACAGCAAATTTATGATTATCAACAACTTCTTTGGGTTCTGAGTCTGACACTTCATTGTTCTTGGGAAAATCTGAAATTTTCAGCAATACATTATCTGTATCTCCCTCCACTTCCTGAATTAAACAAATTCAAACACAATATTCCGGGCCGACACCTCGCAAAATGGCGGATTCATCGACGCAAAGGGTGTGCTCGAACTTTTCCCGCCAGTCAGAGTGTCAGTGCTGATTGTTACTTATGCTGTGATTGTGTCAAAGATCTGGGAATTTTTGTAGATCAAAAACTCACTTCTGATAATCATGTCAAAAAAATGAGGTGTGAAGAATTAGGATTCATTATGAGAAACTGTAGACAATTTAAAAACACTGAAACTTTCAAAATCATTTATTTTCCACTGCTGAGAAGTAAATTTGAGGGTGTGTACCGTATATCCCCTTGCTTAACCAGGTTAGCGCAATCGCGTTCCGTAAATGACAACTTTACAAAATTGTAGGTATACGAGACATCTATACTGAAAATCGGTTACTGAAATCTGTCACCGTAGCTTCATGACGGGTTTTGCTCGTTGACTTTGACAGTTTGTGTATTTTTTGAAGGTATACGGGACATCTATGCTGAAAATCAGTTAACTGAAATCTCAGAAATCTGTCACCAGAACAACCGTAGTTTCATTTCGGTTTTGCTGGTTCATTTTGACAGCAATAGAAAATCTGGGAACGAGCAGGGTTCTTTCTGGGAACGAGTGTGTACATTCAAAGTAGACACGAAGAAAAGATGGAGTTAAAAATGTACGTGTATTGGATAGTCAGTTTTTAAATTTTCAAGGACAATTTCAAACAGGGCTGTTGACATAATAAATTGTTTATTTTTTACACTTAAATAAGAATTGTTTATCTGTTTCTATTTTTGTTGAAATTGTAGATATTATTTCCGTCAACCTGTTGCACCCCTAGGTGCAACCCTCGAGAAGTCTTTGAAAGACTTGTGCGAACTAGGGAAGACGCAGCCCTTAGCTTTTAACGTTTGATACCATGCATGGCTCTATGTTTAATCTATCCATTTTCAAGATATTGTGATCAGATTTTTCAGTTTCATTCCTTGAAATCCTTTTCCTTTTTAAGAATCATTTATTTGTTATATTACACTACCTATTTGACAGTATTATTTTTGTTTTATTACTTTTAAACTTTTTGTATTACTTATTTGCTTTTATGTTTAACCTTTTTGTGGGTTTAAAACCCCATTAAGTGTTAAATTTTCCTTTTATTAGACTTTATATGGACATATTTATGTGTAAGGTCGCAGGTATTTACCACACTTCAGAAAAATGAATTACAATTAAATTTCCCAAAAATATTTGATTTCGAAACTGAATTGTCAAAAAATTCAGGAAATGAAATTTTGACTTCACTGTTATTTACAAGTAAGGTATGATTCCCTAACCCCTTTGGCTGCTTCAGACGAGTTATATATAACTCTCATTTCATACTCAAATTATTTCAGACTGCTCAAATCATAAATATAGATATACTCGCCAGCAAACATTTACTACAGAGTGTTTATACCAAATTCTAGAAAAAAAAACATTATTCATTATTGATTTCTTGACACAGTCGATTCCTCTTAGATCTTCCCAACACTTATTATCGTATAAAGCTCGATATTTCCTAATTCACGTTTCTCATGATCATTTCAATATTTTGCTCAAGTTCAATAAATTATTTTGCATAATACAAATATTATGCAATACACATACTACAATGATTTATTTTGGAATCCATTTGTGCCCTTTCGTGCATCCAAGCAGTCCTTAAGGCACCTAAACCTTTTTTGCAGAAGCGCCAAGAACGGCAAGAACCATAGAGAAACGAAAAAAAAGTTTATCAATTTATTTGTCTATGCAAGAACCAAGAAGCCCAAATACCCCCCTGTTGTACACTTGTTAAGGCTCAGTCATACCCTTGCAAATATTCGCAATTTTCTTGCGATTCGACTCATACAGCGAAAAAAAATCGGTGAATTATGAAAACATTCAGTATTTGGGGTTGATACTACATAACCGAAAAATTATATGATGATTCATCATGCACGCAATATTTTTGCCGTATGAGTCGAATTGAACAAAAAATATTGCAAGGGTATGAAGGAGCCTTTACTCCGACAAATCTCTGTTGACAATTGACAGCCGACAGAGCGTCCCGTAAATCGTTTACGTTACCAATAACCAGAAACTAACCGCCCTGAAAAAACGAAATCCAGAGCGGCTACTTTCGTATATATACGGTACATACCTAGAAGAGGTATGCATCACTGATTTGGTCATCGAGCAAGTACAAAGAGTGTTTGCCAAGTATCTTACATTCAAAATGAATGGAGCCTATCCTTCTGAAGGCACACATAACCAACTTTTCTTATCCAGATTATTATCCAGTTTAAATATCATAATAATATATGCTTTTATTAACTGCTTATGTAACTATAACTTAACAATTGGGTAACCCGTAGTTTATAATTATTTAACATTGGCATCAGTCAAATGGAGTTAACGCTTACTCGAATACCTGGGTATTCCGAGTAAGCATTATTTTCCACTCAACCAATTCTGTTACATGTGACAATATACTATAGACTTATTCAACTAATCCTATAACTAATAATTTGAAGTAACGACACATCAAATTTAAATTAAAAAAAGGAAGGAAAAGAAAATATTCGCATGTGAATAATATGAACTAATAATATATAAATTATGAATCAAAGTGAGGAAACATTTTTATTCAGGATAACTCTCTGATATATTATATAATGATATATTTTTATGTCAATGTTTATTGAGTATGTGGAAAGTATATTTCTGAGTTTTCTTTTAAATAGTGGTTGCTCAATTCGTTTGTTTTCATCGGGTATTCTATTATAAAGCCTGGTTATCATGTAACTAAAAGATGACTGGTAAAGACCTGTAGTATGCAGGGGAGGAGTTAAGCATGACTGAAACCGAACATTGAGGTGATGAACATCTGTTCTAAAGGTGATTTTATTGTAAAGATATGTCGGTTTTCTAGTTTGTATCATTTTAAGATACAAACTACAGAAGTGTATAATAATCATTTTGTGTATGCTAAGCCAACCAATATCTTTCAGATGTAATGCTATGTGATGTGATCTCTTCTTCTCAGTTCACAAACCAATCGAACACAAGAGTTGTGTATGAGTTGAAGCGTCGCAAATTTATCTTTGAAATGGCATGTCCGTAAATGACGTTACCGTAGTTGAGATGATAGAGTACTAAAGCATCGCATAGAATTATTTTACACTTTCCATTCAAAATGCTCCTGTTAGAGTAAATCAATTTCAGGTTACAACATACCCGTTTTATAATGCAGTTAATGTGCTCATTATACGTGAATGAAGGATCCATGTAGAGATCTAGAATTTTGTGCCATCTGTTATTGGGATCAGTTCGTCATCAATCCTTGTATGCAGTTTGTCAATATTTCTTTCCCTCGCTTGCTGTTTACCAAAAAGCATGACATATGACTTAATGACTTAGGGTCAGTTTTTCAAGTTCAAGTAAACCTCCAGATTTATTAACTAATGGTTAGAATGTGATCCTTCAAAAATCATTTAAAGAATTTCATTCACCATCTAAACTGGAGTTTAACTCGAACATGAAAAACTGGCCCTGTAGGATTGATACTCAGACCAAACTTGTTGGATATCGATAATATTGACTGCAAATCGAGTTTAATTTGGTTGATTGCAGCTAGAATTTCGGATTCAAAAAATGATTATTTATCATTTCCTGTGTGTCATCGGCGTATAAGTATGACTGTCACAAAACTTCAAATATGTGTAAAATTCATGTGTGAAAAGTATGAACACGGTTGGTCCCAAAATAGATTCCTGAGGCACCCCAATCCCCACTTCCAGAGGGTCTGATCGGTCGCTGTCCAAGAGTACCGTCTGATATCTATGAGAGAGATAATTTTCTAGAATGTAGTTGCAGTTTCAGCGAAGCCTATGTAATGGAGAATAGTTAGTAGCAGTCTGAGATTGATTCTATCAAATGCCTTCGAGTAATCTGGGAGAATCAATGCAGTGAATTTATCTGAAGCGTTCAGAATATCATCTGCGATGCAGCGATAATTCGGAATCCGGACTGATGTGGTGGTACTATGTCGTAAATTTCTAGATATGTTTTGATACGTGAGAGAAGAATTTTCTCAAAGGCTTTCGAAGGGGCACTCAAAATACTTATCTGTCCCAGATCTTTATAGTCCTTTTGATTGGACACTTTAGGAAATGGTAATACAGAGGAAGTTTTCAAACAAACTTACGTCAGAGGAGGGTAGTAGATGTGTGTAATCCAACTTTTTATTCACCACAGGCAAAATCAAATATACTGTACACTTGTCCAATATAGCTATAAAATAAATGGTGTTCCTATTACAATTACACTTTTTGTATTAACTCCTATATCGGTTTGTTATAGTGAGCACGTAACGGTTGGAATAAATTCACCAAAATCTTCACATCTCCAGAAGAGAAAAATCGCTAAGACAAATACATTTTAATTTTTAAATGCGAACTTTTCGACATACATTTTTTCGGGTGACGTCATCGATATTTTTTTTTAATTAATACCCCCATATTTGAAATTTTTGTTTGAAAGAAAAGC
This sequence comes from Chrysolina oricalcia, assembly GCA_944452925.2. Lineage (NCBI taxonomy): Eukaryota > Metazoa > Arthropoda > Insecta > Coleoptera > Chrysomelidae > Chrysolina > Chrysolina oricalcia. The sequence continues at coordinate 37,966,838 of OX101821.2, read as the reverse complement.
TTTTTCTGCATATAAAGCGTATAATTTCCAAGAAGCGAGAGTTGCTTCAAATTCCTACCGAATTACTATACATCCTAGGCAGACGCTGATATACTTATTGAAAATCATTTATTTATCATCATAAATTTGTACAATAGACTCTAATAAATTGACATAATGTAACGTATTCAATATTGAAAAGTATGTTATGGAAACTGTAGTGAAACGTAATGTAGCGCTAATTTTCCAAATGAAAAAATTAAAAAAATGACAATGCAAAAAACCTTCGTTTATGCACTGTCCTAGAGAAAAAATTATTCAAAAACATGCCTATATATGTAAATTCCAATAAGTGAAGTTGCACAATTTCAACGCATATAACATCTTTTTTTGGAGTCATAATATATACGGAACTCAAATTACTTTCGAATATATTAATTCACATCAGACAATAGTTGTAACACAACAAGCCAATCGGAAAAACTACAAATCTTACTGCTGAACGCATTCAGTGAATCCAGTTTCACGTTTTTACCGTGCAAATGATGGAAAATAGGAACGCGTCGGTTCTGCTCGATCGCTGCCAAGGAGAGACCTTGCTCCTAAATGGTCAATGGGGAATAAGCCGGAATCACTACGGGCACGGTTAAGTAGCTACCGTAGTCCCAGGTCCCTACCTCGATACACAATTTTATACGTTGAACAATATTATGGCGATGACAGGTAAAGAACTGAACATCACAGAAGAAATAGATTAGGATTAAAAGAAACTTTGTGTTTATAGTCTTTCCAAAGTCATTGTATCTCACTTAATTGATAGACTGGGAGATGGTGACAGATTTCAGGTGACGATTTTCTCGTTTATGCCTCTGAGACCAGTGAAAAATCTGACAAGAATGATGAAAAATTTGAGCGGTCGCCGCGTGGCTTTCCTATAAAAAATTCGATTTTCATTAAACAATACAGGGCAATTCAAATTCGACCCCCACCATTGGGATCTCCTAAACTACAGGAGATACGTCGAAGCTTAAATTGGGGCAAAGCTGCGTATTCTGGTGCTTAACAAAATGCTGTTTTGAAACTTGGAAAATTCCGAGTATTTCCGGAAATATCGGGAAAAAACTGAAAATCGGAATTTTCGTTTTTATTTTTTTCTATCGTTATTTGACAACATAGCTCAAAACCAAAAGTACATTTTCATTGATACTTTTTTCAGCTACACGTTTTTATGTTCAGATTTACTATACGACGTTTCGTCTTCTGGCATTCATCATCAACTTTTTTTTCTGTTATGGGCGCCATATTGTTTTTTTATACAGAAAAATAGTGATTCTCATTCTGATTTCATTGATGTATAATTTGTTATGATTTGCACTTCTGAAACCACAGATATTAAAAAAAAACAACTTCATCTGAGATGGTCATGACTCCATCGAAAAATTTTGTTTAATAAACACTAGTTGTCAGAACTCATTAAGCATCATAAGTTTGCACAAATACTTCAGTCGAAATGTCCTCATTCTCAAATGAAGAAAAACGAGATATGTTGAAACTTTATTATAAATTTGATAGGAATATTACGAAAACAACACAAATTTATTTTGAATTATATCCGGAAAGACAACAGCCGGATAGAACATTATTCGGAATTTTGGGAAAACTTCCCTAGGGTGCAATCGATTGACGGAAATATTAATTTTTAATTTTATAACAATATACGGGGAATAATAAGGAATAAGCCGGAATCACTAAGGGCACTTATTATCGATAGAAAAAGTTTGATGATGTTGCAGACAAAATGAAAAGTGATACCATATAGAATAAAACTTTATTCGCAGCGGTACATTACATCAATTAAGACACAATACTCACACAGAGCTAAAAAAGTTATAGAAACAATAAAATTGTAATTAAAAATGTTTTATTAATATTAAGTGAAAATAAAAGAAAGCATTGAAAATCGACATAGCAATTTTTGAAAGTGGACGTGATACATAAAAGTAAGTAAAATGGGTCCATGCCTATCTAGTACAGTTTGTTAGTTATGACCATTTATGTTATGAAATCGTCTTCAATAATAGCTATTTATGATGCACGTAAAGTAGGACTTTTTTGTATGAGCGTGAAGTTTGTTGAATGAGGCGCAGTCGAGTTCAACAAACATACGAGTACAAAAAAGCCCTTTACGAAAGTGTTTCATACAAAGTTTTTTCATTGACAGTTATTATATTGCCAAATTGTAGCAATTATATCATTAATTTGAATGTTTAATGATATGAATTGTCGTCGTATTATCAAATAAAGACTTCAGAGTAATATTTGACGCAAAATACTGTATTTTTCAAAAGTGCATCAATGTATGAACAGTGCGTAAAAAATTACTTTACGCACAGTTGATGATTTTACGCACAGGTGATTTTTTTACGCACTTTTGTTGTGTTGTATTACTTTACGCACTGTCAGCAGTGCGTAAAAGCTTAGTTTACGCACTGTCGTAGAAAAAATAAATGTTGGATAGTGATTTAGACAGGATTGATTTGGGAAGCTGAATACACTTGCGGAGAATAAATGAAGACGGGTTTTTTGTATAAAGTGTATAATTTCTAAATATGCTAAGCGCTTTCGACTTTCGTCATCTTCAGTGCTTCCTGAAAGTAAATACTCTGGTTGTGAGGGATTCTTGAAATTGAATTTATTGATTTGTAGGTTATGAAATTTGGTCAAATGTTTTAAAGTTAGATGAGTACTTACAAGTCAGGTAACAGGAAGAATTACAATTTTTGAAGTCATCATATGTATTTTATAAAATTTCTGGCTTAATTCCAACGAAAATCATGTTAGAATTTGAAGGCCATGTGGGTATGTCAAGTATTTTGAAAGACAAAATTACTTGATCTGTCATAGTCAAAGACTAAAATATAATACCAACTTATGTTAGTAGTAAATTGAAATGTTTGGTTATAAAAGGGTTGACAACATAATTGAACTGAAGGTTTTTCAAAATTAAACCTTTTAAGAAATTTGATACAAACAAAATTCAAAGAGCCACAAACCATGCCGTTGATATTCGCATAAGAAAGTATTTGGAAACGAATGCTCAACATATTGAACATTCATTAAAATGATTAACATAGTTTTTGTGGATTTGAAGGGGCAAATGAATCAGTTTGCCCCTTCAAGCTACTGTCTTTTAGCCTTTTGGCAATTAACTTTTCAAAATTAATATTTATGAAATATAATATCCAACTTGGCTTTTCATGTAGAAGGCGGTTATATGATCAAGCCTGTGGTTACTTTTAGTTACAATTTATTATTTACAGAAGTAAATTCATTAATTTATACCTCATTTATAACATCATCAAGAAATGTAACTGTGATTCATTATAAGAAGAAGTAGTACACATAAAATAAATCGATAGCAGTAAAAAAAACCTTTAGAAGCTGCTTTGACATCTGATTATACCAAATAAGGATAAGAAAAATGTAGTTGCCATGAATGTTGAATCGGAAACTGAAAAAGATATGATTAATTTCAGAAATGAAATAATGGACCAACCAGATGATAAAAAACCGGTCCCGATATTGAAAGTTATGAAATATTGCGGTTCTAAAACGAAAGAGACTGTAATAGCTGAATACTGTTTGATTGAGTTAGCTAGACAGAAACACTTCCTTGAGTTTCAGTCAAGGCTTCATCAACTGTCATCTGGGATTTATCAAACGATCATCAGGATATACAGGTTCAAATCATATATATTATGATAAATGTCCACTGGTCCAACGATATGTTGCTTCTACATATCATGTCTAGGATCCAGTTGTTCTTGAGAATGTCCAATTTGTCATATAACTGACACTGTCCGAAAAATGATATTCATCACTGGAGGAACAATATGTAAGTAAGAAGAACCGCCAGTTTGAAATATCTCACACAAAAGCATAATATATATGCAATAAAACTGGTCCTTGTGTTTCCATTGTTTGTTTATATTCCAGAAGAAAAACAATTGCTGATGACTTTGTAGTATAGCGCTGGCTACCAAGCTTGTTGTTGTTCGATTCGATAAGGCCACACCCACTCAACGCACTCTTTCCTTCTGGAGAGTCAAGACCCTCCGATATGCAACCATTGTGGCGTTATATGTATATGTCCAGGCTATAGAAACATGAGACAACTTTTCAACATATCAGAACAATTCTCTGATAACTTCAAAGATGCTACCAAGATCCAAAACCTCATAAAATTTCCTAAAAGCAATTAACATTTGTACAAAAATCTAAAATAGTGTACTTTCTTTCCATTACGTGACACCTGATTTTGTGATTTCGATCTTTCCTAATTTGGATGGAGCTAATGATCCTAAAAATCGATGCACCATACAAAAAAAAAACATTCGATTCTGAACAATATTTTCCCTTGACTTGCAATTCTACCGTAAGAAATAAAGTGATGGGATCATAATTTTTTAAAACAAAGCTTGCTTTTCATTCTTCCTCATATGGGTTAGTGAAAAATTCAATTTTGAGGGTTGCAATTCTGGTTTGGTATGAAGCAGAGGTTTTTAATCAAAAACGATTTTTTTGAGAAATCAATTATAAAATAGTTTTCCATATGCTGCGAACTTTATGGCGGACACTGTATATTATATTGAGTAAAAACGGTTCTCTTTTATTGATTACATAAAAATGGTTCTCTCAAGCGAGTGTTTGAAGAGTGCAGTTTTGAGGATTAACTCAGTGTAGGATGTAGCAATAATATTCTAGATGAATGTTAATATATCAAATCTTTCAAAATGGATTTAATTTCAGTATTGGAATATAACCAGGTGCAGTATTCAGAAAGGTTCTTCGACCTGTAAAATGAAAGATTAATCAACAAAAACATTGCATGTCAAAATCGGAATGAACTCAATTCTTATCATTTTGCCATCTTAAAGGGTGAAAATGAACACAAATACGTTATACATAATAGTTGCCACCAAAATTCTGCTATTTCTTAATATTCAAATTGCCACCGGAAATGGTCGCGAATCCAGCCTTCAGATAAATAGGACGCTGCTACTAAAATTTCAAATGTTTCCAGTTCTCTCAGCGAATCAATTCGGTTTTCTTTAGGCCATTTCGATGGACTTTCAAATGCGCAAGTTTGCTCCAATTTGACCATCTCTGGAGGTCAAGATCCCCATGGAGATGGCCGAATTTGAATCACCCCGTAATAAAAATTGGTAACCAATTAGACGCGATGACATAATCGAAAATAATTCGTCAGACTTTAAAATAATCATCATCAGTTTATCCGAATAGTATAATAATAATTGAGTTATTATATGTCGTGAGACCGAGGTCCCATCAGCGAGAAAATGATCCATCAGCCGTTAAGAAAAAGTAAAGCAATACACAACATTAATAATAGATTATACCACGAGTCAATAATGATAGCTAGGAGTAACATTCCGAGAGAAAAATAGCCATTATTGCGAGTAGTATACTCTACTTTACTCACAACTAATTTATTTATTTCAGATTTTTAGTGAACAACATTATTTGTGAATAAAATTCTGATAGGAAAATTCTTCTTCCATATCACTGCACATCTTCTTCTGGATTGTATGGGAAAATATCCAGTGCATATCCAGCAGGTAGATAAGCCTGCTATGCTTCTTTGTTGGCCTGTTATGGCAGGCTCTGACTGCTGTAATATCTCTAGTCAACGGGCTTCAAGGGATGAAATATCAGAAGAATTTTTCAGACTGGAGTCTGATATATTCTTAATTCGATGGTGGGAATATCGACTTGCTCTCGTAATGCGTTCAGCCGAATGCAGTCATGATAAGGAGTACCTTATTGTGCATCCTCTCCACATGACTTAATCCGAAAATAATGCGTCTGACTTCGAAATAATCATCATCAGCTTATCTGCGTAGTATAATAATTGAGTTATTATATGACGTGAGACCGAGGTCCCATCAGCGAGAAAATGATCCAATCACGCCGCTCCGCGTACCGTGTACCGGCCGAACGTAAACCTTCTGGCTTTTCCTGCGTCGGTGAAAATTCGTGAATGCCTCCTAATTCCTGCAGTTATCTTCCAATTCTCAGCGTCCTCTTTACATGGCGCTTCGTATGGTGACACGTGCGCCGGCAACTAACTGGACGTCTCCTTTCGCATACACTACCAGCATTAGATTATACGAGGCAGGGCGGTATTCAGGTTAACGCTTGTCCAGATGAGGTTCGCTCCAGAATTGTCCAGATATGTTTTACTTGTGCTGAGTCTTTCACAGCTATTATTTTTGTCCAAACTCGTTGTTCATCTGGTTTTTATATGTACTTTTCCTTTTTTGATAAATCATACCTGACCTAGATGGTGACTATAACATGACAAGTGAGAGCTCAGAAGTTGAAAGCCTCGGAAGATGAAGGACTTGGAAGTTGAAGGGCTCAGAAGTTGAAGGGACTAGATGTTTGTAACGTTTTTTTTTTACTATTAACTATTCAGAGTATATCAAAATTTTTAATCAATTCTTACATGCATTCTACCACTATTTGCCTTCTGCGTTTATTTAATAATTTTAAAACACTAACAATACCTAAATTGCTACCTAATTGTTGCTTCTCCGAGAGTGTATTCATTCCTTTGTAATCCATTCAATATATCATTTTACATTTACGTCATCATGTTTTGGTAACGTCATATTTCAAGTCCCAAGGTTATCAATTGTCACTCGTGATTCAGGTGTTTACTTTAGGAACTCTGTTTACATTTTTCATTCCACGCCTTGAGTGTGCGCAAACGGAATAGTCCATAAACTTGTGATTGTGTTGACTCCAGCATTCAGCTGGAGTAACTCGTAATGATCTTTTGTTAGCTTCGTAACCGAAGAGTCGAAATTGGTTATGCCCACCAGTATTACTCAGGCGTTTCATTTGAGGTTAGGCCTTCATAATATTTATCTATCCTGTGGAAAAAAATTATTGAGTTGAGAGTGTAATACTCTTCGAGAACAACAATGCACATTGCACACGGATTTGACTTGAAGTTTGAAGAAGAAGATTCATTAGCGAGAGATGAATCTGAAATAATTCTTGAAAAGTTATTAAAATTTCTGATTCCGTTTGAGTCCATAAAGGGATTCTATTTTGCAAAAGGTTCCAGTTTTCGTTTTCGTCGTTTGAATTGCTGTGTATGCATATTTCTGAACCTTACTGCTAGGGGGATTCTATACAAAGATTATCTTCAGGTAAGCCTCCTCGCACATGGTATTCTTCAAGTATTTGGCAATCCTTCATGTATTTTAGGATCCGATCAGTTAGGACTTCGAGTAATTGACCCAATGTGCCGCTGTTAACCCTTTGACCAGAATATTTTTATATCTGAAAGAGCCTACCGAAAGTATGTTCCACAGTGGGAGCACCTAGGCCTATTGTCGACATAGGAATTTATTTGGTCATCCAAGTTGCTGAACAAAATGTCAAGTTCTTGTTTCATTTCAGGGTTTATTTATAGGGAACTATGATATTTTTCCCATTACAGTATTTCTTTCCTTTCTAGAGGAAATTTCAGAACCCCCCGTTGATGTATGGTATGTCTTCCTGCAGTGGGACTCTGTGTCATATTGAATTCTACTTATCGACTGAATTCGATATGACTGGTACTCTGTGCACAAAAATTATCGCCTAGAGTCGACTATCGCGGTAGCAAGAAAGCAAGATGTCGAGACATGTCGTTTTCTGTTTTTATGTATGCCATATGTACAATAATTTCAAAAGCAAATATGCAAATAATATGAAATATTGATTAAAGAAGGTACGGAGTGAACACTGGCAAATAATACTCGATATAAATCTCCCATTTATATTTACAATTCGCAAGTCTTCATCACAAATCTAAAAAATATAATTTATATAAATATTTGCACATAACTAACGTAATGGTATCCTATTGGAATAATTATGTTCTTCAGGGAAGTTTCTTTCCCCCGATTAGCTTCAATTTAGGTTTTTTCCCGGTCATTTTCATGTTCTGACAAAGTATTTACAATAGCAATGGTCTCGATACAGACTGCTGAGCTATAGAAAGATCATGACTTCTACCTATTACTCTTTGGTATGATCCTGTTGCTCAAAAACTTACTTAATAGTGTTGAAAATATATTGAACCTTGAACCATATCTTCATTTACTCTAAAGAGTTCTTCAAACCTCGTATCATGTATTGAAAATGGATGTGACTCTTCTCTCATGAGTTTTCTCCCAATATTTTCTGAACGAATGTCTTCTAACCTTTCTTTTTCCTTCGGAGCTAATAAATTTAATCCGTTTATAGGCAAAATACTGCAATAATATCATATTTTATTCAAGTATATTAAAAAGCACATGAAACTACTAGCCGTTGAAAATAAAAATGCGCGACAGTGACAGTAATTTTGTACACAAGAATATGAAATGCCACTAGAATATTACCAAATTTTGGCAAATTCTTTTAAATCGGGTAGTACGTTGCCGAACAAACCCGATGTGCAGGCGACTGATGCACAGAGTGCCAAATAACGTGATCGTCGCTTGCGATAGTAGTAATCGACTGTAGAAAACGAGGGATAGAATTCTGTATGACACAGAGTCCCACTGCTGGTGACAATATTCTAATGAGTAGGGTATTAATGTACTGGTAGCGGAGACTGTCGAAGAAGCAACATTACAGCTTAGATCAACCTGGTTGTACCCTAGTTGACCCGACTCTGCACTCCAAGTACCAGATGTAGCACTAAGGATCATACCGTGTACTGATATCCTTATTATAGCATATCCTTCAACCCAATGCTAATGTGTGAACGCTACAAGGTAAGGTGCACCGTACTTTTGCGGATACCTTTCTCCTACTCTACAGCGGTAGATGTATTTTGTGGATACATTTAATACATTTTCTATTTACCTACTAGTAACTGTATAATCTCACTTAAGAGGTTTGTTAATGTTTGAAATATATTTGGCCATTGAACTGTACCTGTATACCAGTTGTAAGGTCATTTACAACGATTCTGATAATATTCAGGTATTCATTTAGCTAGTTAGTTTGGGGTGAGTAACAGTCATTTCACTACTATTATTTTCAATTTAATAATTATACTTCTTCAAGCAGTAAGCTGCTTATTTTAGAGTGTGGCAACTTTACTTTTTAATACTGTTCGTGTTATACGGAAATCAGTATAATTTAATAATCTGTTGGGTGAGCTTGCTTTCATATAGCTGGCACCCGCAATCTAACATCTCATCACAATTTATTTTGTTATGATCAACTCCCGTACTTGAGTTAGTCGCAAGACACCCTGTCACTCTGACAGCTTCGTTGCCATCATAAAATCATAAACCTAATAAAAAGTCGAGGCAAGTTGTAGGGATTTAAAATACTACGACTCAACTGGGGGATGCTTGCGCGTAGCGCTCAGATTCGCACGAAAACTGCGCGAAAAGCTCGGAAGTTGAAGGGACAAGAAGTGGAGGGGATTTATTTTAATACTTCGACTTCAATGAGATTGAAACCTTAATTGGACACCAATAATATGAATACTAGAATTTAAGAGGAGTTCATCGGATAGTTATCTCTTATTTGTCTTTGAATTCGTTCAAAACTATAATTGGGCGCCAATAATTTGAATACTATACTTCCTCAATGCGTTTAAAACTATCAACGGACATAAATAATACGAATTCACGACTTCAAGAGAGCTAAAGGAATGGGGTTTTCATGGAAGGATTTCTTTGTAACACTGCATTCAACCGCTACGACCATATCCCTTCCCACCCCACCTCCCACCACCAAAAAATTATAATTCTAGAATAGTGAGAGCTAGAGGAATGGGGTTTTCACGGATGGGTTTCATTTATTAGAAAATCCGGCTAGTAGAACCAAAATCCGGCTCGAAGGACCAAAAAATTTATATTTCGAGAACGGTAAGAGCTAGAGGGATGGGGTTTTCACCATTGGGTTTCTGTCAAAAATACACATTAAACCGGTGTATGTTTGAAAGTGGTTGACAATGTTTCACTTTGAGTAAGGTTATTCTGGACTTTCATTGTCTAAAAAACTGTTAAAATCTACAGGTAGAATCTACAGGTAGATTTTAACAGTTGGAACGTCGTGATTAAAAATTGCAGAGAATTTAATTTTTCTTTGTTCTTTTTTAGACAATGAAAGTCCAGAAAAACCTTACTCAAACCGGTGTATATTTCACCAATTGAGGAAAAGATAAAACGAAAAAAAAAGAAATCCGGTAAGTAGAACCAAAATCCATCCCGAAGGAACAAAAATATTGCTATATCAAGAACGGTGATAGCTATAGGGATGAAATTCTTATCGTTGGGTTTATATTGAAAATATGCATTCAACCAGTTTGAACATCATGTTTTACCGGTAACGAAAAAGTTCTGAGTAATTTTTTTCACTTTTTTGAGGATAACTCGTGAGTGAAGACTCTTAGGAGGATGGGATATGTACCATTGGGTTTGTGATGAGTAATTACTCCACCGACATAGACAGGTGAATTAATACATTGACGAAGTCATAAGGAACTGATTTTTTTATAAGTCTAATCTTTGATATATAGTTCCATAAAAGGCTAAATGCTGATATGAAAAATTAATTTTCCCTTTTTTGAATGTGTCCAAAATACTGTTCTCGACCTTCTCTATTGATTCTACATACTCCCCAAAACACCCAGTCCGAGATATGAATTAAAAAAAAATTCGCATTCATAAAATTATAACTTGACCCAAAAAAGTGTTCCCACAAAAATACATTTTATATGATATGGAAAAGAAGAAAGGATAGGAACTTTTTGTAGACCTGTTTAAGAACAATAAAACTGTCTATACACATTTTTTTGATATCTCGTTTCTTTGTCGAGCTATTGGTGTTTTTGAAAAATAAATTGGAATTTTTTTCAAAGCTCCTTATTTTTCTTTTTTTTTAATATTTCCTGGACTATTGATATTATGGACAAATACAATTACTTGTAGATTTTCTAGAGGTGATCAAAAAAGGTATCTTATAAAAATTGAAAATCTGTCGCCATCTTTGAGTCATTGGTGTTTTTATAAAAAAATAAACAATATTCCGTTTATTTTCAAAGATATCAAAAAAATCTCATGAAAACTTTCTTTTGATCTGTTTGAGGACAATAAAACTGTTGATATACATTTTTTTGATATCTCGTTTCGTTTTCGAGTTTTTGTTGTTTTTTCTTACGTTAGGAAAATAATAAAGGAATATGTAGTTATTTGTTCATAAAATTTTATAATCTGTATGGAACATTTTTATTACTATATTATGGAAAATGAAAAATATTTTCATATTTTGTCTGATTCCAAGAAAACTTTAGAAAAGACAATGTTTGGAAACACATATAAATGATACATTTACATTCGATTTTAAAAATTATCTACACCCAGGAGATATATCCACGATGGAATAGTTTATATTGATCATTTTAAGATCAATGAATGGACATATTCCTTTACATATTTAACTTTCATCAGGCAAAGTAATCAAAAATACATAGTTATTTGATCGAAAAATAGATGGACTCATATATAATATTTCCATTACTAAATTACGAAATATTTAAAATATTCATATTTTGCCTGATGCCAGAAAAACTTTGGTGAGACAATGGAAACATATAAATAAGTTCGATAAGAAGTTTCGATTTTCGAAATTATCATCACCCAGGAGATATATTAATGATAAAATGGTTTTTATTGATTATTTTGATCAATAAGTGAACATATTTTTTGAGATATTCCTATCTTATGTTAGGAAAAGTGTGCAAAAATTCATCGTTATTTGTTCATAAAATGTATTAATATGAATAAAACATTTTTATTACCATATTATGGAAAACAAACAATATTCACATTTTGTCTGATAACAGAAAAACTTTGGATAGACACAGTGTGGGAACACATGCAGGATGTTAGTAAATAAGTGCAACAAACTTCAGGAGGTGATTCTTCATGAAAAAATTATGACGGTTTATTATAGCTTTTGTCCGCAAATGCTTCGTATTCCGAGATAAGGGGTGTTGAAGTTTTTCTTAAAAAATGACTATTCATTTATTGCTCTGAAACCGGTAGAGATATGCAAATTGAATTTGGTGAGATTTAAGAGGTAGTTATTGCGCATTTTCTGACATGCAATTAATAATTTTAAGTTCATCATTGGCGCGCATACGGGTAGTGATTTAATTTTTTTAAGAAAAACGGATATTTCAAACTAACTGGGATATTTCAAACTAACAATCATTTTTGGATTCTTCGTTTAATTTGTGACACAAAGTCTTTTTTGTGTGTGGGGCGCCGTTTTAATGCAAAAAATAAAACATCTTAACGCGTATTTTTCATTTCTTTAATACTTCATCTAGAACTATTTAATAAAATAACATTAAACCAGAACAATAACAGAAAGTAACACTAATAAATGAATAGGCGCAAAGCTACAACAAATATTCAAAATGACCTCCCTCAGACGTGATACAAGATTCAACTCTTCGTCTCATTGATTGTCGTATTCGCGCAAATATTCCTGGTGTATTTCTTATTGTCTCACAGCCGGCTATAATTCAATTCCTCGGGTCTTCAAAATTTTCGATGGGAGTGGAATAAACTAAAGATTTAAGAAAACCCCAAATGCAAAAATCTAGAGTATTCAAATCCGGTGATCGAGCAGGCTAATGTTCCGTACCTCCCCTACCTATTCAACGATTTGGATATACTGTATCTGAGTGATTACGTACATTAATGCTAAAATGGGCTGGTGCACATCATGCATGAATCATGAGTGTCGTTTCAGCTCTAGTATGATTTCTTCATGAAGAACAGGTAACTATTCCTGTAGGAAATGAACGTAAGAGTCGCCTGTTAGTCGTTGTGGTAGGAAATATGGACCGACTAAATTATCATCAATTACCCCAAGCCATAGATTTACTGAAAACTTATGCTGAAAATGAGCTTCAAAGATTCCATGTGGATTTTACTCAGCCCAGAAGTGATTGTTATGGAAATTTCGTATACCTACACTGTCGTCCAAAATAAGCTTCGTCAGTAAACAAAACGCCATTTAAAAAATTATGAATTTGAGCGATTTGATGAAGAATCCAATGGCAAAAAACTAGGCGCGGAAGAAGGTCTCTAGGCAGTAGAGCTTGCACACGTTGAATATGGAACAATTGCTGTTCTTTGAGAATTTCAAATACAGTGAAGTTGCTTACATTCAATATGTTGGCATTTGTTCGAGTACTTGTTTCAGGTGACTCCGCAATTAACAGGTCGTACTTCTCGAGGTCACCCGCAGTCAGCCGTTTGTTAATTTAATGTACCATTTTCGCGCAAACGGTGGTGAAGATGAGCAAATATTGTATGATGGGGTACCCTACGTTCTGGATACAACTCAGCATACAATCGTCGAGCTTGCCGACCATTTCCATCACTTCGACCATAGACAAAATGCATGTCTCACAATTCCGCATTTGTATAATTTTCCATTCTTTTCGATAAAGGAAAATTTAATTACTTAGTAATATTAATTTTATAACAAACTGAAAGCCTAAAAACGATGAAACGGTAATTTGTCATTTCATTGAAATATTCGTATTTAAGAATGTTGACAGTATCCTACAAGCGTCGCTACTAGATAATGTGTTAAAGAAATGAAAAATACGCGTTAAGAAGTTTTATTTTTTTGTATAAAAACGACGCCCTACACAAAAAAATGCAAGAGAGATTTGTTGTCACAAATTGAATTAAGAATCCAAAAATGATTGTATGTTTGAAATATCTCAGTGGCGTACCATTTTTTTAAAAATTGTGATCATTACCCGTATGCGCGCCAATGATGAACATAAAATACTTGATGGTACGTCAGAAAATGCGCAATAACTACCTGTTGAGACCAGAAGAAAAACTACCCGTTTGACTCCGGTTCTCTGAGTTCGACAATATATCAAACGTGAACTGTTCGTACACCGATTAGAGCAAACCACAACAACAGCAATATCAGTAATTATCAGCAATAAACAGATACTTTTTATTGACGTTGATACAATTTTCAAAAACTCTATGACTTTTTCCTGACAGTACAATTCTTGATCAAAAAATATTACAGGGTGGTTATTTGTAATACAATTTCTCACAAAAAATTATGTTTCAAATTTGGCAGGTTTTCTTGAAATTCTACCACTACGCGTTATGACGGAATCGGGTGCTCTGCTTTTTGACACTCCCGAATCACCCGACAGCACTTGCGAAACACTATCATTATCGGATGCTCTGCTTTTAGAATTCACTCCCGCACTATCATCTTCTTCATCTGAAAGACATGGCGACTGAGATTCTTCTGCAACTTGTTCCAATCGTGCTTTAACAGAAACATCCCGATCCAAACACTCCAAAGGAAACAGCTTCTGGACTGGTCGTAGAATTTGACCGCTCTTAGTCTGAACTCGAACCAGTCGAACAACTCCATCTTTCCCAGGTAGAAGTTCAATCATTCGTCCCATTGACCACTCAATGCGCTTCTGATTATCGTTACCCACTAGAACAATTTCACCAAGCAAGACACTTCGTGACATTTTCTTTGATGCAATTTTCAGCGTTCCCAAATACTCATTTCTAAAACGTCGACGTAGATCATCTCTTAATTTTTGTTTTTGTCTCAGTCTACGACATAGCGATTTTCTGTCTATTTGGTCACAATCAGGCATACCATATTTATTACCAAGATCATTTAAAAACATGGCTGGAGTCAAGGCAACTAGATCAGTGGGATCGTTAGATACATAAGTAATTGGTCTACTGTTCACTACAGCTTCACACTCGCAAACCAAAGTTATCAAATCTTCATAGTCCAAGGAAGCTCGACCCAGAACTTTTCGGAGGAGAGTCTTCACAACACCAACTAAGCGTTCCCAAAACCCTCTCCACCATGCGGCTGTCGGAGGGTTAAAACGCCAAGTAATACGCTGCGCCGAACATTGTTCCGAAATTGTGGACAAATCAAGTTTTTTAAATGCATTTTCTAGGCCAACGAAACATTTACCATTGTCACTAAAAATTGTCTTTGGTCGACCTCTGCGAGCAACGAAACGTCTTAACGCCGACATAAAAGCAATAGTCGACAGAGAAGTAGTTAGTTCGAGTTGCACCGCACGATAAACCGCACAAGTAAATAGACAAATATAAGCTTTGTCCCCGTTTCTCAAAAAAAAAGGTCTAGCAAAGTCAATACCTGTTACTTCAAACACATTGGCATCGCGAACCCTATCGATTGGTAAAGGTGGCGAGTTAACAGTCAAATGTTTTGCATTGAATCTCCTACACGTAAAGCATTTACCAATTACAGATCGAATAACACGACGTCCACCGAGTGCCCAATACCGCTCTCGAAGAATACTCATCAATCCTTGAGTTCCTACATGACAAGACCATACGTGTTCCTGGAAAATAATTTGATGAACTGTAGGATGTTTGGCAGGAAGTAAAATAGGAAAACGAAAACTTTCTGAGTCGGTACGTGACGATACTCCAGATTTGAGACGAATCAATCCATTTTCATCACAGAAAGGAGATAGATTAACAATGGTTTTATCCTTTCCTTTGTCTGGAAAAGACTCCTCTTGAACAATTTTTAAAATAAAGATTTCAGCAGTGTTTAATTCTTCGCAAGTTAGTGGTCCACATTTCCTGTTAGCTTTTCCAGTTTTTATATTAAATATGAATCTGAAGACAGCAGCCACTAGTTTTACTGTTTGGAAGAATTCTGAAAAAACAGTTAAATGCCAAAAATCAGAACTATCATTACTAAGAAGTGTAGCAATCAACTTTTTCTTACGCTCACTGAAGACTTCTTCATTGCAGTTGACATTTTCACTAGGCCACTTATCTGGCATTTCATAAAGCCATGCTGGCCCCTCCCACCATCTCGATCGGAGTAAATATTTTGGAGAACAACCATGTGACGGAAGGTCTGCAGGATTGTGAATCCCAGGAATATGTCTCCATGCATCTGAAGGGGTTAAACTACGAATTTCCGCAGTTCTATTCCAAACAAACGTAGCCCATTCTTCTTTTCTTTGGATCCAGTAAATCACCGTAGAAGAATCACTCCAAAAATAACTTGCTATCCGTTTAAATTCCAAATTATCTATGACATTTCTATACAGCCTTGCGCCAATTGTTGCTGCAAGTAACTCTAGCCGTGGAATTGTCAAAACTTTACCTTTCTTATGTATAGGAGCCAATCTAGATTTGGCTGCTAAGAGGTGAACAGTTACTTGCTCATTCTCTACAACACGTAAAAATACAACCGCTGAATAGGCTGTGGAACTGGCATCACAGAAGGTATGAATAGAGCAGACGAAATTAGAACTTGTATCAATATGAACCCATCTAGGAATAGCTATTTGAAGTAGACTAGGTAGTTCATCATACCAATTTCTAATTTTCACAGCTGTTTCTTCATCTACAGGCTTGTCCCAGGTAAGGTTCTTCTTCCACGTTTCTTATAACAACAATTTTGGAACCAATGTAGCAGGGCACACAAAACCGATAGGGTCAAAGACACTTTGAGCCATTGATAAGATTAATCTTTTTGTAATGCATTTGCGATAACATTGGATCTTGCGCTGGAGTTGGATTTTCTGTTGATGGTTGTGTTGGATTTTCTGTTGATGGTTGGGTTGGATTTTCTGTTGATGGTTGTGTTGGATTTTCTGTTGATGGTTGTATTGGATTTTCTGTTGATGGCTGTGCTGGATTTTCTGTTGATGGTTGTGTTGGATTTTCTGTTGAGGGTTAGGTTGGTGCTGTAGATGCATGAATTCCAAAATCGTGATATCTGAAGATATAGCGATTGAAGGGTACCAAGCCAGTTTTTTTGAAAGCTTTTGATGATACTTCCATTGTAGCAGCTTGACTGTAAGCTTTACCAAACAATGCAGCAACAACATATGGTGAAACCGTACTCAGGTGGTTTTCACGTAACCAGTTTTCTATTTCTTGAGCATAATAAGTTTTCAAAGGCGACATAAATCCAACGTCTAGAGGTTGCATTTTATGGGTAGAGTGTGGGGGTAGGTATATAATGGTTACGTGGTTTTGCTTGGCTAAATCTATTAGTTCAATATTGCGTGTGTGGGAGTAGTGTCCATCTAAAATGAGTAGGATAGGATCAGATGCACTTGGTTTAACAAATTCTAACCACCTTGTGAAGCTATCACTTGTGACCCATCCAGATTTATGACAATTGTGAATTGATCCCATCATTAATTACTGCTTCATATTCTTTCGAGGAAAGATAATCATAGGTGGTACAAAAACACCGGTAGAATTCATACAGGTAACTACTGTTATTAAGTGTCCCCTCTCTGCTGATGTTAGGGATGATTTTTGTTTTTTCCCTTTTAGAGAAATAACTCTACTATGTTTATGTTGAACGATGGTTACACCGGTCTCATCGACATGAATATTCTGTGAGTTGCATTCTGGAATTTATTAAACTCCTGTTCGTACATATAAAAAAACTTGGATACATTTTCCGGTGAAAAGGATTTGACACGAGCTGCTGACATTCCTTGTGGTGTTCGCATGGATAGTAGGGGGTGTCTCCTTAAAAACAAACGTATCTAACCATTTTATTTCTGCAGTCTCTTTATGCGAGTTAAATTGGTGTCTGATACCGTTTCTTATGGCTAACTGAAAAGCCAAACGTTTAATATCTCTAGATCGTAATCCAAAAAATCGTTCCTCCATATTCAACGCATATTGGACTAATTCTCTTTCTAGTTCAGGAGGCAGAACTGTTTCGCGGCCAATTTTTGTGGTGAGTAGCTCTTCTATATTTTTATTTGACTTCACATACCTTTCAACTGTACCTTTAGGTACTCCAAATATTTTTGATGTTTCTGTTTTTCTTTTACTGCGTCAACAGCTCTTTTCATGTCATTATGATTCCATAATTTACGTTTCTTTAGTGCTGGCATCTGTAAAATCGTTTATATATAAGTGTATGGTGTATTCAAACATTGTTTATGCTATTTTTTATCATTTATATAACAGAATATGCACAGCTAGATAATTAACATGTTTTTACAGTACTTCCTATCAAGGGTTCTAATTTGAGATATTCTGAAATTGAGTTTCCAGTACTATCTCAAATTCGGAAAAAAAAATTTAACAGCTATATTTTGGTTATAACTGCTACAAAATGAGTTTTTGCATGACAGCATAGTGGCTTTAAGATTATTTGTTAATCCCTACTACAGTGGAATGATGACCTTACCTTACAAAAATATTTTCAGATACAACAGTCACTCACAAATTTTTCCAGCACACAAAAATGGATAGATGTACACTGCTTGGGAATCATGTGGTACCTGACAAAAACAACAAGTTCACAGACTCTATTTGGCCTAAAACCCCGAACTTTTGCACGTTGTACGTAGATGACACTAGCCATTCTGCCAGGAAGCTACTGTCTCAAATTAGGCTCCTATCTCACATTTGGTTCTTTTTCTCTATAAATAATATATTTACATTCGTTTTTCAAAAGTATCAACACGCAGGAGATATATCCACGATGGAATAGTTTATATCAATTATTTTGATCAATATATGAATATATTTCTTTAGAAAGGTATTCAACTTACTACAAAGTATGCAAAATTACATAGTTATTTGGTCGTAAAATGGATAGAATTGAAAATAATATTTTCACTACTATGTTAAGAAATATGTAAAACATTCATATCTTGCCTGATGCCGGAAAAAATTTGGAGAGACGATACTTGGAAACACAGATAAATAAAATTTTTAGGCTTATTCGATTTTCAAACTTTTTATCACTCAATTATATTATTATATTAATGATGAAATAATTTTTATTGATTATGTTGATCAATAATTTCACATATTTTTTGGTGTATATAACTTACGTCTGGCAAAATATACAAAAGTACGTAGTTATTTGGTCATGATATTGATTAGATTGCAAATTATTGAGAAGACAATATTTAAAAAATATGTGTGAATGCAATCTTCAAAGTTATCATCGCTCAATAACTGATATATCCATGATTATGCAGTTTTTATCATTCAATTTCATCAAAAATGTAACATAATTGAAATGTTAAGGCGAACTTTTGACGTGAAATGGGTTAATTTTGGTATATCATTTAGTCATGAGTATGATCAATTTTTGAAGTACGTATCGGTTAAGTTCATTCATGTTTGCCAGAAAAGACATATAAATCAAATATCAGATTTTTTGGAGAAATTTGCCAAATTGAGGGTTAAGCGATGTTGAGAGCCACTGGCAGATCTACAATTACGCCTCTCCGTACAAACCGAGCGTTCTCCTGCCGCGTACGTACCGCGTAGGAGCGGAGGGAGAGCGAGAAGGAGCGGTGAAGAATCGTCGTTAGAATTTGCATCGCCCTATCTCCTGATATATGGCCAGCGGCAGTCGGAGCCTTATCTGCGCTGTCCACCCCGGCCGACCACTCTACCAAGTGCTAAAGTTTAATTTATAGTCACCGCACTGCATTGTCACGTCTTACAGATGACTGAGGCTAGTTCCTGCCGCCGACTTCCTCTCTGTTCCTGCTAACGCACGTCGTTGCTGTGCTCTAACTACCAGTGACTTGGTTCGGGCTCCCTCCGCAGGAAACTGTACGTTTGGAATATTTTAATGAGCGTCCTAATGGGCGAGGAGACCTTTCCCTCAAAATTGTTTTTGAAGCGAAAGTCGGCGACATGCAGGTGGCCATTATTCGCAATTTACTTATTTTAATATACAGGGTGACCCAGGGTTGAACCGCCAAACGCTTAGGATCGGTTGTTCAGGTGAAAAGGAAACTTTGTTTCCCATGAGAATGTGTTCTAACTTGCTTCGTTTTCGAAATACAGAGTGTTTCAACGTTTTTAGAAAAATATCAGTTTTTTATTAATTATTTATGAACCAATTTGCTGATTTTAATAAATACTGGCATGCTTATTTGCGGTAATAAGGGCTTTCTTCTGAAGTACTTATAATGGAAAGTTTAATGACAGTGGCGTCCCAAAGGGAAATATTTATTGATATTAGAACAAATTATTGTACTCCAATGTGTTTTCGTATGCTTAATTTTTTTAGGATTGAGCAGTTTGATATTCAATATCTTTTTATTTGTCTAATTTTTTTTTGTATCTCACTTAATTTTTTGGAAACAATTTTAAAACCGTTTCCTTGCATGCAACACGAAAAAAGTACATATCTAAGTGATTGATAATAGGACAAATTTAATTATTTAAATTTTTTATGAAACAGAAATACAAAAATTCCCTGTATAACGGCTAAGCCCAACTTCTGCTGTGAGTCAAAATAAGGTTGTCCACCAGGAGTAAATCTGAAAAGGTAATAGATACAGTTTTGGTTGAATGGGAAAAAGTTGCGCCTCAGATGGGCCATCTATATGGAAGTATGAAGGTTCCAAAAGTATTCTTGATTTTCAAACTATTTTGGAAAAACTGAATTTTTCGATTTTTATTTTATATTTTTCAATGTTATCGTCCGAGCTGTACCATAATTCTTCACAGAAACTTTTCATAATCTTTCTTGTGATGATATCAATTTCAATGGCCGACGTTTCGTTTTCGAACAACCATCATCATGGTAGTTTTATTATAGTTTATTATCAGATCATCTGGAATTTAGATCGGATGAAAATCAAAAGTTTAGGTAGATATGTTAAATGACTGGTGAAAAGTATTTTAAAAAATCATTGGATTCAGAAAGAAAAATAATTAAAAAACAGTAATTTTCGGAAAATTATTTAATTAAATTAAATTGACGTCGGACAATAAAACTGATATCATCACAAGAAAACTTTTTTATCTTGTTCCAGCTCTGACAATAACACCAGAAAAAAATAAAATGTTAAATTGAAAAATTCAGTTTTTCTAAAATAATTATTTCTGAAAGTTTCGTACTCCAATATAGACGACCCTTTTGTTTTGCAACTTTTTTCCCATCTAACCAAAAGTGTATCTATTTCCATTTCAAATATCCCCGTAGCGGACAACCTTATCCCGGGCTCACTGTGGTGGTTGATGGTGTTTCATCTGACACTCTACCTATAAATGCTGGTGTTCCGCGGGGATCCATTTTAGCACCAACACTGTTTCTCCTTCACATCAATGATTTGTTGGGAGCTACCTCATGCCCAGTGCATATCTTTGCGGACGATAGTACATTCTCTTCTAAAGTTCCGATATAAGCCCATAAGCACTACTCGAAGCCACACATTTTGTCGTTTAGAAAATAAATTATGTCTGGGGGCACTGGGCTCTTACTCTATTACAATCATATTCCATCTATACTAATTCTTCACAAGATTTATATTAATAGTACAGTTACTGTTATTCTGTATGTTAATTCCAATCGATGATTTTGATAACCAATATCCAGTGGTTTTAACCTGGCACTAATCTAGTTGAAATGATTTTTAGCACACAAGCAGTTTTTGAGGAGTACGTTGAGAAAAAACAATGTTCTGCACGCGAGCAGCTATGGAAAGTGGGGAAAACTCCTGGGAAAATTCGGAAATTCGGTATTCCACCAATAACTTGGGAGAGCATGAAAATTTCGACATAATCTAAAGGAACAAACTTGTAGAACGTACGAATCTCCACAAAAAAGGTATTTACACCTTTATTCAAAAATTTCTTCCTATTAGAGATAATGAGTTATTTTTTCAGATTTCCGCGCGAACAACTCGGAATTTCATAAGATTTACCCCGACGCTTGTCTAAAATCTCTTTATCTCCCTTGTTATTGGTGAAAAATTCATAAACTGAACGGTGTTTTGAAGGGAAATCCTTCAACAATTATCATATATAAATATCTGGCGGGCGTCGGCAGAAGTGTTTGTATATGATATTCGAAGGTGAAATCAAATTTGAACGAAGCAGATATAACATTCATTCCCAATTCATCTAAATCAAGTTTTTCTGTATCAATTGTTTTTAAGTTCGTTCATTTTTCATGTCTGATGTCTATACAATCGACGTAACTATATAAAGGTGAATATTTTAGGAAAAGCGTACTTGTGATTTTATTGCCAAGACTCTCTACTTCCAGAATATGTATACCTCTGATGTCAAAGATTTCATTCATTATTTCCTTTATTTCCTGGATGTTTCCCAAAACGGATCAAAATTCTCCTGATAAGTCTGGCGAGTTATCTTATCGACTATAGACTTATAAGATTTGACAATCTGTAGTTGAGAAGGTGATCTTTCTCGCGGTGTTTTTCATTTTTTTTTTTGAAAATCTCGGGCCAGTTTTATTTTGAAATTCCAACCGGCAATATCCCACCTCGGTACGAATCGGAACAAATGTTCGCGGGGCGCCACTGTCGACTCAATCGGATGACGTTTGCTCCGCATGATGTGTTGTAAACAAACAAGTCTGTTTGGTGATGTTTTTCTGAAAAACTTCATGAAAAGTTGTGTCAAAGAGTATACATATATTATAATATCTGTGTTTTCATATTGTGTGATTCCGCGAAATGTTACATTTGTCAAAAAACATTGAAAGAGGGTGAAGTGTTGCTCTTGAAAGAAATGATGACAGATACAGGGCCATTAAACATTCATCAGAGTTGGAAGTGCACCGTATTTGTTACCAAAATTGTAGCGTACCAGAAATAAAGAACTCCAACATAATAATGCTGAATTTCCTCTAGTCATGCCAAATTTTTCATTTAGTCCACCTGAAAAGAAACTAAGGAGAAGTGCTGGTGAATTTGATTACCAACAATATTGCTTTTTTGTGATGAAAACCTGGATGAACAGAATTCAGCAAAACAGGAATATCCCAATATTGTCAATTCGAAAATTCCAATTTCTTATAAGCTTCATTTTATTTCAATCGATGTCCGATGCTAGTTGATAAGACATTCTTTAGCGATTATTGCAAAACCGTTAAAGAATAAAATCGGCTTCGGTAAATGATTGCAACTCTTAGAATTTGCGAGAAAATTCAGAATCATCAATCTTTTGTAACTAGCAAATGAACTTTACAACAAACAATTGCCGTGCCAATCTGAATTCAGTCCACTCAAAACACGAAATCTCAAAGTTACAGCCCAATTACTTGAGCATGTGCGTCGCCCACCTCGATCCAGGGGCCCATTACTGAGAAACCACACTTCAGGGACACGTTTCTCAAAAATTAAAAAGTTTTAGAAAAAACAAGTCGAGGCTTTTTTGTGAAGGACCCTACAAGTTTGTTTTGACACATTATTGATGGAATACCGATTTTCCGAAAATTCCAGGGAAATTTCCCCACTTTCCATAGGTGCTCGCGTGCAGAACAATTTTTTTTCTAAAAATACTATTCAAATACTACCGTGTACCAAAAATCATTTCTATATACTGGTTTTAGTGTGGTTCTACTGGTTTTAGTCTCGACATTTTTACATTTCTTGATACAACCACTAAAAATACCATTTCCAATTTTCACTGTAAGTGCCAAAACAATAAAAATTGGACGTTTGCTTTCAGAACGTTATTAATAAAGGGTATTTTCATTTTTATATCCAAAAACCAAGTTATTGGAAAAAATCATATAGACAACTCGCGCGGTTTTATAACTCGACTACTGCTCGTTATGAAAACTTTTCGTGCGTGCCAAAAAGGAATGGAGAATGAACTCAATTGAATCGTTGAAATTTTGTTGGAAAAAAATTGAAGACCAAAAAAGTAAGTTTTACATTTGAGAGGAATCATGAAAAGTCCAATCATTCTGAAAGTGCTCTAAAAAAGAACATAGTCTTTGAAAATTGCTTCGAGGACTATAAAGTTATAAATGTACGTCAGGATCTGTTGCCTTTTATATTTCGGGATTGGACAACCCTAGTGTTGTAATCTGGCAACTGACAGCTCTATCGTAAAGTTTGGCCTTTTTCAGGTTATGCGTACTCAGAACGTTTTGACATACGAGCACTATTTGTGTTGTTTATTGTTTTTTGAAAGATGCGTCTAGGCCAAAGAATTGAATTAAATCGTGAACATTTTCGGGCTATTATTTTTTACAACTTTCGACGTGGATTAACTCAGCAACAGTGCATGGATGAACTTAATTCAATTTTTGGCGATGAAGCTCCATCAAGGACCAGTGTTTATAGATGGTATCGTAAATTCAATCGAGGTTGTAGTTCGCTCCTAGACGAATTTCGTGAAGGTCGTTCAAAATCAGTTGTTCCGGAAACCATTGATGCTGTGCGCGAACTGATGTTGAGAGATCGTCATGTGACCTATTGTGAGATTGAGACAACCTTAAGCATGAGTGGGACCAGCATACATTCAATATTGCATGAACATTTGACTGTCAGAAAAATTTGTTCGCGTTGGATCCCACACAATTTGTCAATCGTTCAAAAAAAGGCTCGTGTCGATTGGTCGAAAGAAATGCTCAAAAAATACGATCGCGGTGCCTCGAAACATGTCTATGACATTGTGACAGGTGACGAATCGTGGATTTACGCGTATGAGCACGAAAGTAAACAGCAGTCGACTGTATGGGTGTTTCAAGATGAGCCAAAGCCAACAAAAGTTGTTCGCGCACGAAGCACTTCCAAGCAACTGGTCGCCTGTTTTTAACGAAAAAACTGGATATGTCGCTACCGTATACTACTAGAACAATGCAGAACAGTCAATTCTGAGTGGTACACAACCATTTGTCTGCCAGTTGTCTTCCAAGGAATGAGGAAAACCAACCGCCAAAGACGGATCACTCTTCACCACGCGCATTGTCGTGGTGCTCGCACACATCGGCTCAAACAACTGCATTTTTGAGCACTCAAAACGTCGATTTGATAAGTTATCCGCGGTATAGTCCTGACTTGGCACCGAATGACTTCTTTTTATTCCCGTACGTAAAAAATAAACTGAGAGGTCAACGTTTTTCGACATCTGCAGAAGCGGTTGATGCGTTCAGAATGCATGTTTCGGATATACCTCAATCAGAGTGGAAAACGTGTTCCGACAATTGGTTCAAACGCGTGCAGAAGTGTATACATCTTCATGGGGAATATTTTGAAAAAGAATAAAGCGATTTTCGATGATTAATATTTGTTTTTGTTCTTTAATCCCGAAATATCAAAGGCAACCCTCGTATAAAGTAAATTTAGTTACACTACTATTTGGAAGTAATAAACTTTGTTAGAATGATTCACCCTCAAATTCAAACGTACTGTAACTACGCCTTTCTATTTCCTCCCGGAGCCATAAAAGACCAAGACCGGATGAAATATAGCGCAAATCCAGATTTGCATCGAGCCTATTACGAGTCCGGCTGATAGTGGACGAGACTTAGCGTCGGATATGTTAGCTGGACCGTCGTCCCCCTCTATCTATCGCTTATACATTCAAAGAATCGCTGCGTCGACATTTACTGTGTCAGAGATCATCCATTCATTTCCGACAAGAAAATACGCTCACTTTCCCTTCGCTTTCGCCCTTCATCAACAAGAATCGCGCGCGGCAAATGAGGCTAATAAGACGGTGCTAAAGACCAGCTGAATAAACGATAATACCTCGTGTATCAAGTAATACTTGTTAGAGACATTTCAAGAGGTTGGAAGGGTTCAACTTGACATATCAGAGAGATTTTGTAGGTGTTAAGTGAGATTTTCAATATTTTCTCGCAAAAAACTATTGATATTGTGTTCAAAGCAACATGTTCTTTTCATATCTCACCATAATGAGTGAATATGATTTTAGGTCAGCTATAAATGAATATACAATGGCTCAGGGCAACAGCAAGAGCTGTCTTGATCATTGCTTCATCAAAACGAAAAAAGTGGAAGATAACCTCAAACCATTTATACTGAGAACCCCTGTTACAGATCACTATACTATCATTCTCAATCTGAATCTCAAAGAAAACAAAAGTCGAGAAAATGAAAACAAAAAGGAGCCCATGGATAACAAAGGCGATTATGAATTCCATAATGAATAGGGACAAAATGTACAAAAAACTTACTAAAAACCCTGATAACGAAGATTTAAAAAACAATTCACTAAATACAGAAATCAATTAACTATGTTGATTAAAACTGCCAAAAGTCAGTATTTCAAAAATAAAATATCTAATAGCCAATATAATAATAAAAATATCTGGAATATTGTAAATGAACTCACACACTCTGAAAAACAACCTGGGGTTTTAAAAGAAATCATAACGAATGAAAAAACTCTAGTTGAAAACATAGAAATATCGAACGCATTTGTAAATTACTTCACGAATGTGGTGGCGAAACTTGCGAACAAAATAAAAGAAACAAATTATAAACCAGCCAGAAATATTAAAAATCATACTAATTCTTGACACCAACAGATGCTAAGGAGATACATGAACTTATAATGAATTTGAAAAATAATAAATCTCCTGGGTTTGATGGAATAACATCTGAAATTTTGAAAGGAATAGCCGATGATATCCGAACAGATTTCATACATTGTTCCGTCTTCATCATTTTTTGTTTGTATCTGTCTAATTATATCTTTTCTTTTTTTTTCTCATCTATTATTATTATCGCGACTGTGTTTCATATGCTGTGAAATATATGGAGCGTGCCTCGTACATGGCAGAAGATGTGATCCTGCTAAATACACAATCGACACTCTACACTTGAATTGTACTTCGTTTGCGAATATAGACTCGAACGGCTCGTGCAAACCCATAACTCGTATTATTATTATTAGCTGGCCAGCTAGGGCAGTTATAGTTACGTACCGAAGAAGTTGCATTGTGATAGATCCAGAACCATCACACTCCTTATCACAGGTGAGAACCACAGCATCGTTTATCAGGTTTTTCTCAAATTTACTCCACAAGAAATAGTGAAAATTATAATAAGCCAAGAACTATCAACAATTATTATTATACAGTCCACTTGAAGTTGCTACATACATAATTAATAATATTTTTATAACTGGTATTTTGCCAAAACAATTCAAAAGAGCACTCATCAAACCGATTCATAAATCTGGCCCAAGAAACTTGACCAAAAACTAAAGTACTATATCGATAATCTCTACTATTGCAAAAATATTCGAAAAAACTTTGAAACACAGATTACAATGTATATTGAAAAATATAACATTATCAGTAGCCGGCAATTTGGTTTTCAAAAAAATAAGTCAACACAGGACGCAATTGCGTATGTTATATCAAAAATCTATAAGTCACTAGACAACGGGAAAAAACGATAGGTGTATTTCTAGATCTGGCCAAAGCGTTTGATACGGTAAGTCACAAGCAGCTCTTAGACGTATTAGAGGATTTGGGTTGTCGAAGAGTGGTAAAAAAAGTTAATAGAAAACTACTTGAGTGACCGATACAACAAGTAATAGTAAATGACTGCATCAGTGAGGAGAAAATTGTTGAAAAACTGATTACTGGGTTTACTGGTTTATAAAAATAAAAAGAAAAGGGCCATTATTTTTGACATCTATTTATTTTATTTACAAACTGGAAATTGACATATTATGACAACAAGATTTGGAACGAGAAAGCTGCAACCCCTTCTGAGATTGAAAGATGTATCACAGGCGTACCAACTGAGCTGGAAAAGGTAAAATAAACAAAAAACAAAATCATAAATACGAACAAGTCAGTGCAAAAATTACATATAATGATAATAAATAATAATAAATTGAAAAAACAAATAAAAAGAAAAAAATATATATAACATATTTTATTATTAGTTCTCATCAAAATTACAGGAATATTTCAATCACTTGACATTTTGTTTCAATTATACATATAAAATTATCGATTTTCCACATTTTCAAAATATCTCTAGACAGTAAATATTTTTTTCGTCTAACTTAAAAATCGGTTTTTGTAAGAAAATAGCCACTTACCTCATAAGATGAGGAGTTTTTTATTCTTTACAGAAGTTGATGCTGTTCCTAATAGTAAAATTGCACCAACAGCACAGTTTTTTTCAATAAACTTTACTTTGATGTCCACCCAGTGATGTGTATTCAATGAATGTTTCATGTTTCTAATTGAAATTTGCAATCGCAAAAACCTTGCCCTTTCATACATTAGAGTTCCATATTAAAAGTTGTAAATTTCACCTAGTATTAATGTTACCTGAAAATACAAAAGAAAGTACATTTTGAAAAAGTAGAGGAAAATTACACATTAGAAACACTTTAAAACTTTTCCAGAACAACGTGAAATCACTTTGTTAAGACACAAAATAGATACATGAAAATCATTAACTGAAAAAGCAGTACATTTTGGGTATTATAATTCAGGTACTGGTACTGTTGTAACATTTTACAAAATCGATTCAGGTAATAACGTTGGTCCCAAACAGTGATAAATTCATTCGGCTGACTGCTAGCCGATATTCCATCCATCGATAAATGTGTCAAACGACAGCCTGACCAATTCCTAAGACATTTCGTCCTTGGAAGTTTGCTAACTAGGAATATGACAGCAGTTCGTTTACCCACCGTAACAGGCTAACAAATCATGGTGGGCTATATACCGCGCGCAATAATCAACGTCATTTACATAAATTTTACAGATCTGGTTTTTATAGTGTAGAATCAACACTAGACAAAAGGAGCAGGATACAGCGACACCTGCAGGCTGTGGAGGGACCATTCCTGCCAGCCATAATGGAAGCTTAAGAAGCATCACATGTAGACTCCTTCCGAGGATCACACCTTGATATGCGAAGGCTGAATATACACATTACCACACAAACAAAACGAACATAGAATATAACAGGACACATGGACAAAATACATCCCTCAAAAACACAAAGGAACCTAGAAGGAGCTCGCACAACCACATAGCCAGACGCGACAATAAACGAGGACAGATATAGGGACTACGGAATAGCAAAAACTGACAAGACCACATAAAATGGATGAACATAATCCATAAAGGTAAAAATTGCTATGATGAGGAACTCATAGGGAGATAAACAAGGTCACAAGACATAAAGTTTCACATACTCGCAAAAAACATACATACGATATAAGTATAATAGTAAATAGGTTGAGTAATGACAGAAACACATCCAAGAAAAGTCAGATATCCAAAGACTAGAGATAGTCCACACTCCACATGAGCCGAACGGATAGAAAAACGATGCAAACATACAAAACACAAACAAAAGCAAAACAAGAATTAAAAGAGAAAAAACGGCTCTCAAAATAGACTGAGGCAATCTCACT
Organism: Chrysolina oricalcia; assembly: GCA_944452925.2. Lineage (NCBI taxonomy): Eukaryota > Metazoa > Arthropoda > Insecta > Coleoptera > Chrysomelidae > Chrysolina > Chrysolina oricalcia. The sequence goes on along the minus strand of OX101821.2, from coordinate 37,937,562 downwards.
GAGACAACTCTCAGACGAGGAGAATCACCCACACCATCTTCCTCAATGTACACAAAGACAAAATAAACCCAAACTGTAGAACTACTAACTCAACTTATGACTGGACATATACAAACATACTTCAAAAAAATTTGGAAAGGACGATACAATAACACACATACGTTTTAAAGAGAAATATTCTCAATTGAAAATTGAATCAATACATGACTCCTCTGGAAATGGAAAAAACCCTACGATAAAATTGAAGTTACTTCTTTGTAATATTTAACAGAAAACAACTACTTCCCCGGCAAAAGCCACGCTGGACATTGAACTACATCTGATACATATTGAGAAAGACCCTATATAACTTGAGAGAAAAAATCTGAAAGTGAAAATTTGCATTTTCATTCAGATAGTTGATTATTTATTAAATGTCCAGTTTCCACTGGAGACTCTATGAATGAGATAAGGGAGAATGTTATTCAGAAGTATCACTCACAGAAAATCGCTCATTTCATTGACGCGTGGATTGCATCACTTTCGCTAGGCCTCCAATACATTTTGGTCGACAAAAATCTATTTCACTCTTCTAAGATCATCAGGGAGGTCGGAAGAATCGGAAAAACATACTCTTCAGAAGCAATTTCACATTGTAATGAGGAATTGTTGGACTATTTCTTGTGCGGTGAAACTTTGAAAATATTTTTCTGACATAAAACCTGTCATGGGTATGGCAAGTTGATTTCATTGAAAATATGAACAGGATGTTCATAAAGTCAGTTGTGGAATCATCTGCGACTGAAAGTTGGAATTTAATCGCTGTTTTCCATCGTACAAGATTACCTCTCTTGGAAGGGATTCATGTTTTAAAGAGAAATTTTCTCAATTGAAAATTGAATCAATACATGACTCCTCTGGAAATGGAAAAAACCCTACGATAAAATTGAAGTTACTTTTTTGTAATATCTAACAGAAAACAACTACTTCCCCGGCAAAAGCCACGCTGGACATTGAACTACATCTGATAGATATTGAGAAAGACCCTATATAACTTGAGAGAAAAAATCTGAAAGTGAAAATTTGCATTTTCATTCAGATAGTTGATTATTTATTAAATGTCCAGTTTCCATTGGAGATTCTTATCTATGAATGAGATAAGGGAGAATGTTATTCAGAAGTATCACTCACAGAAAATCGCTCATTTCATTGACGCGTGGATTGCATCACTTTCGCTAGGCCTCCAATACATTTTGGTCGACAAAAATCTATTTCACTCTTCTAAGATCATCAGGGAGGTCGGAAGAATCGGAAAAACATACTCTTCAGAAGCAATTTCACATTGTAATGAGGAATTGTTGGACTACTTCTTGTGCGGTGAAACTTTGAAAATATTTTTCTGACATAAAACCTGTCATGGGGATGGTAACTTTGAAAAATATTTTCAAAGTTTCACTGCACAAGAAATAGTCCAACAATTCCTCATTACAATGTGAAATTGCTTCTGAAGAGTATGTTTTTCCGATTCTTCCGACCTCCCTGATGATCTTAGAAAAGTGAAATAGATTTTTGTCGACCAAAATGTATTGGAGGCCTAGCGAAAGTGATGCAATCCACGCGTCAATGAAATGAGCGATTTTCTGTGAGTGATACTTCTGAATAACATTCTCCCTTATCTCATTCATAGATAAGAATCTCCAATGGAAACTGGACATTTAATAAATAATCAACTATCTGAATGAAAATGCAAATTTTCACATTCAGATTTTTTCTCTCAAGTTATATAGGGTCTTTCTCAATATCTATCAGATGTAGTTCAATGTCCAGCGTGGCTTTTGCCGGGGAAGTAGTTGTTTTCTGTTAGATATTACAAAAAAGTAACTTCAATTTTATCGTAGGGTTTTTTCCATTTCCAGAGGAGTCATGTATTGATTCAATTTTCAATTGAGAATATTTCTCTTTAAAACATGAATCCCTTCCAAGAGAGGTAATCTTGTACGATGGAAAACAGCGACAAAATTCCAACTTTCAGTCGCAGATGATTCCACAACTGACTTTATGAACATCCTGTTCATATTTTCAATGAAATCAACACACATACGATTTGACCAAGACATATTTCATACTATCGGACATACAATCAATAGTATCATTCACTAGGTCACCACTTAGACCTTCTTGGGAAAAAAGTAATTTTTTCCTGGTTGACGTTTTCTTTCTTCCACCTGGATATCGAATATTTAATGCTTGAAATAGCGAGTTTCATTCATCTTCACCAATTAATGATACAGTATTTTTCCAAAAGCAAGGCCTGATACAATAAAAAATAGAATGGATGCTGAATTTCTGTCCATATCATCGACAGTCAGGAATGAAACAGAAAAAATATTATAGAAAATACGAACAAATGAACCACAGTAAAAATATGTTCGAAATGTTGAAATGAACTCACTCTGTCGAAACATAGCTGGATATTAATTATTATAATTGCTTAATGACTGAATAGCTAATAAATAAGAAAGGCCACTCAGTTTCAACATTAAAATAGATGTAGTATTTATAATAATAATGAAAGTTGCTTCTATCGGGGTTTTTGCTAGCACTTGCTTTTGCAAAATTTTATTAGCTATGAATTCATTCAGGGCTACAATACAGGGTGTTTCATAATAAATGCGCAGGACTTCAGGATGTGATAGCTCGTCCAAAAATATGAAAAAAAATATCAATTAACTTACCCTCTAAAATGCACCATTTTCGAGATACAGGGTGTTGAAATTTAAAAAAAATAATAATTTTTTGCCAATATCTCTGGAACCGTTTATCGCACAGAAAATAGATTCCGTAGGTATTTTCTACCTATTTTCTACCCATTTCTACCCATAATTGGTGAAAATTTTGAAGGGGTAGTAGGTGTTTTTTTCTCCAACTTCTACGCTACTGGAAAAAGTTCAGTTTTGAGCCTCCTGTATGAACCGCCAATGTTTTCTACACAAAAATGATATTCTTGGTCATAAGCTCTAAAGTTGACTGTTTTCAAGAAAAATCAACTTTCATGTTGTTTAAATAATGTTTTTTCCTCAAAAAATTGCTGCGTGCATTGAAGCTAACGGCGGACCATTCCAACAATTCAACTGAGTATGATTGTTATTGTTTTTTTCTTATTTTGCAATTAAGAAGTCAACGTTTGGTTTTGTTACTTGTTCTATCGTTTAAATAAATTTTGTATGATTAGGAAAAAAATTATTTAAAAACATTTACCATGTTTTTCAATATGAAAGTTGTTTTTTCTTGAAAACGGTCAACTTTAGAGCGTATGACCAAGAGTACCTTTTTTGTGTAGTAAACATTGGCGGTTCAAGTAGACGGCTCATAATCATACTTTTTCCAGTGGCGTAGAAGTTGGAGAAAAAAACACCCACTACCTCTTCAAAATCTTCACCAATTATGAATTTTAAAAAATAAAAAATCTGCACAAAACATAGCTTATTATGAGTAGAAAATGCATTCAAAATTTATTTTTTGTGCGATAAAAGGTTCCAGAGATATTCGCAAAAAAACTATAATTTTTTTAAAATTTCAATACCGTGTATCTCGAAAATGCTGAATTTAAGAGGGTAAGTTAATTGAAACTTTTTTTCATATTTTTGAACGAGCCATCAGATCCGGAAGTCCTGCGCATTTATTATGAAACACCCTGTATAATTATATGAACATTAGATGTTTCAAGTAAAAAAATGTTATATAACATACTGTACAATGTGAGGGGGTTGACAACACCATGATGATGTATTTGGTGAATGTGTTCCCCCTTGAAATAAAAATCGACGGGTCTGAGCGATGTTCAATTTTTTTTACGAGCTCGCAGATTTGGGGGTGACTAGTTTTAGTTGGGACACACTGTATGTTGTTGTATATGATTTTTTAGTATAGAAGATGAAATTGATATGAACAGAAAGTTATGATAATATTTCAGAAAAGTCAAAGGTATTGAGAATTGATGGTAATATAAAATATATTTAATGGAAAATTAAATCATTAGTAAATGTTAGATGTGAATCGTCAAGTTCCTGGTAGGAGATTTGAGAAATGTGGTCAAAGTCTCGTCAATGAATGAGATACAATTTTTATGAGATAATAAATACCGAAGTATTTTGTCAGTTCTTCTTTTTCTCTTTGATTTCGATATGCAGTGCATATATGAATATGTATTCCTTGTAATTTTGTATGATATAGAAATCAAAGTATATAGGTTTATACTTTGTATAGAATATGACTTCTGTAGAGGGACTGTAAGATCAAATTAAATTTTTCCCCTGCCTTTCAGATGAATAATTCCTCAAGTTTGCCAAATGATCATGGGTTCCGTATGATAACATATGGAGTAATGTTATCCGTGTAATTTTTTGGGATATTGTAATACTTGATGTATTATTAGAAATATACGTGAGTTTGATCATAGGGTGAACATTCACAAGTAGCAGTACACTTGAAGACAGCGCTGGTATCACATTGAAGCACAGTTTCGAGTATCAAGACTTCGACTTCACGGCACACAGCAATAGCGAAAAAAATTACAACTTCTTCGGTTTTTTGGAAATATCTCAAAAATTATTCAAGGAATCGTTTTACAGTCAATGGAACTTTTGTAGACATTTATAAAACCTACAAAATGGATTCTGTATTGACCTGAGGACGATTTCAGATTCAAGCAATTGAAACGTTTTGAAAAATTGAAAGAAGTAGAAATCTTTCAACCATTAAGACGATGGAAGTCCGAAATGCAAGTAATTGAATTATTTCACCTCACTCTTTTTTTTCGCTATACCAGGGTGGTCACAATTCTAGTTGCACGATGTTTTAACCTCTCGCTAGTCAAGCAAGACAGTTATTGAGCACCATAAACATACACATAGTGGGCCAGGGGTTCTTCAAGTCCGTTCGTAACAATATACGAGGATATATTGGAAAATTCTAAGCCTACTATAGAACCAAACAAAATTTCAATGTCAAAATATTTTATTACTCAACATATTCTCCTCTTAATTGGATACATTTATTACAGCGAACCTGCAACGTCTCTAGACCTTTAGAAAAAATATTTCTTCTTGCTCTGCAAACCAGACCTCCACAGCTTTCATTACCTCTTCGTTGGAAGAAAATTTACGACATTTTAAACTTTTTTTCAGTTGAGGAAAGAGATGATAGTCGAACGGAGCCAAATCTGGTGAATAAGGGGGGTGTTCTAGTAATTCAAACCCTAAATCACGAATTTTTTGCATGGCAACATGAGAATTGTGTGCAGGGGCGTTGTCCTGCAAAAACAAAACACCTTTGGATAGCTTTCCGCGTCTTTTCTCTTCAATTTTTTCCCGTATAGTGGTCAGTAATAATAGTAATCTCCAGTTACTCTTCTACCCTTATCCAAAAAATCAATCATGATACTCCATGGCAATCCCAAAAAACTAAAGCAGATTTTTGGAGACGAAACTTCTTAGGTCTTGAAGAACCGGAGTGTCACCATTCCATCGATTGTTGCTTTGTTTCTGGATCGTAGAAATGTACCCAAGTCTCTTCCATAGTAACAATTCGGTTTAAGAAGTCTACATCGTTTTCAAATCGTGCACAGATCGAACGCGATGCTACTACCCGTGCACGCTTTTGGTCAACATTCAAACATTTGGGGATCCATTTTGCAGCAATTTTTCTCATGTCCAAATTGACGTGAACTAAAGATGAACGCGTTCGTATGAAATATTCAGTGCTTCAGATATTCGTTTTAGCCCAATTCGATGGTCTATTAAAATCATGTCATGAACTGCATCGATATTTTCGGGGACAGACACAGAAACTGGCCTTCCCGATCGGTCATCATCTTCAATGGAAAATTTACCTCTTTTGAAGCTTGCAGTCCAATTTTTCATGGTCGCATACGAAGAACATCGATCACCAAGGGTATTAAGCATATCTTCGTAAATCTGCTTACCTCTTAACCCTTTTAAATACAGGTACTTGATGATGGCTCGATACGCCAATTTTTCGATTTTCACAATTTCGGTGGACATATTTTTTCTTTTAATTTATTGCGAAACTATGGGTTACTTTTTTGACGTCAAACTTTACACTGTCACTTCTAATAAGTTATTTTTCGTTGCTATGGTAACGCAATATTTTGTTTATGCAGGGAACTGGTCTAGGCTAACTAGATATCAATACATCCTCGTAGGTACCTTTCCGGTATTGTTAAAAAGAATGTTGATATTTGTATAAAACATTCAAATGCCTTTATGGGCGAGACGTAGTAAGAAAAGTTGTCTATTTTTGTATTTAAATCTGAAATAATAAAATTGTTGCTCTTTCCTAAATATCATATTATCTTCAACCAACAAAAATGCTAGAGAGATGTTCCTCATCGAGACTTACATCCTCCAAAAAATATGTTAAAGGAAAAGTACAAAAGGAAATAAAATTATAAAATAATTATTTAAACCGGATTAGCAATATAATACTTGTACATTATTGTATTAAATGTTGCAAAAAGCTTTATGGAACACAATTTTGAAACTTCATTTTCATATTGTCAAATGTCAGTAGAGGTAGGTTTGTAATACGATTTTTTGCATTGTACTGATGTATAGAACAAGTTAACCAATACGTTTATCCTCCCAGAACACAGAAAGTCCATTCTCAAAATTCGCCTGTATGGTATTCGTAATCGCTTTACCTTTCCATGAGCGAGCTTCGAATGTATCCTGCAAGAAGGATGCGCTCGATAGCTAGCCAACCGGTCTGAGATGTGCCCTTTAATGAGACCTATTTGTTTAGAAAAGCACTCCGAGGAAAACAGGAGCTGAACTTGTTTTTTATCCTGATTTATCGCGCAGCGTACGTCATTCGGAGCACGTCGAATTATTGTTTCGATTAAGACCGTTTCGACGAATTAACACCGGATTGTTTTTTATTACAGCTTTTGTTTTTTGTTTTGTATAATTATGTATGTATAATTACGCGGAAGAATAAAAATTCCTGTATTGAATAGCTTCTGTCTTGAATTCAACGAAGGTTCTCTCTCCTATAATATTATTATTATTATTGCTCGGCGAGGCTGGCTATCGGAGATTCCTTAAGGTTTCTTTGCAGGATGATATCTTCTGCACTGCAGTGTCCGAAGATATCCATCCTCATGCGAGACAGAGGGGTCCTGTTCTCGAGTTTGTACGTATACGAATTCGATTTACTGTTTTCACACTGATACACATGAAATGTGTATATTTGTCTCTTTTATTCGTATACGAATTGGAAGTCGAATGATTCAAGTATAGCCCACAGGGCTTCGTATTCGAACATTATGTGGGAGGCTGTTTCTTCTTCCTCATCACAGAACCTGCATAATATCTTATGTATTCATCTTCCGGTAGGGCCAACAGGGGAGATGGGTAATTACATCTACCAAAGACATTCACAGGAATTCCTTTTGGGGGGGGGGTACTACTTTGACATAAGTTTTCTGCAGACCAGAAATACAATTTTTGAATGAAAGAATTTATTGTGTTTAAAAAATAGAAATATAATCGTCTGTCTCTTTTCAATGCATTGGAAATGCAAATGGAATATGGAAAATGGGATATGTTGTCAATGTCAAGTGAAATTGGTTTTCTGTAAAAGAACATAATTATAAAGTTGATTAAAAGTGTCTTCAGTCTATTATTAGTCTGCCGTTCAAGAAAAAGAAGAGCTATTGGTCCGTTGCTGTTATTGAATCGAAAATTAATTTCAGCTATGGTATTCTAAAAGCACTGTAAAGTAATTCTAATCTAACAGATATAATTCAACGGTTGTAGGGCATCATTTGTGTTCTGTTGGAGACTTGCCGATGAATATGCCTATTTAGACTGGTGCCAAAACGAATTCTAAACGCTTAAAATAAGAAAAAAAAGTAACAGGCAAAGATCAGGAAGATAATGTTGTTGAGGTTCCAACTTTGCGGAGAAACAAAAATTAACACGAAAAAAAAACACAAAATGATGAAATGGGGATGCTGTTTAGGGGTTGAAAATGGTTTTTTGAAATTTACGGAAAATGTTCCATGGAAAAGTTGTAGATAATAGAAAAATCAAAAACTTTTGTTCCAATACTTTTCGACATAACCACAAATTAAATGTCGTCAAAAGACATGTTATTTTATAATTTTATAATTTCTTTACTTAGATATACTCGAGCAATCTGAAGGCCACGTCACCAGCTTAGCTTAGGTGGACTCAGTCTGCTAGGAGTATACTCTAAAACTTATGTAACCACTAACTAATACTTGCAACATTATATACTTACACCGAATCTGAATAAATCTATCAAAAAAATCGAAAACTTTTTTATTGATCACTTTTCGACATAACCTCAAATTATTCGTCAAAATGGCGAAAAACCGATTTTTCACTATTTAATTATTTCGCTTATAAATTATTTAATTTGGATGAAAATTTTTTGCCCAAAAAATTATCCTATCAAATTTGTCTATTTCTAGTCATGTGTGTCGAAATAACCAATGAAAACCATCATTACACTGATTATTTCACTTATGCTAAAATAGCGTGTTATGATTGGTTGAAATTTTTGTGTTGATAAATGAAAACATCATGTTTTCGATTTTGTAGTTCGGCTCTTGATTGGCTACTGGATATGTATATGATGTGTTTTCGATTTTGAAGTTCGATTCCTGATTGGTTATTATCAAAACACAAACTTACCACTAGCAAGCTGCTATAATGACACAACACCAAACTTTGACCAAAACTAAATAAGCACTCATTAATTCATGTCAACTTCACAATTTTCGACAAATTTTGCATACTCATTGATTAATCAAATCACTAAATCAAAATGTTATCAAAACATAACAACGAGCGAGAAACAGTAGACTAGACATGCAATGACGAAACTACGAATGACGCGCTCTGTCAAGTAATGGTTTGTTAGTTGCATAATTTCAGAACTAAATGCGGGATTAATGTTCCTAGTTAAATTGAATAGTAAATAAATAAAAATGGTTTCGATTTTATTCATGAAATAATCTTAACAAATACAACTCGTGTTATCGGCGATTATCGTTAATTCCTTCTTGGTTTCGAATCAAATTATGTTGCTTTAGGCAACCACACTCGCGCAAGCGCCAAGCAACATAATTTGATTCTCAAATTCAAAGGAATTGCTATTTCGATAATCACCGATACACTTGTGGTATTACCTACGATAACTACCCATGGATAGTTTTCACGGGTAGTTATCACTTATGTCATGACATTGCTAAGCAACCAACACAATAAAGTTGTTTGACATTTCAGTAATTCAATTTATTTCGAAAATGTCACTTCCTCGCTTTGGTATTCAAAATGATGCGGCAATTGACAAAATCATTGAAGAAAATATTTATGGAGTTTTGTGACGCCAGAAAATATGAATTGGATGGAAATCGTACTCTCGAAGAACTTGCATTAATACTCAAGGATTGGGCGATTAATATGAGAAAAAAGGATAGCACAGAGTTTAAGGGGACTACTGTTAAAACTGTATGGAATATAACAAGCAAATTATTACAAGAAAAGTATTACAAGGAGTATAATAGCATGCTAGAGCCCTTTAAAAGTGTTGCATTAACTTCAACGGAAATGAGTAAAATTATAAACTTCTGGGATGAAAATACCCCTATAGGACTCCTACGCAAATTTTATCACACAGCAGCGGTGGAATTGGCTTGGAGAGGTGGTGAAGGTGCTGCTTGCTTAGTTGATTATTTTCATATTGAAAAGGACAGCAATGGATCTCCAACTAATAGGATAGAATATAATCCAATTTTCAGTAAAACCTGCCAAGGGGGTTCAAAGACCTGCGCCTCTAGCAAATGGTTAGTTCAAAATAGTGATAACAATGCTTGTCCTGTCAGATTATCCATTAAATTATTATCAAACCGAGGCACAAATATCAAGACAAATAGACTGTTTTCAAGGCCAAATCGTCACTGGATGACAGAAAGCGATAACTGGTACAAATAACGTGCTTTCGAAAACTGTGATAAAATTATTTCGTTAGTTATCAATGTCCTTGGGATATTATAGCTGAAAATTTGTAGAAATATGTCTATTTTGGTGTTGAATAATCATGATTTTTTTGCAATTCTGAAGACGACTAGTTTTCGAGTGCCGTAAATTTTTCGAAAAAAATATCCTTATCTTTAACGAACAATTCGTTTGGTGTTTTTTTGTATTTCGAAGGTCTAGAAGTGATCATTTTAATTGTTGAAATGTCTACTTTCAAATGGTTCATGTTACTTGGTGGTTTATTCTCTTATAATTGCACAAGTGGTTTGTATTTTATCGGGTAAAGAACCCCGCACAAACCTTATGGACACTGGTCCTCTGTCGAATTGGATGTAACTTTGAGAGAACGAAGTTCTCGGCATCCCGAACAAAAGTATCCACGGGCACAAAAAGATCCTATGAGTAGTTTCGGAGGTATGGGACCTACAAGTCCAAGACTTTTAATGATGTTGCACCTGTAAGTAGACTTAGCTGGGAGACAAAATAACCGTGAACTTGAGCTAAGGCTGTTGAAAAATAGTATTTTTGAATCCTACCGTTTAAAAGCAAGTGCATGCGATGAAAATGTCGGAAAATCGGGGAAACCTGAAAAAACGTGGAAAACTCGCTTAAAATCTACATTTTTCGCCGTCGAGATGTAAACAGTCTAGATTTTTTCAAACAAATATTTTATTTTCAGAATTTCAAACCTCTCGCTTAATAATAAAGTATGGGAGAATCGAAAAATCCAAGAAAATACAGAAAAGCATGGAAAACGTATTTATTCAAGAGGAAGAAAATGCCTGTACACACGTTGTGCAAGACTCGGATGCAGGTTGCTAACCCGAGACAATACGTTTCATAACTGTATTTGAATTTTTTTGTTTATCAATAATATGAGAAAAAAATACTATGTTTCAACAGCCTTAGCTCAAGTTGACGTTTATTTTGACTCCCACCTAAGTCTACTTACAGGTGCAACATTATTAAAAGTCTTGGACTTGTAGGTACCATACCTCCGAAACTACTCATAGGATCTTATTGTGCCCGTGGGGACATTTGTTCGGGATGCCGAAAACTTTGTTTTCCCAAAGTTTCAGCCAACTTATTATGTTTTGTGTCGTGTGTGTGTATGTATTGTTTAGCTCCGCAAAAACTGGTTCTTTTTTGTGAAAATTTATCAGTTAAAATAGTTTTGCTTATACAATCTCAACATCCATAGTGTTCCTCATAAACGTGAGAATTTTCGACCAAAAACCCAATATTACCTGATGAATAATTGAAGAAAACGGCATTCAAGTGCATTTAAAGCTGAACCAAACAAATATAAAAAGACAGCTGTGAATAAAAACAACCAGTGATAAGTTTACAAAAAAAACTGAAATAAAAACGCCAGAGTGAATATTAATCTATCAAGGAACATACAGGGTGTAGGTAGGGATCTATAATGGCTCATTACTGCAGAAAATGCACTAACGTTATCAAAAATGGTATAGGATATAGTATAATGTGCCAAAAGTGTTTGGGATGGTTTCATCGTGATTGTGCCGCTCTCGCCATTGAGGAAGTTAAACATTTTTCGGAAGAACTCAAAGACCCTAATGGAAAACGTTACCATTGCTTGCTTTGTATAGCCACTGCCAACAAAAAGACTAATACTGCTACCCCAACTGCTAATAACCCTAGAAGATTATCAAGCTCGGATGAATCAAACAATGATAAACTATTTCAACAAATAAAAGCTTACATGGATGAGAGTCTAGAACGTCACATGCAAAAAATTAAAGAAGAGAATGCAAATCTCCTCAAAAAATATGATGAGAAGGTGAGCTCATTAGAAAACGAAATTAAAGAACTCAAATCTCTGAAAGATGATTTGCTAGAAATTATCAACATAAAACTAGAGGATATAACAACACACCAAATTCAACCAGAAAATCTTGAAGAGGTAACAGCTGAAGCAGTAGAACGAATGAGTCGTAACAAAAATGTTATAATCCGGGGATTACCTGAAAGCTCAGGAACACCTATAGAACGTAAGGAAATGGACAAAGCCAAAATTAATGAAATACTGGACATTGTCTGGGAAGGAGATCATGTTGTCCCTTACACTATGTACCGTCTGGGAAGACAAGTAGACCGTTCTAAACCCCGTGCACTAAAATTATTATTTGAAAATGAGACAGTAGCGCGGAAAGTCCTCAGGAATAAAAGTAAACTAGTTGGATCCTCATACAACAGCCTGAAAATTGCTGATGATAAAACCCCAAAGCAAATAGCTTATCTAGATGGCCTGCGAAGGGAGCTCAATAACAGATTACAAAATGGCGAACAAAATCTCACTATTAAATACATCAAAAATGTCCCAACAATCATCAAAGATACAAAAAACTAGAAAAAAGCGTCATGGATTGGTCTATAGTATACACAAACATAGCATCGTTATCTGCAAGATCGTAACATGCTAGAATCAGTACAACAGCGAGCAACCCGAATGCCCTTTGATCTGAGGAGACCATCATACGAAGATCACTTGAACCAGCTATCCCTGACTACATTTGACAACCGAAGACATCGCGGAGATTTGATCATTACATATCGGATTCTTCATGGATTCCTGCCGTCTCTAAGTAACATGTTCCAGATGAATGCTGATATCCGATTGAGAGGACATAATTTCAAACTTAAGAAGGAACATTTTGGGATTACAAAACGCCAGAACTTCATAGTCAACCGTGTCTTCTCGGCGTGGAATGATCTGGATGCAGACATAGTAAATGCACCCTCGGTTTCAGCTTTTAAAGGCCAATTAGATCGTTTAACATGGCAAATCTATATTTTTAAATTTTTTTTTTCAATATTCAGAATTTTTAAACATACACCATACTTTGTCTTTACAATGTTCTACCTTCGTTTATTGTACACTTTTTTTAGTCCACATAATTTTATTTGTTATTTTTTTTTTTTTGTAAAAAATTTTCAATATTCTTATACCTATACTTTCATAACTATTTAACCACTGACTACACTCATTTCTTGTATAAATGGGCTTTCATAGGTTTATACCTCAGCCCATTCTCACTTTTAATAATAATAATAATAATAATAACTATTCGACACAGGGCCAGATTCCCATAAGGTGTGTGCGGGGTTCTTTGGGTTGTTTAATGAGAAACTGTTTCCTAGCAATTTGACGAGAATAACTGTCAACTATTAAAAACACGACACCGAAGGTGGAGTGTTTTTAGGTTGACAGTTATTCGAGTCAAATTGCTAAAGGAAACAGTTTAGAATTTGAACAACACAAATTTACCCAATATCAATACAAACCTCGAGTGTAATTCGGCAGGACAATTTAATGAATGAGAAATTTGGAAACATATCAATGCAAACTTTATTTATGAAACATTAAAAATAAACACATTTTTATTTTAATGTACAATTATTAAAAACGCAGTTATTGAAATTCATACTATGAACAGTGATATCGCTGCGGGTGCCACAGCTAATCGTTTCTGTAGTAGATGTTGAATTTTTTTCATTTTCCAAACGAATTGATTGAATAATGCTTGAATGATACTCTTTGTCAACTTGTAAGTATAGTTTTATTGATGATGAATTGCTGTGTCCTGTTATTTTTATTAGAGCTTGTTCTTCAATTCCGCTTTTACTTAATTGGCTAACTGCTGCCGCTCGATTTGAGTGATTTGTAATTTTGACACGTTTGATATCTAAACCAATGCGTTGTGCTGAGCATTTAGTCCATTTGGAAATTTCATTAAATCCAATCGGCAAATTCTTAACGTAAACGTAGAAAATTGTCGCCAGATTGATGATTGCGTCGCAACTGTATTAGTAGGCACACAGGTATTAACAATTTGACTAATTTCGGCGTTCGTAGACACACCGAATCGACTCATTGTTAGTTCTTGAAAATTTAATAAGTTGTTGACAAACATGCCAAACTATTTATTCTGGTAACCAACACCGCGATAATTGATGAACAAATGAATAAGTGAAAAAATCACTAGTGTATTTGTCCCTGTAAAAGTTAAAGCTAACTTTTGCCGCTGTCAAAGTGACAATTGCACTGTGGCATATTCGATTTTTTATGCATGAATTAAATTGTCATCGTTAAACCGCTTGAAATTGAGAAAAACCGACAACAAGTCTCTCTGAATTATGATTTTCTCAATATTTTAAATGATTTTCAATAGTTGTAGTAAAGAATAAAAATGATATTATAAAATTAATTTCGTAGTGTAATTATGTATTCCAATATTTTATTATGAAGAATTTAATATAAACTACTTTTCGAAAATCGAAAATAATTGAACATATTGAGAAAACTTCAGAGCCCTGAAGATGAAATACAAAAGTTACGAAATGTCGCCCATTTAACAAGTGGTTTTCTTCTACATCCCCACCGAGTTCCCGCGAACTCATCAATCGAAATTATAAAATATTCCAGCCAGCCAGCTATTAGTTGTATTATAAATAAAAAATTATCGAAATTATACATGAGAATCAATACATTTATAAATAACTCCTATACAAATTCACAAATTATTCGACATGTCTAAATGGACACATTGCGTAAATATCTCTGTACATTTTCTTTGCTTCGTGTAATATTAACTAATGTTTTGGAGAATCCACCAATAAATTAATTAAAATAGTACAACTTTCGTATGTTCTGCCACAAAAGTGTCCCTAGATTATTTGGTTTTGCCGAGCAACGGTCGAAAAAGCACTCTCTCCCTACAAGATAAAGTTTATCTCTGAGCTGGTCGACACCCTTTATTAATGATTTAAATGTATATTCACCTATATAATGAAAACTTTTATTGAATTATTTGAATTCTCCCTTCGTGGTCGCTGAGAATGGACTCGGAGATTTTCATTCAAGTTTGACCGTTTCGATAAAATATGGTTTCATCGTTTTTCTTTTCTCTTTTGTCCCAAAAACCCATTGGCGGCAATGGTACTACGAGCCTAAAAATAATTATCAGGGTAGATATCTCGACTGAATTCAATACAGGTGCGGACTGCGTACAGCTGGCACAAATGGATTATAGGGGAGATGAGTTAGGAGCCCCAAAATCGATTATTTTCTATAGCTAAGAAGAAAGTAGTCAATGGTCTTATGATGGTTACTTGTTTGCTAATGAGACTACAGCAGAAGTAATTGGTACATATTTTTTAACTCTGATTTTGCCGAGCTTCACAAAATTTCCCTTTGATCCCTTTTTTTTCTTGCTTTCATTAAAAGGAGAGGTCTGTATTTACTCTCAGCCAAACTTATCATACTAACGTGAAAATAATTTGGTATCTGTTGACCTAGGACCTAGGTGGTTGAAGCTGGCTGATCACAAACATTTTAGAATGCTCTGCACCCCTTTAGTTCGACTTCAACCGCAGGACTTTCATGACATTATATTTCATCCAACTTGTATGGTCGTCTCATATATTTCTCAACCTTTTCCCAAGATGATTTCTCAGATCTTCATACGTATCGAATACACAAACAATATCATCTGATTCACACCATAATTCAGCAAAAATCGATTCAGGTCCGACACCCTCAAACATGCATCATTTTGTCAGTAACACAAAAATGCAAACCCTGAACTAACTTTGTTTAAACTACAAATTCTTGGTCCCAATACCTATAAAAAAATGATAACGTAAACGTTTAGACTTTGTATATCTGTTCTTCATGTTGAGTCAGACAATATTTTATTGAAGAAAACTCTCGGTGGTGGGCCGTTTTTCTTTGGGACCCCTGCAAACTTTTCCGACAAATAGAGTTTTCAGAAAATTTTGTAGGAAAATGTTATTTATATATATATTTTGTTTTTATCAAGCTTTTCTGCAAAAATCGGCTGTGCGCTTATAAATTTAATGGTCACACATGAAGGATACTCAAGGAGACACTCGAAACCTCAATGTCAAAATCCTATCAAATAATCTTGTTAATGAGTGCAGTTCATTTTAGACCTAATTTCATCTCTCACAAAGGAAGATTCTAGGTCTCAACACTAACCAAGTCAATGGAACTTCATATGTGCCCCTAAACCACCACCAGTTATTTGCAGGTTAAGACATAAAAGTGTTGTGACTGACAATGGAATAAACGTATTTGACTGTGTCTGGGTTTCATTGATAATGATAATAGGAACTGACCGCTCTTTTCTACTGCTGACAGAACGTCTTTCATATTTTTTTATTTTGGTAAAAGATCTGTGATTCCTATTTGTAGCTGTTTATTGAACGAACGATGTTGATTTATTATTATACTTTAATAAGTGGTTGAAACTTCCAGGAGTCTTGCTCAAGCAGTTATACAGTTAATACAGCAAAATCCAAAATAATGCGTTTTTCGAAGGGTGGCTTTAAAAGAGAATATAATTATCGTTTTCTCTTGAACAACTTTGAAATTGAAATTGTTAACGAGTATACTTATTTAGGCGTCACTTTCACATCGTCCGGTCTTTTCAGAAAAATGGCACATATCTCTGCTTCCAAAGCCAAACAGTCCATTGGATCTTTAACTTCGCTCATGGTGAGAGCAAAGTTAAACTCATGGCAAAGTAGAATGAAACTCTATGATAGCATAGTCGTTAGCACTCTATCTTTATGTTTGCCTATCTGGGGTAGCGTATATGGTGATTCAATAGAGCGGGTTCAAGTAGGTTTTTTCAAAAGAATATTGTGGATTTTCTTTTAGATAAAAATTCAATAGACTTTGATCTAAATAAAGAACTACCTACTTTGGACATGAGAGCATGTTTGGTAGAAGTTTAAGTGTACAGAATTCTTAAACTTGTATTGAATTATGTCAACAAATGGTCAAACAGGAACTTTAGAAATGTGCGATTAGGCTAAACCATCTACCTAAAAAAGTATTGCATATTTGGACAATAAACCCAAAACTCTATCAAAGTCTTCGAAAAAATTATTGAGAAGCAAACTTTGAGACATGTCGATGCAAATAAAATTTTACTAATACATCAGTCGTGATTCAGATCTAGTATCAGTTGCGCATCCGCTTTAGCTTGTATTGCTGATATTATTTCATCCCTCAACAGGAATGAAGTTAGTGTCCTTATACTTATAGACTATTCTAGAGCATTCGACACATTAAATCACCGGATTCTGATAGCTTTATTACACTTCATAGGATTAACTCACTCTGCAATCCTACTTGTGTGTAAATTATGTTTTGAATTTGTAACAGTGACAAATTTGTATTTTTTTGACTTGTCCCATAACTTGTAAAAGTTCTTTTAAACGGACCTATAAAATCTATCTATCTATCTACTCCTGTCGTCTTATTTATCTCATAGGTATCAACAAATCAGACTGAATGATATGTATTCCAACAGTTTTTCCATACACCAGGGTGTTCCGCAGGGTGGTATTTTGGGTCCGTTATTGTATTTACTATATACTTCTAACTTTCATTCCTACCTATCACATTGCAAATATCATCTTTATGCAGATGATACCCAATTATACTACTCATTCAATATCTCGACCCTGTTACAGACTAACAATTTAATTAATGAAGACCTCAGAACTCTGCAACAGCTATCAATCAAACATGAACTTATTATCAATCCTACAAAGTCATGTGCTATAATATTTGGAAACGAAAGCATCCGTGCTCAAGCAGAAAATACTTTGAAGCTGTATATAGGGAATGAGCTCATTGAGTTAGTTTCATAGTGAGTGTAAAAACTTGGGACTCATTGTTGATACAAAACTAAGATTCAAAAATCACATCACGGAAAAGATTAGGAGAGCGTATAGTTCATTGAAACTGATATATAATCAGAGATATTATCTGAGTAGGAATATAAAAAAAAACACTGTGTGATTCTTTGGTTCTCTCACTTCAACCACAGTGACATCGTATATTCCCCGTGTCTTGATGATATGAACTCTCGTCGTATTAAAAAAACTCAGAATTCTTGTGTGAGACTGATATACGGTATAAGAAGGCGTGAAAGAATATCCATATCTTCCAAAATCAAAGAAATGGGCTGGTTGAATATGTTTACTAGGCGACAGTTGCATACTTTAATTTTTCTACAAAATATTGAAGACACAACAACCCGAATATTTGCATAGTAAAATAACTTTTAGAACCGACATAAACAATTTGAATTTGAGGAAAAAAATTCCATCGTGATTCCTCAGCATAGAAAAGAACTATTCAAAAAATCATTTCGATACCAAATTGCTCGCTATGGAAGTCTCCTGGATGCACCCAACTTGTCCCTATCAATTCAAGCCTATAAAAGAAAAATGAAACATCACCTTTTTGAACGGCATCTCGTTATTTGATTACTTTAATATAGTATAATAATTAGCGGAGTGGTATATTTTAAGTAATATGTATGTTCTATAGACATTAACATTTATACGGTTCATTTATGATAAACAATTAATGTGGTGACAAATTTAAAATGTTATTTTAGGGAATTTTCATCGGTTGGTGTGGAAGAATCGGACCTAACACCAAACCATTTATTTACCAACGTTATATTATATTATCGTGTATGTCTGTACATAAGTAAGTTCTGATTGTATTCTTTTTTATGGTAAATAATAAATTATTACTATTATTATTAAATAAAATATTTGAAACAAGCTTCTTAGGAAACTAGACTGATGATTTGACGACTTCCCCTCAAAAAGGAGTAGAACGCGAGGCAACAATAAATTCAGTTTAGGTTTGACCTAGCACATTCATCAAGTTAAAGGATTGTTAAGATCCAGAATCACGTATGGCTCATTTTTGTGATGGCCCAAAATAAAACCTACAAAACGGTTTATTATTCGCCCAGATCGGTGCATCTTTCGCTAAGAAAATCTGGGGAAACCTTAAAAAAGAGACAGTTTTTCAAAAATTCATAATTTTTATAGATGTGAAGGTGGATAAACAATATTGCGGAAACTGATAGATAATACCATGTGGTTTAACTGTGCGCAGGATGGTTTATGTCCGATAAGTAGTTTTTGAACAATTGCGTTATAAACAATTTAAGGGTAAATCTTTCTAAATACGCCGATTCAAGGGATATCATCTTATTCAAATTCTGTAAACGGTATATGGAAGTAGAGATCAATATCTACAATATGAATATTTTGGATTTTCACCTGAGAGGTAGGAAATGTGGTGAAAATGTCACTAGAAGTTACCCTAAATGCTTCAACGTGCACCCAAAGTCGCCCGAACTCAACTCGTGTTAACTTCAGTTCGTCTTTGATGCGTTTTGATCAACTTTCAATGATATTTTCAACACACTTTCCACCTCTCAGGTGAAAATCCAAAATATACAAATTGTAGATATTGATCTCTACTTCCAGACACCGTTTGCAGAATTTGAATAAGACGATTTCCCTCAAATCGGCGAATATTGGAAGATGTGCCCTTAAATTGTTTATAACGGGATTGTGCAAAAACTACACATCGGACAGAAAACATCTTGCGTACAGTTGAACCACATATTACTATCTTTCAGTTTCCACAATATTGTTTGTCCAGCTTCAGATTTGTAAAAATTATGTTTTTTTTTTTAATATGGCATCATTTTCGAAGTTTTCCCGGATTTTCTCAGTGGAAAATGCACCGATCCGGTTGTATGAAAATTCATTTTGTAGGTATTATAAATTTCTACAAAAGTTTCTGTAAAACGATTCCTTGAATAATCTTTGAGACAATTCCAAAAAACAAAAAAAGTTGTAATTTTGTTCACTATTACCAGGCGGCCGCAGTGCGGCGGCCTCAACCTACTGCTTCACGTGTTTTTGAATGTACATGTTTCCTTCCAAGCGGCGGCCGGACACGTCAGCCGCGAACGACTGCGATCGTTGTGACGGTACTTCTCCAGGAGCAGTGTAGTCGCAGCCGCAAGAGAGTTTTCGTATTCCTCTGGGGTTATTACGAACCAAACTCGGTTGTATGACTCTGATTTTACATAATCTTTCATCAAGTTAAAGATGTACTCAAACTGCACCGTGTTCAATCTGAAATATTCCCTAAATTTGACTTTATTCCCGAGTAGATGTCCATTAATTAATGTAACAGAACACCCCTCTTCGCGCCTTTTTTTGAATGTTGGATTTATATCCGCATTGCTCTTTTCCAAGTCGATCAACTGCAGGATTTCCTCATCGTCATTTTCTTCCAATAACAAATAAAGTCGAAAAGATCATCCATCTTCACTTCAACTATGAACTAGCAGTACTAGCACCATCGGCAGAAAACCGGCTCCGTCCGCCGTACTCGACATCCGCATGAATGAAACCATGAGATCGACCGGCTGACGCATCCGGTCGATGCACTGCGGCCGCATGGAAGGAACCGTACCATTAGAGGGCAGTGTCTAGTGAGTAGATCCGTTACCAATTCCAAGCCATCCTTATCCAACTCGAGAAGATGTTTGCAGAAATGAGTAGGCAATTCCACCTAGGCATATTCTTTAAAGTATAAACTATCGGTTAAAATAAAAAAAAAATTCATGCTGAAAAGGGAAACACTGTCAATAGAAAATTGAACCAATATAAGACTCCTTTGGAAATGGAAAAAACCTACGATAAAATAAAGTTACTTTTTGATAATATCTAACAGAAAACAACTACTTCTCCGGCCAAAGTCACGCTGGACATTGAACTACATCTGATAGATATTGTGAAAGACCCTATACAACTTGAGAGAATAAATCTGAAAGTGAAAATTTGTATTTTCATTCAGATAGTTGAATATTTCTGAAATATCAAGTTTCCATTGGAGATTCATATCTATAAATGAGATAAGGGAGAATGTTAATAGAAATATTACTCATAGAAAATCGCTCATTTCATTGATGCATGAATTGCATCTCTTTCGCTATGCCTCCAATACATTTTCGTCGACAAAAATCTATTTCACTCTTCTATGATCATCAGATAGGTCGGAAGAATTGGAAATCAAACTCTTCAGAAGCAATTTCACACTGTCATGATGGAATTGTTGCACCATTTCTTGTGCGGTGACACTTCGAAAATATTTTTCTGACATAAAACCTGTCATGGGTATGGCATGTTGATTTTATTGAAAATATGAACAGGATGATCATAAATTCAGTTGTGGAATCATCTGCTAGTGAAAGATGAACTTTAGCCGCTATTTTCCATCGTACAAGATAACCTCTCTTGGAAGGGATTCATATTGTAAAGGGAAACATTCTCAATTGAAAATTAAACCAATGCATGACTC
The DNA here is from genome assembly GCA_944452925.2 of Chrysolina oricalcia. Classification (NCBI taxonomy): domain Eukaryota; kingdom Metazoa; phylum Arthropoda; class Insecta; order Coleoptera; family Chrysomelidae; genus Chrysolina; species Chrysolina oricalcia. Next base: position 37,916,247 of record OX101821.2, on the reverse strand, counting down.
CTCTGGAAATGGTAAAAACCTACGATGAAATGGAGTTACTTTTTTATAATATCTAACAGAAAACAACTACTTCCCCGGCTAAAGCTACGCTGGACATCTGATAGATATTGTGAAAGACCCCATATAAATTGAGAGAAAAAATCCGAAAGTGAAAATTTGCATTTTCATTCACATAAGTTCATTGTTTCTGAAATGTCCAGTTTCCATTGGAGATTCTTATCTATAGAGATAATGTTTCCATTTGCAACATGAATCCCTTCCAAGAGATGGAAAATAGCGACTAAAATTTATCTTTCAGTCGAAGATGATTCCACAACTGACTTTATGAACATCCTGTTCATATTTTCAATAAAATCAATTTTTTCAGTTCACAAATGGGTGCAGCAGAAAAAAATAATAATTAAAATTAATCAAATTAAAGATGTCGATGACCACATTTTGATAGACAAGGTCTTTTAGGGGTATTCGTCTATTTATGGAACTTCATAAAAATATGTTTCATCTTCGGCTTCTGTACTATCACAAGGGTATGACTTCAGAGCTTTCAGTGCTTCATGGCTATCTGACAGTATATAGATATTTTTCCTCATGTTTCGAGGCATTAATATATCTATGGCATGGACTCAATGAAACAAAGATTATCATGGGTTTGATGTTCGTTTGGTATGACCAGTAGATAATTTTTGGTTTCAGACTCCATGTCTTACGAAAGACTCCGCGGCATGTCTGGAAAGAATGTGGTTGATTTGGCTGTTCCATGTCAGTTTTTGGTCGATTATAACGCCCATATATTTAACGTCTTTGGAAGTTGTTAGCTGAGTTCCATTCAGAGTTGGGGGCTTTAAGTTCGAACTTTTGCTTGCTGATTTCTTCATTGTATTCAGAAATAGCTGGTTTGGTACCCCGTATCCGTCGAAGCGTGTTTCTGATACCTCCAAGTCAAACCTAATATGCTGATGGTCCGGCATTGAGAGGTAATCAGAGACATGTCAATTGTGAATGAATCAAGAATCTCTTCTCTAAACGAGTTCATAAAGGACGGTTTGCTTCTTCTATTGATAATGTCGATATCAGTAGCCGTCAAATATTCTGGAAGGTACTCACCCCGTGCCCCGTGCATTTATGTAGGTGCTTTCCCATGCCAGGTAGTGTGTTACACCAAAAACACTTTTTAGATAGTTACTTGCTCATTGTATACAGCAGTGCCTGTGAGCTGCTCAGATTGGTACGGGAGGTCGTGGTTTTCGTTATCTGCCAGTTTAATAGATAGATCCTTCCTTGTACAGATCACTAACCAGGTTCAGGAGGAGTGCCTTTAGCTCATATTCACTGTTCACACTTCTAGCAGGTTGATATTTTCTGAGCGTTCCTGGAAAACTTGTGGAATAACTTGTATTACTGAAAATCATAAAGCTGGAACAGAAACAGGTCTAATTGATATTTAAAATCCAAAAATAATAGAATTAATCGAAATCATCAAAACATGTGAACCATCACTTTTAGAGGTTATGTTATAGACTAGTTAAATTTTGACATTTTCCGACCGACTAGTCAAAAGACGATACGAAACGTTATTCAAATGTTAATAAGGTATCGGGATTACATTAAATTATTTAAGATTGAAAATTTTGAAAATATTTATGAGTGACGCTCATGTGGCCATCTTTGTTTCACCAGAGACGTGAACCAAGTCGCCAAAATGAATTTAATACATTTAAAGAAAAATCTGCCAAAGAGAAAGTCGATATGTAGGTAGATCAATTCGATCAAATAATCGAATTCAAAATAATCATTTCTTCGTTGGAAAAATCAATACATTTCCCGAAGGAAAACTCAAAACACCCAAACGCCTTGAATGCTCGCTTCAGAAAAGGGCCGATGAAGGGCCTGTTATCTTTTGCCGACAAATGAAATATAAATGAAGTTTGAAGAATTATTTGGCGAGACCATATCTGGAGGGAAGACTCCGATAGGCTCCGCCCACCGCGGCTTTGCTTCGGCATTGGCCGGAGCAAATGTCAGCTTTTATTATTTAAGAAGCCCGTTTCGGCTGGAATAACCAGTCACTCGGGAGCTTCCGAGGAGGTATGTGTATACCTGGTGAGTGCACCCTACCCGGGTGACTCACACGACTTTTGCGAGTTATTTTTGGTGCTGGAAAGTAACCAAACAGAGCCTATCTCATGGTAGATGGTTTATTTTCGGCGAGTAATGGAATCTCCGGCCTGCCCTGATTGCATTGGTTTGGAAATTCGTTGGGAACACCAACAATTTCATGAAAGAATTCGGAGTTAACGAAATACTCCACTACGAACTATGCCTGAGTTCTTTTCAGGGCTCTTAGTGCATAGTGTTGCTGCTACCAGTCAACTATAGTCTGAATCCAAGGACAATCCGAGGCTGCAAAAGGGGAACAAACAAATTTTGCTTCAATGCCGGCGCTTCGAGGACAAAAACTGAGCTAGTCGGAAGAAACCCCCGAAATTCGGAACCCGAGCGTCGGCGGATGTTGACATGGCGCCCAACGTGGGGCCCCGCGAAACCAACTACGATTTCACGTTATCCTCAGTGGAGGTAGGGACCCACTGTTCCAGTAGCCCGGATTTGGAGGAAGATGGCTGATCGGAAGATTCTTGGGATGCCCTCTCGAGACAGTTCTGGTGCGAGCTATACCGGTGGAATCGAGGGTACCTGCATTCTTCGTGGGTTCGAAGACAATGGTCTGAAAATCCCGCAGCCAGCCTGTTGTTCCTGAGCCGGATGGCCAGGGCAAAACGACAAGACGATGTCGCGTCGATCAACAGAGCTGGTTGTCCTTCGTCAGTGGGCAAGGGCGGAGTAATGCAAGGTATAGCCTCTTTGTAAGCCGGATAGCGAGCAGCCAGAGCTAGTTTCGTGGAGAAGTATCCCAGAATCTGATGATGAAGTCGAAGACAGAAGACGGAGCAGTAACAAAACTTTATTTTTAGGTACCTGTACATAATGGCCGTTGTGCCCATGTATATAGTAGTAATTAAGTGTATATATTTTATTTTTAGGTTTCTCTTTTAGGAAAATGTGGAAATAAAGGCGAATAGCCCATGTTAAAAAAATGAAAGGTCCTTTTCAGGACACTCCCAACGAATTTCTGGCCAATCCAACATGACAAGCGATTCCTTAAAGGGCCGTGTTATCTTTTGCCGACAAATGGAATATAAATGAAGTTTGAAAAATTATTTGGCGAGACCATATCTGGAGGGAAGACTCCGATAGGCACCGCGGCTTTGCTTCGGCATTGGCCGGAGCAAATGTCAGCTTTTATTATTTAAGAAGCCCGTTTTGGCTGGAATAACCAGTCACTCGGGAGCTTCCGAGGAGGTATGTGTATACCTGGTGAGTGCACCCTACCCGGGTGACTCACACGACTTTGGCGAGTTATTTTTGGTGCTGGAATGTAACCAAACAGAGCCTATCTCATGGTAGATGGTTCATTTTCGGCAAGTAATGGAATCTCCGGCCTGCCCTGATTACATTGGTTTGGAAATTCGTTAGGAACACCAACAATTTCATGAAAGAATTCGGAGTTAACGAAATACTCCACTACGAACTATGCCTGAGTTCTTTTCAGGGCTCTTAGTGCATAGTGTTGCTGCTACCAGTCAACTATAGTCTGGATCCAAGGACAATCCGAGGCTGCAAAAGGGGAACAAACAAATTTTGCTTCAATGCCGGCGATTCGAGGACAAAAACTGAGCTAGTCGGAAGAAACCCCCGAAATTCGGAACCCGAGCGTCGGCGGATGTTGACAGGCCTCCAAGAAGGATATCCCTTCCCTCTCGCTCTTTCTATCTGCAGTGTTACCAATGCAGTAATGTTGCATTTTACATCACCGAACAATAAGGTACATCGGAACAAACTATAATCGGAACAAACTATCTAATTGAGATGTTCGGAATGAACTATCTCAATCAGATGTGAAATCTATTCAATTATGATATAATTTCAGATGGATATTATAAAAGGAACGCAATGTTTTACAATTCGTTACAAGTGGGCGTTCGCATCAATGAAGTACATGTTTCCTTCTTGCACCATCTATGAGCCTTTCGTCTTCCTATGGTGGAGAGTGTGTTGCAGTGTCCCAGGATACTCAGATTTACGCTGAAACGAAGAGGCAGACAAACTACCCAACAAATAATTTGGAGAATCATCAGCTTGGCTATTGCTGCAGTGGAAGACCTGCTACAAATACAGTTAATCTAAATATAGTGGGACCCACCTGGCTTGAGACAATCGTAGCTCCATATTCAAAGGTCACGAGACTTCGAAAAAACTCGAATGAATCGCAAGCTAGTGACAAGCTCCTAACGGGGCACAATCACCTGAACGCACACCTGGCCCTCATCGGGACTGTAAATGATTACCTCTGTAGGTGGTGCTTTAAAGATGAGGAGACTTCAACACAAATCTTCACAAAAAATCCTGCACTGTAGCATATCATAGCAACACCGCGTCTTGGAGCAGTATATGAACCCAGAGCACTTTAAAAAGATTGAGTCTATATAGGAAGCTGCTGAATTCGCCAGAGGAGCTGGTTTGTCCAGCTGAACCCGAAAATATGTGGATGCACAAAGGTCCCTTGCTGAGGGGCCTACGTTTGGGATTTTAAAAATATGCCTACCTGTGATACTAGATCACAGCGTTCCCACACCCCACACCAGAGAAACTGCAGCGGTAGATAAGAAATTTGAAGAAATCAGAAAAAGAACTCTGATTTTCTTACTTCATTGTTAGTAATTTTTGTCGCGCAGTGGGAATTTACTAACTTTCTTTACTGAACAATTCTTTTCACTCGAAAGAAATTGAAAATCCTATAAAACTTAATCAAGACTTGGCAGCAATTTCATCATTAATGGACATTGATGGGCTCATTTTTCCTAATAAATTAATTATTCAGTTTTGAAGAAAAAGTATTGACGTCTTGTCATATTCATTGTTGACGCTCTTCACCAATGAGGAACGTGCCGAAACTAAATACGTTTTGTCGTCCAAATTGTTTTGTATCGATTGCAGAAATTGCGGGGATGACTTCGAATTATGTCAGAAATTTGCTCATAATGCGTACGAGAGGCACTTTAGGTATGCGATGCGAGATAATATTAATATTAATTACTATTTAGAGTGTTGAGTTATTTCAAGAATTGATATTCAGTCCGAACTAACACAGGGTGGGAATTCGGATGCGGTTAGAACTGAGGATCATGTCAAAAATACAGCAATAGTCTCTGATACGCAATTGCTTTTACTTTCGAATTGTAGTTCCGACCCTAAAGGAGCCTGTGATTTACAATAGGTTTTAAAATTTGTCCGTCAACCAATTCGAATGTTATTACGACGAATATACAATAAAAATATACTCATGTAGAATGTTTGAATTCTTACTACACGATATCTGAATCTTGCTGAAAAAGCGTCTTTCAATTCCCGATAAAAATATTGATAAGGAAAGCTTCTAATCGAAGAAACAAAGAGAATTATTGAAGGTAAATTTAAAGGTAAAATCAAAAATTCCTCCTTCCTACAGGTTATGTTCAATACTTTGATAAAGCATAACCTTGAATACTGTACGTGCTTTAATTGATGAATAAGTTCATGGAGTCAGGATCAGTGCTGAATGAAAAACATGAACGAGAGAAATGAAGGGGTCGCTGTTGCAAATGTAGGACATGCAGTGATGGACAACATTCAATCTTTAAGGCAACTTGAGAGACTATTTCTGGAATTTCTAAAAGCAGCGCACATCGAATTCTGAAAGAATCAAAATTCCAACCTTATAACATGCAGAATGTACAAGAATTAAATGAAGATGATCCTGACAGACGTACAGTTTTGTGAAATCATGAGTCAATTATTGATTGGTGATAATAATTACCTTTACAATGTGTGCTTTTCTGACGAATCTTCCTTTCATTCAAATGGACATGTGAACAGGCACAACTGCAGATACTGGAGTGACGTAAATCTCCATTGGTACAGGGAAACTCATTCACAAACTCCCCATGTGTGTGTGTTAGTAGTGAGTTGGCATCAGAAGTATTCTATTTGCCACAGTTTTTGTAATTAAAATGAATCTATATTTTAAGATCACACTTTGATAAGAATTTAATTATTTCATTATATATGTTTTTATCATTGAGAGAAAGTAGACTAGTGATATTTATAGGAAGAGATACATTCAAGGAGATCAGTTTGTTCAAGAATTCAGAAATGTTCTGTGAGTTTCTCTTACATTCTAAAAATATATGGTTGAGGTCTCCAACTGATGAATTGTCACAAGGACACTTATTCGAATTTACGACGCCGATTTCATTAAGGTGTGCCGGGAAACAACCGTGATTCATTTTCAGACGACTGACAGTGGATGAATAGAATCTGGCTACTAGAAATTCAGAGATGTGTGGTATTTTGACTGGTAATTCGGGGTGGATACACTTGAAGTGGTTATAACTTGTCTTAACAAAGTCTAACCAGATATATTTCCACTGCTTTCTTTGAGTTTGTTTAGCTTGACATAATAACTCATCATGAAGATTGATTTCACTTATACAAACTCCCCATGAATTGAATGTTTGGGCTGGTATTCTGGGAGAACATATTGTAGGTCCCAATTTTATTGATGGTAACCTCAATGGACAAAAGTATCTTGAACTTCTTGATACAACTGTGAACCCCAGAATCACTCAGTTACTTGGAGACGATGATAGGCTAATTGAAGGTCAGCTCACCTTTCAATACGATGGAGCTCCTCCTCATTTTGTTGCACCTGTACGTCAATTTTTAGATGAAAATTTCACAGGGAGATGGATTGGAAGGCGAGGACCAATAGAATGGCCTGCTAGATCTCCTGATTTATCACCATTAAACTTCTTTTTTATAAGTTTATATTACACAGCTAACTTCGATGATACACTCGGCACTGTCAATAAAATTTATACTATTTATCGTTGGCAATTTATTACCACAAAATATAACGTGATTTATTTGCCTACTATACCGAGTGACACAGCAGACATGTAGCAGCCTGTAGTTTTTTATTTGAAAAGATGGAGATTTGAAATTAGCAGAAGTTACGTAATCAATGATATCGCTTCATTTGAATCTAACGGCAACTTTTTTCAACTACCTGTTTGATCGGCAGTAACTCCAACTTCTTTTTTTTTAATGACACCCTGTATATTTATCCAGCCTATCTTATTTGTCTTGAAATTCTCTATTCAACCGTGTATCACAAAGTGGTATTCGTTTCTCAATTCGCAGATGAACTGCATTTTATTGAAAAAAATCAAGTTGGCTGTTACCCGAATTCGATAATCTTTCGATGCTTGGTAGGCTTGGAATTCCAGTTAAACGATATAAATTCAGTTTTTTCCATACCTGATCACTTCCTACAGATTGTCAATAATTTATTTAATAAAAAGAAAAAACATCTGAAAATAACTCACGATATTGCGAAAACTGAGATAGGAACATGTTTTTTTTCACTTTGGCTACTTGTGAAGTAACTATCTGTCTTTCTCTTTGGCCATGTAGCCATATCACAATCTTTTCATTTGCAAACATAAAATTAAAATTGTTCCCCTGATCCAACAATTCACAAGTCTATTAGTCTAGATATTTGCAATTATATTTTGCCTAGTAGGCGGTGTACTCAGAATGTTTTGTGTTTGACACGTAAACATCATTTGATTGTACTGATTATTTCCGTCAGTTTTATGCTGATTAAAATTGCATCGTTTAATTAGATACTGAATATGTATTCAAAGAATGAAACGGACGATATGTTGTTGATATTGGGAGAGTACAAGAGAAATTGTAGACAGGCTGAACAATTGTATGTCCAAAGATTTGCGGAAAGACGCCATCCGCTTAATAATAATTATCTCTCTAGAGTAGAAGAGCAGTTCAGAAGAGAACCAGAAAACCAAAAAAATCTCCAATACATTTTCGACGAGGAAATGGAATAAACGTTTTGGCCATAGTACATGCAGATCTGACGATATCAATGAGACAAATTAAGGACGAAATCGGCGTGAATCGAGAGACCGCTAGAAGAGTTTTGAAAAGAACTGCTCTTCTACTCTAGCGAAATAATTATCAGGTGGACGGCGTCTTTTCGGAAATTTTTCGACATAAAATCGTTCAGCCTGTCTACAATTTCTCATGCACTCTCCGAATATCAACAACATATCGACCTTTTCGTTCTTTGAATTCATATTTACTATCTAATTAAACGATGCAATTTCAATCAGCATAAAACTGACGGAGATAATCATTGCAATCAAATGATGTTTACCTGTCAAACACAAAACATTTTTTGTACACCGCCTACTAGGCAAAATTTTATTGCAAATATCTAGACTAATAGATTTGTGAATTGGTTGATCAGGGGAACAATTTTAATTTTAGGTTTCCAAATGGAAAGATCATGATATGGCTACATGGCCAAAGAGAAAGACATATAGTTTCTTCACAAGTTGCCAAATTGAAAAAAATATATTCCTATTTCAGTTTTTGCAATATTGTAAGTTATTTTCAGATGTTTTTTCTCTTTATTAAAGAAATTATTGACAATCTGTAGGAAGTGATCAGGTACGGAAAAAACTGAAATTATATCGTTTAACTGATACTCTTTGGATTTCCAAGCCTACCAAGCATCGAAAGATTATCGAATTCGGGTAACAGCCAACTTATGTTTTTCAATAAAATGCAATTCATCTGCGAATTGAGAAACGAATGCCACTTTTTGATACACGGTTGAATAGAGAATTTCAAGATAAATAAGATAGGCTAGATAAATATACAGGGTGTCATAAAAAAAAGAAGTTGGAGTTACTGCCAATCAAACAGGTAGTTGAAAAAAGTTGTCGCTAGATTCAAGTGAAGCGCTATCATTGATTACGTAACTTCTGTAAATTTCAAATTTTTATCTAACCAAATAAAAAAACTACAGGCTGCTACATGTCTGCTGTGACACCCGGTATATGAAAATGAATCATATAAGGACAGGTTCCCATTGAGGATTCATTTATATGAAGAGATAAGGCAGAAACAAAAAAGCTCCATTTCTGTCGTGGGTTTCTTCCATTTCTATAGAGGAGTCCTGTTTTTTCAATTTTCATTTGAGAATGTTTCCCCTTTTAACATGAATACCTTCCAAAATGTTATCTTGAACGATGGAAAATAGCTACTAAAGTTTGTCTTTCAGTCGCAGATGACCCCACGTCTCATTTTATGATCATCCTATCATCTTTTCGAAAAAATCAACTTGTCAGCGTACTTTCGACTGTTAAAAAATAGTTTAACAATTGAAAACAAGGTTGCACTCATTCAGTTATAAGTATCACTATCAAATAACATATTTGTGTATTTTGAAAGGTATAATGGTGCCTCAGTCTTGAGCAGCACGGCTGCGCTAAGGAAAAACCGAGTATGTGTATTGAGACAAAATTTACAGAAGAGCCTAAAAACTTTCAATGCCTGTGACATTTGTCCAAAGTCTTGAAGCTGATCATAAATACACTTTTTTGGATGTTTTCTACACTATACTGAGTTTAACGTTATCATCAGGAAATATGTTTGTGTACTTACTTGATGTAAAGATTCTAAGGAAAATCGAAGTAGAATCCTCTACTTGGTTTTTGAATAGAATATAGTAATACAATTGAGAAAATATATTCATATAGGTTCTATGTTGTGAATATGAAAAGTAATTTCGTAACTTTGTATCGTTAGAACAGTTATTTGAACTTTAAGTAGGATAATTATTATGAACATTTACATTTTAAAGAGTATTAATGTGTAATTTGTAAGTACTGTCAAAAAGCATGTGATAAATTTATTTTTGTACACTACTTTCCATTCTCAAGAAACAATAATAAAAGTACGAACAGTCTTTGATTTACTTGTCGTCAGTCATTTCTCCGCCATTAACTAATTCTAGATATGAGGTATTTTCAGTAATAATATCCCGACAAAATGCAGAATTTCCACACCAATCAATAGAGCATAAAACGAGTGAGTTTTTAACAAAAATACTAGTAGGAAACCGACTATGCCATCACATGAAAGGCAGTCCGACAGTTATGATTTCGACTCGCAACTGCCATTTATTAATTTGTTATAAACATTTATGCAGGGTGTCCGGTAAACCTTGTACAATATTGAAACTGGTGATAGACCAGATCATGACGGTTCAGAATATCGTAAAAATCTCGCTGTTTTCGGGATAATGAGCATTTTTTAATTTCTGGAAAATCGCTTCCTCACCTTGGATTTTTTAATACCATGAATACAAATTGAGACGAATTTAAATATCTTTGCTGCTGAAGATTACTGATGAGTGATGCTTTCAGATGTACGAAACAGTTTTTCAGAAAACCATACAATTTTTCAAGAAATGAGGGTAAAATGTTAGATTTCAGTTACACCAATTTTTTTAACAACAGTTTGACATTAATGTTTGAAAAAACATAACCAAGTGGAACTGGATATTCATTTAAAAGAATGCCCATTTTGTCTAGGCTTTACTATGGTATAAAACATACGATCATTATTTTTGGAAGGAGTAGAATTTCGATAATATTATAGTGTGATGTTATTCTGAGCTAAAATCAACTCCATTAGACTTTGTCAGTAATGTCTTTTATTTTCACTATGAAATGATTAAATAATTATGAGTATTAACGAATCAACTGCTTAGAAGCATTCAATGAGATGTAATGAAGTAAATACTCATTCAACGTTTTTTTTAAATAAACATACACTATAAACCACAATAACGATTTTTCAACATCGCACTGAATAATATTACAAACATGTTATATTCCATCCACTCGTACGCAGAGACGACATATTTTCAAGAAGAACCTTTTCAAATGCGTTAAAGGTTATAGCCCCCAAATCAGCGATTCTATGAGCGGTATTGTGCAATCGGATATAGTTCTGCATAAAGAGCTGCTGCAGCAGTAGCACTACCTCCACATTCACCATAAATGTTGTGCATATGCGCATATTCTCGGGGAGTATAACGTATGTACGGCATGACAAAGAAATAAATACCACTGAATGAACAAGCGGAATAATTTTAAAAAACTATGATAGAAGTCACAAGTTGTTTAAACAAAAGATTTTAATTTTCGACAATGATTCATCTCTTAAAAAAGTTGGCACTTATTTGGTTACACCCTGTACATCTGTCGGTCTCTGAAACTTCGTTGGAATCTGGATGTTGGACAATTGCGACATTTATCACAAGAATTCGTATTAATCGGTGCCATGTCGGATAATCGACATTTCATTTCGATAATTTTATTAGGCCTGATTACATAAAAAGTTAATTTTATTAACATACTATTTAATGCTACTGAGCAGTCTATTCTTTATTATTAATAATTATTTCCACATTTTATCTTGATAAAATCTAAATAAAATAATTTTTGGGCGTAGGTATAAAAGTTGATCAAATAAATGAATATTTTGGAACCTTTGGTGTAAATACAATTCAAGAAAAAAATAAAATACCCAAACGCCAAAACTATGTCACAATCTTAAAAGCTTACTTTTAGCTCCGTTTCGCTAACTTTGTTGGCGAAACGCGCGTCGAGTGTGATTGTGACGTAGTTTTGGTGTTGGGTAGTTTCCTTTTTTTCTTGAATTAAAGTTGATAGAAGCCTAGATTAAAACCACGCCTAATTCAAAAAACCACTTCTTCCAAAGATAATTATAGTTCGTTTTATACCATGGTAGAGTCTGGATAAAATGAGCATTCTTTTGAAATGAATGTCCACTTCCAATTGGTTATGTTTCGTTCAGATAATAATGTCAAACTTTTTTTAAAAAAAATTGATGAAACTCAAATCTGTCATTTTACCCTCATTTCTTGAAAAATGTTTTCACTTTCTGAAAAACTGTTCTGTACGTCTAGAAGCATCACTCATCAGTAATCTTCAGCAGCAAAGATTCGTCCCAATGTGTATACATGGAACTCAAAAATCCAAAGTTAGGTAGCGATTTTCCAGAAATGCTTAAAATGCCCATTATCTCGAAAACGGTGATATTTTTACTGCGGTGAAATTCCGATATTCTGAACCGTCATGACCTGGTCTATCACCAGTTTCAATATTGTACAAGGTTTACCGGACACCCTGTATAACAATAAACATAGTTTTGCTTATAAAATGAAAAGAAATAGAGCAATCTGGAAGCTCTAATGGAAAGAATTGTAGATAATTGAAATACAAACAAAATGGGATATTTCACGACCCGATCAGAACATTAGTAATGGAGAGAAACTCTCAACTCCGCTATTTTTCAAGAAGTAGGATTGGCCACTCTCATGTAAGTATTGAATCATGTATATTTTACGTATGCACAAAACAGGCGCTGTCAGATCATTAGTTTTGGGACAATTGCAATCTATATATTTTTTTGCACTATATTGCAGCGTGCCTAGATACTTTAGTGAAAGCACGATTTAAATTTCTCAAACAGATTATGAAAGTAGAAGTATAGTACTAGAAAACGTATATTCTCATTTTGCGCTACATGGAGCGAAATGGGTGAAAATGCATGCAAACATGACTCAAAACGGCAGAGCCCACGTTAGCTGTCGAGTGGTAGGAGAGTTCGGGAGAAGAGGGGAATTCTTCTAATGAACGGGTTTAGTTCCGTCAAACCAAAGCAGGAACGCGGGAGCGGGAAAGGGAACCGTACGAATTGCTAGAAAAACAGTTCACGTAGCTAACCATAAATACGAGTTATCACACCGGTATGTATATTTACAGATCCCGCGTTGGTTTGGGGAAACCTTTACGTGATAGTTCGCTTCCCTAATCTCCCGCTCTCTCCTACCACTCGACCGCTTACGCCAGATCGGCCGTTTTCAGTCATGTTTGCAAGCATTTTTCACCCATTTCGCAGTATGTTAGCGCAAAATGAGGGTACACATTTTGTGGTACTGTACTTCTACTTTCAAAATCTTTTTCAGAAATTGAAATCGGACCATCGCTAGAGCATCCAGGCACTCAGCAAAATGGTGCAAAAAAAATTCAAATTGTAATTGTGCCGAAACTAATGATTTGTTTTATGCATTCATATATATATCATTCATATATGATTCAATACTTTCATGAGAAGGGCCAACCCTATTATTTGAAGAAATGCAGAGTTGGGAATTTTTACAAAAATCATATAATCTTCCGGTTTTTCTCCGTTACTAATGATCCGATCGAGTCGTGAAATATTTCATTTTGTTTGTATTTTAATTATCTAAAATTCGTTCCATTGGAGCAACCAGATTGCTCAATTAGTTTTTTTTTATGAGCAAAACAATGAAAAACACGTTTTTTATGTTTATAACAAATTAATAAGTGACAGTTGCGAGTCGAAAACATAACAGACTGTAACTACGATCTGTCTTTCATGTGATGGCCCAGTCGGTTTTCTACTAGTATTTTTGTTAGGAAAAATGCTGTAATAATTGTAATCCAGTAACTTTGTCGCCTGAAAGTATGGGGTAGTATGCTAGAAAATCCGGTAGTTCTGATTTTTCGCAGACTTGTATATGATGTTGGCCTTATGAATAATCCAAGTTTGGAACCATGGAGATGAACACCTTGGGGAATTCTTCACCAGAATGAATAACATGAGGGATTCAATCAAATTCACAATGGAAAAGAAAACTAACAGTTCCCTATCGTTTCTCGATGTGAAAGCTGAAAGAACAGACACTGGAATCCTCACCTCTGTTTACAGGAAGAAGACACACACAGGGCAGTACCTCAACTACGGCTCTAATCACCCAAACTCCACAAAGAGGGGAATCGTAAGAACGTTGGTGGAGAGAGCATTGTCTATTTGCAACAACCAGGAGTCATTGGAGGCGGAAATTAACCAAATAAAAAAGGACCTACGCCGAAACGGATACTCCGAGAAGCTCATAGGAGAAGTTCGGAAACAACTCGAAAAGACCAAGACAACCGAAGAAAGTCCACAAAACCCCGTTCTCATTCTTCCCTACATCAGGGGTATCTCCGAGAAGATCAGAAGGAACGGAAATAAATACAACATCAAGAGTTGCTTTCAATCCGGCAGTACCTTACGAAGCTTCCTCACCAAGACGAAACCAGAGAACACAACAGAATCCAGCAAAAACTGTATTTACAAAGTCCCATGTGAATGTGGAGATTCCTATATCGGAGAGACCAAGAGGCCATTATCAGTAAGAATAGCCGAACACAAAAAGTGGACTCAACGAGGGGAAACATCAAAATCGGGAATTGCTGACCACGCCTGGACAAAACACCACCGAATTCTCTGGGACGAAGCTAGTGTTCTTCATAGAGAGGAACATTGGTTCAAACGGAAATTTATGGAAACCACCTACATAGAAGCCAATGGTGCCTTCAGTCAACCAAGCGTGGAAATTAAAAACGTATGAAAACCGCTCATGGACCGTTTTGGAGGGAGAAAAAGCGCGAAACCACGCGCGCCACAAGACCGCGCGTAATTACACTTAATTATACCTAGACCTATAAAAGGTCGCGTAGCATCTGATTTTGTCACCATTCACCAGAAGACGATTGCGGATTCAAGCAATTGAAACGATGTGAAAAAATTTGAAAGAGATAGAAATCTTTCAACCGTTAAGATGATGGACGTCCGAAATATAAGTAATCAAGTTACTACATCGTCTAAAACTTTCAAACAAACGTTAGAAACTCTTAATCTCGGAAACTTTGGGGTCAAAGGAGACAGTATCATATTGTAGCAAATTTGGTCTATTTTAAAAACGTCTGCAGAAAGTTTTTCTAAAAACTAGTCCTTTAGGGATAATCGCCAAAATAAAAAAAAAAACAATGTTTTCGCAGTTTTTCCTATTTTTGACAATGTTGCGTTCGGCGCTCGATTTCACATACTTGGATTATTCATCAGGCCAACATCAGAAAACAAGTCTGCGAAAAATCAGAACCACTAAATTTGACGCATGCTGTGATGTATAAAGTTACTGGCTTATTGGCCTATTTCCAAGAATACTGTCACCTTGCTGTCACAAAAACTGTACAGCAGCAGTTTGAGTGACAGGCAAGGTAACAGTATTTTTAAAATTCTGTATTTTGATGGTATATTCGATGACCCAATTTCAAGAATGAATAGAAGTTAAACTTTATCCGTTTTGCCAAAACGGTCCATTTTGTGTTTGGCGTCTTTTAGGCTTCAAGTGACGTTTCTCTATTTACCTTGATTGTAAAACTCAGGATCGTCCAAACACCGATTTGACAATACCACGAGCTGGAAGTAGAGTTTTCAGAGTCTTATTGTTGTCTGGTTCAGATTGAGAAAATTGAACATGTGGTTGGTTTATATGATAAGAGGTACATTGTCTTTCTAAAAGTGTCTGCGGTTAGTGTTGATTTCCGGCTTCTTGTCAGGAGTCACACCTATGGTCTCGTCAATTGTGTCAAACTCGATGCTGATGTTGTAATTTTTCAGAAGAGAATGTGTCATCGTAATTAAATTCTCGAGTAAAATATATGTATTTGGAAGACTACCTTTCTGAAAAACATCAAATACAATATTGACAAGGATTCCTTTCCAAATTTAGTAACCAAATCTACTAATCTGCGCTTTCTTGAGTTATCCTTATTCATTTTTCAATCACACTACTGGTAAACATAATACTCGTAAGTTGTCACAACAGCAAATCGCTGCATTCATTTGGTCGATTTAGATCTGTTAGGCACTAATATTCTAGCGAATAACAGACCAAATCCATTTTGTAAGCATAAAGCAAGTAAGAGACATTCTCTTACTATTTTTCTAATTGGAAATATACACGTGCTCGTTTTGACCTTACAAATCTTGTTACTTGTTTACTTGTTATTTCCATCCTTTAAAATTTCTACTTCTTTTAATATTTCTTGCGCTTGCTTTATTTTGTTGGATGTAAGTGAGCAAGTGGTATTAGACATGTCAAAAATATAAAGGAACGATTTATGAAAAAAATGTCGATTGCTTGGTTTTTCCTTAGAGCAGCCGAGCAGCTGTTCTCATATTTTTTACTATTTCTCATATAAGGGAGGATAAGTTCAGATGATGTATTCTGAGTTTATTTTTATATGCATTTACATTGCACGAAAAATTCCGACTGTTCACTAAGTTATATGAAATCATACTTCTTTTGCTCTGGTACCAAACCAAAATAAAATGAGAATTAAAATAGAGGGGAAGATCAGGACACAAAAAACCTTCTCCGCTTAACTAACCGAACTTACAGTAGCCCTTCTGCAAACCACCACCCAGCACGTCTCCTAATAAGTGATCGTCCCTGTTAGTTTTAAATGGAGAATCACAACTCACGGCAAGCAAATTCCTCCTCCCGCCGCCCCCGTTCCCTTTTCCCCCCTGCTGTTTAATCGCCTATTCAGCAACGGCCTGTCCAAATAGCCCTCGGTCAGCAGGACGAGTTGTATGTAGCTGGACTAACAGGAGAAGGAACGCTACCGCTTGTTTTTTCTCCTCAAGTCGTGGCAGGAACAGAGAAGAGCGTTTGCAGGAATGCGGGCTAACTAGAAGGAGGGCGTTAAAGGCGAGTCATACATTAGGTTAGCCGCCATTGGCGGCGGGGAGCTTATAGAAATGAGGTCGAAATATTGTTTGAAATGTTTAAAAAATAGGTATAAAGTGAGACAAAGTAATAAACTGATTGTTTTGTTTGGATATGAGAAAGAATCATTTTGTGTTTAATGAATAATAATTTAATAGAACAATTTATTAATTTTTTTAATTGATGTATACGATACTTAAAATGAAAATCCATGTTAATATCTTTAATGGAACTATAACTATAGTTATAGCATATTCACATTGCAAATACGATGTCAACAAAACCACGTGAACGCCAAACTGTAACAAAGGCTTATTATGCTTACATGTAGGTACGTTGTGAAATAAAACCAACGAATGTTTAACGTCACCCGAAACCAACACAAAACCTTACACTAAACATATATTTGAAGTAGATAATCAATAACGTATTCAAAACCACAAAAGAAATCACCGCGGCAACTACAAAACGCAGCTTTAATAATTGTAATGCAACCAACCTGAATACAACTCTGCAAAGTATGAACTTACATAGCGGACAAAAGAGCCCGGAAACCAATGCTGATATTGATGACAATATCTCGGACTCCTCAAACCGTACATTATATCGAAAATTTATGAAAATTAACCGATTCATTTTGAAATACAGGGTATTCATTGAAAAAAACAGCATTTTTCTAAGAAACTTGGACCGTTTCTTTTTACTCACCCTGTATACATGAAATAACCATTCAACGTTCTCTACTTTGAAGAATGATTTCTATATATCTCCCCTATCTGGACTAAAAAACGAGGGGTTGACGTACCCCTATTTTAGAACCACCCTGAACAAAAAAACTGTATGTTAACTTCGACTGAGATTGAGGTAGTTCATTCAGGCAAATTGATTCTTTAATTCTCATCAGAGAACTCACACTGGTTGGTTTAAAATTATTCGAATTGGATTTGCCTTTGTTCACCATGTTGTAGAGCACAGAACGAAAAGGTGTAATGAAAACGAGATCAAGGTGACATTGTACCATTATTGTGGCATAATGTTCCCAGAATAAATAGACATTTTGTCTATTCTCGGAATTGTTACAAATTCTGAACAGAAAGCTTCACTTTTCATCTTTGACACCCTGTATCTCGAAAACTGGTAGGCCGATTTTTTGTGCCTAAGGAAACCTTTTCCGAGGAAGTCAAAATCTACAACATACCATGAATTCAGGAAATTTAATGGAAAGTCATTTTCCTTAAGGATAGTGATGGGTCCCTTACAGTTACATTAAAAAACTATCTCAGTCAATATAGAGAGATATTGCACTACCAAATAACGTCAGGCAGTAATAAAGTCGACGTTATTTTGACATGTACGCACGCGCACTGTGAATCTGGAACAAGGACAACTTTATTTAAATACTGCATGCCTTTATTAGTGGACGTTTAAAGGCGAGGATTAATATTCCTTTATTTCCATTTCGGGTGAGATCGTAAATTATCGTGACATGATCAGTGGATAAAACATGGCTCTGACTGATAAATATATTAGATTTTCAACAAGAGTCGACGTAGAAGTTTGTTTGGGTAATTCCATCATCAGAATAATTCCTTCTTATTTTGAAATTAATTATGCAGATAGAATAATCCAAGAGACAAATTTGATTTAGGTTAAGAACGCATCTGTCAAACACGAGTAAATAAGGGACGAACAGATGAAACCTGCAATATCTCTGTTTTTAATCACAGAATAGTGGCAGTCACTATCGAAATAAAGTTGCCTTAAATACTGACTGGCGTTATTGCAATATCTCTCTAATGCCTACTACGACATATCAGAATTTGAATTTAACAGTTACTTTTACTGTATTAGCACATTCTATTTTTTTGAAATTATCACATATTTAATGTAAACTACATTTGTCAAAACACTGTATTCTAGACCATTAAATATTCTCTTACACTAATCATTATTCTGCACGCCCTCTCGAAAGCTTTCGAATGATTCTTCATCATCAGACCAACTTCGCTAATAAAAAAAAATTGATAACGGACGTCCAATCGGTTTTCGCGCGCAATATAGTACTACAAAGCTTTAATTTCAATAACAGATGATATTTTCAACTCCATCAATAACAGCAACTTCGCCGTCATCATATTACTAGATTGCAGTAGAGCTTTAGTTACACTCGATACACAGGTTATTTGTAAGAAACTTCGGATTATCAGAATAAACATTATCCTAGAGTAGTTATTCCTTAAAACGTACCCAGAGCGTTTTTCTAGGTGGTAATAAATCAAATACCCATTGGAAACCATTTTTTATCCCACAAACAAGGTTCTATCCCAGGACCACTTCTTCTGGACTTTATATTATGTACTTTCCTGAATACATCAGATCAGGGTAACATACATCAGTTTGTTTGAAAGTGGTTGACAATGTTTCACTTTGAGTAAGGTTATTCTGGACTTTCATTGTCTAAAAAGAACAAAGAAAAGTTCAATTCTCTGCAATTTTTAATCACGACGTTTCAACTGTTAAAATCTACAGTGGTTCTCAAGTGTATAATGCGACAATCTCAAGGATACTTCTTATATATGCTATGGATAATTTTGTGACATTAGCCTAGGGGTAATTTGCCGATATTCAGGTAAGCTTGTTAATTACAGTGCCGGTCCCTTCCGGTACAGCATTGTTAATTCTTATCGCAATTTCAATTGATCCATGCCACTAATTAAGGGTTTCCACACATTACGGATTTCTATGCTAGCTTGAATGAAGACTTTGTTGTTCATAACATATGCACTCTCTTTAAACTTCGTTCTATACCAGCCCTCTTCTTTATGGATGACTTCAGCTTCAGTCCATTTTATGTTGTGTTGGGTAATCCAGACATGATCCGCTATCCCTGACTTTGATGTTTCTCCTCGTTGAGTGTTTTTCTTGTGTTCAGCGAGTCTAACGCTAAGTGGCCTCTTAGTTTCTCCAAGATAAGCTTCACCGCATTCACAAGGGATGCGGTAGATGCAGTTTTTGGAGTCAATGTCAGCGTTACGTGGTCTCGTCTTTGTGAGATGGCTGCGAATAGTGTTACCTGACTTGAAACATGTCCGTATTTTGTATTTCGACCCAATTCGCCTTATTCATTCCGATAGACCTCTAACATACGGAACGCACAGGTTGGCTTGTGTCGGCTCGTCTGGTTTCTTGTCCCCCCTGCGGACCAGAACCTCTTCTATATGTTTTTTGGGGTACCCATTTTGTCGCAGATCTTTCTTGATATTGTCAAATTCGATGGTAAGACTTTCATCTGTGTTACATAGGTTGTAGGCACGGTCCACCAGCGATCGAACAACCCCTCTCTTTTTAGCACCATGATGGTTCGATTCGATGTTCAGGTATTGTCCGATGACACACAACTGTACAATTCTTCCAGATTGTCTGATTCTAAACTCCGGAAAGTAGACACTAGAAACCACTTCTGCTCTTGTTCGATTTGTCCTATGCTCATAACTTGTCTCTGAATTCAAGGAAATCCCAAGTAATGCTCTTGGATCCAAACGTATTTTTTTATGTTCTGATTCTCACAAAGAGGGAAATCCTGTAATGTTCAAAGAACATCGTGAAAGTCAGGGGACACCACGTTGGAATCGGTTGATAAGTTCTGTATGTCTCCAAAGTGACAACAAAGAGATGTAAAGACTGACCTCGACGGATCAGTCTCGATGGTATCGCTAACGGTGAAACGCTTGGTCATTTTTCAGCATCGTCCAAGAAAATATTTGCGGAACAGAGATAGATCGCCAACCTTTCGACGGTGATCCAGAAAAGTGAGTGAGTTTGTAAGCTCAGCATCCTCGACGAGACTTTTTTTGATCTTTTTTGGACAGAATTTAAAAGTTTCATTGTCTGTTTAGAGGCTGCACTCAATATATGGGAAGAGTAGACCAGTACAGGTCGGAACTGTGCAATACCAAATATAATCGACTGACGGGAAGTGAAATAGCTCTTGACCTGAAACAAAAAACAAACTTTTTGAGAGGAAATTTTGTCAATGGACCTCCGAGCTTCGAAATGCATGACTTCATTGATAACGACACTCCTGATATGATTAGATTGGCCACTGTGAGATCGGCCTTTCTAGGGAAAAGACATGCTTATGTTTTTTCAAGTTGAATTCTACTAAGTTATTGGATACTGGAATTTTTGCTAGGTTCATATTTAAATAATTCACGTACATAAAGAACGAGGAATCTTTTGTAGTTTCACCATTGTATAAGGATAAAAAGCTAACTTCTGGCTGACCTAGCTTTTTTTTATTTTTTCGAAAATTCGCGGGAACGCGCACAGCCTAAACGGAGGGTCGCATCAAAAAAAGTGACGATAACAAATCTTTCTAAAATGATCCAAGGGTGTGCACCCGGCTATTTAAAATTTAAAAAAAATCAATACCCCCCCCCTTGAATCCACATTTTTTTGCCCTTCCACCTCCCCTACCGAAAAAAGGTCAAAAATGGTCCTCTACAAGATCATACTTTTTTTATTTTCCAATTTTTTTATTTTTTTTCATTTTCGAAAATCCGCGGACTCGCGAACAACCTAAACGGGGGGTCGCATCAAAAAAAGTTGTTCCTACCAATCTTCCTAGAATCGAAAAAAATCATTTCACCCCCCAAATCTAAAATTTGTTTGCCCCTCCACCCCCCTCCCCGGAAAAGGATTCAAAAACGGTCTCGTACTATACCATAATTTTCGTTTTTTATTAAATATTTTTTTTTTTTTTTTTTTGAATTTTTTTCCATTTTCGAAAATCCGTGGATACGCGCACAGCCTAAGCGGGGGGTCGTATAAAAAAAGTTTAGAATACAAATCTTTCAAAAATAACCCAAGGGCTATTTACAAAAATTTAAAAAATTATTTCACCCCCTCAAATCCAGAAATTGTTTGTCCCTCCACCCCCCTCCCGCAAAAAAAAATCAAAGACGGTCCCCTTCAATACTACATTTTTTTTTTCTAAATGTTTGGATTTTTTTAATTTTTTGAGGGGGCTAGCCACCCTCCCTTGTTATCCCCCTTGACATCTTCGAAGTAGAGGTGGGGGGCGGAAGGGTTGATTTTTCAAAATAGGAACACACGCTCTTTATAACCACTCAAAAGTTTTCTCAATAGGTCTTTAGGTGTCGGAGATACAGAATTCCCCCCCTTTTTTCCCTTACCCCTCCGAAATTTTCACCATATATCTTAAAATTTTTAGTTCTACAAAATGTTTATTTTGGATTTTTGATACGACGACGACGACTCAGCTCCCATTCTTCCATGCTTTTAATCTAATTTCGGAACTGTGGAAGAGAATGCGGTATGAAGGGTACTATCATTCGCAAAGCTATGCACTAGGCATGAGGTAGCTTTCAACAAATCGTTGATGTGAAGGAGAAACACTCTTGCTGCTGAAATGGATCCCTGCGGAACACCAGAATTCATAGGTGGGGTGTCAGATGAAACTTCATCAACCACCACGTGGAGAGATCTGTCTGATAGGAAGCTAGATAGCAAAGAACACGACTGGGCGAGGCAAGCCATAAGATGGAAACTTAACGAGGAGTCCCTCCTGGTGTCAAACGTGATCAAACGCCTTGGAGATGTCTGATGCCACGGCCAGAGTTCCACCATATTTCTCAGTGGATGTTTGTTATGAATGAGAGAGAGTTTTACCAAATGTTTTGATAGATAGCTGTCATATACGAGGATGTATTGATATCTAGTTAGCCTAGACCAGTTCCCTGCTTAAACAAAATATTGCGTTACCAATGTTACAATAGCAACGAACAATAACTTATTAGAAGTGTCAGTGTAAAGTTTGACGTCAAAAAAGTAAACCATAGTTACGCAATAAATTAAAAGAAAAAATATGTCCACCGAAATTGTGAAAATCGAAAAATTATAGTACCGAGCCATGATCAAGTACCTATTTTTAAAAGGGTTAAGAGGTAAGCAGATTTACGAAGATATGCTTAATACCTTTGGTGATCAATGTCCTCCGTATGCGACCGTGAAAAATTGGACTGCAAGCTTCAAAACAGGTAAATTTTCCATTGAAGATGATGACCGATCGGGAAGGCCAGTTTCTGTGTCAGTCCCCAAAAATATCGATGCATTTCATGACATGATTTTAACAGACCGACGAATTGGGCTAAAACGGATATATGAAGCACTGAATATTTCATACGAACGCGTTCATCATATACTTCACGTCAATTTGAACATGAGAAAAATTGCTGCAAAATGGATCTCCAAATGTTTGAATGTTGACCAAAAGCGTGCAAGCATCGCATTCGATCTGTGCTCGATTTGAAAACGATGTAGACTTCTTAAACCGAATTGTTACTATGGATGAGACTTGGGTACATTTCTACGATCCAGAAACAAAGCAACAATCGATGGAATGGCGACACTCCGGTTCTCCAAGATCTAAGAAGTTTCGTGTCCAAAAATCTGCTGGAAAAGTTCTTGCTTCAGTTTTTTGGGATTGCCATGGAGTAATCATGATTGATTTTTTGGATAAGAGTAGAACAATAACTGGAGATTACTATTCGATATTACTGACCGCTCTACGGGAAAAAATTAAAGAGAAAAGACGCGGAAAGCTATCCAAAGGTGTTTTGTTTTTGCAGGACAACGCCCCTACACACAAATCTCATGGTGCCATGCAAAAAATTCGTGATTTAGGGTTTGAATTACTAGAACACCCCCCTTATTCACCAGATTTGGCTCCGTCCGTCTATCATCTCTTTCCTCAACTGAAAAAAAGTTTAAAAGGTCGTAAATTTTCTTCCAACGAGGAGGTAATAAAAGCTGTGGAGGTCTGGTTTGCAGAGCAAGAAGAAACAATTTTTGAATGATCTAGAGACGTTGCAGGTTCGCTGTAATAAATTAAGAGAAAAATTTATTTGAGTAATAAAATATTTTGACATTGAAATTTTGTTTGGTTCTATAGTAGGCTAAGAATTTTTCAATATATCCTCGTATGTGATACATAAGCAAGCAGGTCACTAGTTGATCTCTAACGTCGGAAACCATATTGTCGATCATTTACAATTCCTAATCGTTCGAGATATTTCAATATTTCGAAGACCAAGACTTTCGAGATAACAGTGCGATAGGTGTGTAGTTGTTAAGTAGTGGGTTGGAGTCATTTTGTCCGACATCTCAGATGTCTCTATTCTTATGACCTCTATTATGTTGGCTTAGATTGTTGCTCCGCCATTGGTCTAAGCATTTTAGTCTGGAGGCTTCAATCCTTGCATCCGCTACAAAATGCAGCTGCACGGGACGGAGGTTCAGAATTACCTCCATGCTTGATTCATTTATTCCATTTTCTTTCCGTTTGTTTATTTTTTCCTTTGTCGTTTTTGCTAATTGTTTACTTTTATTCATGGACCTCGATATTTTCCTTCTTTTAGAGGCGCGTTCAGCAAGAGGAACATCGTCGTCGCTTCCACTGGAGCTTGTTTCATTTGAAGTACCGGCTTTTACATTGCCATCTGCACATGAATTCTGAGAAACTATCGTATCGGCTCGATACGAGACTTTTTCGAAGTCGATTAGAGAGGAAGAAACGATTCTGAGTTCATATCGAATAGACGTTCGGAACTTTTGAACCCATGGAATTGGAATTTATATCAGGCGGAATCCCATATTGTTCTGTGGATGGAATCGAATTAAAATCAAATGAATCGATCTGTCAAAGGTCAAACTGTCTGTAGATTTATATTCATGGTTGATTTTGATTACTAAGGTGTTTTGGTGATTTTCCCTATTTTTCATGAAAATATACATGCTTGACGCTTATATCTGGAAAAATCAAATGGCATTCAAAGTTAAAGACGCTCATTGGGAGGTACTTGCTGAAGCCATGGAAGAAAATCCTGTGATTGCTACAGGAAAATTTGTGGGCCCTAATGGGAAAAACTACTTTAAAAAATTATGGACTCAAACTGCAAATAAATTCAATTCTCTGGGATTAAGCAGTCGAACTACGGAAAAATGGCAGAAGGTATAAGTTAAATAATATAGTACATATTACTTATAAAGATAATAGTTACTCCCTATTACTGAAGGATTAATGAATAATCATGTAGGTAAAACTTGAGAAATACCTTCCCATGATTTGAGAAGTGAATGAGCAAAAGCCAATAAATAATTTCAAGTGATTCTAAGAAATCTGCAATTAACTACAACCCCAATATCCTTGATATAATAGAAATGGGGTGAATTTAGTCTGCTGCTTTTGGGTCATCATAGATATTCGGAACCACGAAAAGATAAATTTTTCCCTAATATTTTTGGAGGGGTTTCGCCTTTTTCAGAAAATGTGAACATTGGTTTGTTGCCTTTTGCACTTTTGCTTTTCATTTGTTCACAAGTCCGCCATAAAGTTATGTTATGTCATGAGTTTTTTTACAAAGTAATTGATATTCTCAGCATTGGGTTTCAATTATACTTTTTCCAGACTTGGACTGATTATAAATATTATTTGAAAAAAAGGCAGCTGGGATCAAAAAGAATATGAAACAAAAAGGTGGTGGACCACCAGATGACCACAACTTAAGTGATTTGATACAAACATTTTTGGATATTATGGGAGAAAATTTCACTGGCTTGACCACAGAAGAATACGGTTTACCTATAGGTAAAGGAAATAATATGTCTCTAGAAGTTAATGATATGTCTGAATGCTCATTCTCCAAAGAAGTTTGCGCTGAGGTACCTTTTTCGAAAAATGTATTGACTGTACCAAATACAAAGAAGCAAATGTTACAAACATTTTGTGAAGGGGTTCCAGAAAAGAGAAAAAAAATTGACTATCATACTGAATACAAAGAAACGATAAATGAGCTCAGAGAAATAAAAACAGTCCTGCAAGACATATCAAAGAATTTAGGTGGCATGTTAGCAGTGTTTGGCGATTTGAATAAAAAAATTGAAAATGTAGGTATATAATTTTCTAACAAAGACATAGAAAACATTAGAAAAACATGATGTTTAATGTGAACAAACTCTCATAAATTAAATCAACAAACAAAATCATGCATCACTACTTCTAATGCTTACTTTATTGAAATTTATTTACTTCAAGCATTTTCTTTTTTTCAGATTTTGGATCGACAAGCCAATCAGTTTATTGTGGAAATGCAAGACTAAAAATACTCATGAGTTGAAGTTAAATAAAGGAAAAATTCTTCGCGATGATATATTATTGATTATTATTAGGAAATAATTACTTATTTTGTTCAAAACAAATGGAAAAAACTCGTTTTGTTTTTCTGATTTGTCTCAACATATAAACTTATAAGAAAGATGTTAATTTTGTTATATTGAAAATAAAAAAAACAGTTGACGCTGTAATATTGGGTACTTTATTAATGTTAATAACAATTTGCTTCTATGCATAATAATGTTGAATAATTCTATTTCGAACAGCTATTCCCTCTGGGACAAGCTGCCCTGCTGCCCCATCAATATTGACATCTGCTTCATAATCAGGATTATTGATTTCAGGCTCCATGTCATCGATGATTGGCACATACCAACACACATATTTTGCAAAATTGCACAAACCGTTGTTAGTTTTCATTAAACCTATGCATCTCTCCACACAATTTCTGGCTCTTACATGAGCATAATTGTATCTTGATTCTGGACTATTATCTTCAGGATTTACAAAAGGTGTCATTAGAAAGGGTTGTGAGGGATAGCCTGAATCTCCAATTAACCATGATTGTTCTTGGTTTTCATGCAGTGTTTGCATATACTCTTTTATTACTGAATATCTCCAAATAAATGAGTCGTGTGTGGAACCACCAAAATTGGGGAAAATATTTCTAATCATCAAATTATGATCACAAATAATTTGACAGTTGATAGAATGGTATCCTTTTCTAATAAAAAAGTTGAATTCGTCACCTTCTGGTTTTAGAATAGCTATATGAGTACAATAAATCGCACCAATGATTCCAGGAAAGGCCCATCTCTCCATGAAATTGAATTTTATATTATTTCTCTCATTTATAGTTGTTAGGAATGAGATGTATTCTACAGCCATGATGTCTTTCATAGTATCTGCAACTTCATGAACAGCTGTTTGGCGAAGGTTAACAGTTGCCTCCTCACCTATACCTCTTTGATAAGAACCAGTAGCATAAAATCTTAATGCACAAAACACTTTTGTGATATTGTCGATCTCACCATAAATTTTTGGTTGATTCATATCTGGAAGAATTATATTCATAAGCCTTCTAGCTAGAGTTTTGTTCAACCTATACAAACGTATGAACATCCTATCGGGTAAATCGAAGGGGTTACTTTGCATTCTTGCATGCTGACGTCTTCTCCTAATGTTCAGGATTTGTACTCTATTTTCTAGCATGGCTTGATGTCGAATAGGTAGCATTGTTGTTACTTGTTTCTTAATTTCGCGATGTTCAAAGAGAAACGAAAAATAAAGTTATTTGTCCTTGGTATAACCACAGAACACCTAACCTAAGGTGTTCTGTGGTATAACCTCACAAATTCAATAACAAAGAAGGAAAAGTAGACATTGTAAAAAGATAGACATATCGATTTGAACAAAGCGAGACCTCCACTGGTGTCGAATAATCAGTATCGAGAAATTGTCAAATTTCGATATCGACTTGGAGTTATAATCACTTATGTCGTCTCAAACTATACGACAGCAATCTTAGAATCGACCTGCTGTTAAGGTATTTTTATCACTGCTGCAGGTCGTAACACATTTTGACAAGAAAAGTCTGCTAGATAAGCGATTTCTATCGCCAGTAGTTTCTAAATCAGAAGCATCTGAATCTTCACAGCTTTCCACGAATGTCGGCTCGAATGCAATAGATGAAAGGTCCAGATTCTCATCGTTCTCAAGTGGTTCTTCTAATAATTCATGAAAAAGAAGGCCTCTAACATCTGGACCCCTTGTATACCTGTAAGCGCGGAAAATGAAGATCTAACATAGATTGAAATCAGGTGATACTCACAATGATTAATCCATATTTTGTTTACCACTCTCAAAATAATTATACAATCAACAACTGACAAAAAAATAGGACTGCTCAATGAATAAAATTCTTTGCCACTTGTTACGCACAAACTAATAACAACTGAATATCAAGTATTTTTTCTACTACCTCACTAGAAAACTTTATTTTCGACCCCTAAAGAAGGGAGGAAAATGGTACTTTTCCTCTCGATTTATCAGGAAGAAGATGCATTGAAATCAATTTTGCCTCTTCAGCGAGATCTTTTGGCAGGTCGTCTTCGCTAGAACTCATTTTCAAAACTTAGAAGCAACTTAAAAGGGTAAACAACGTGACAGCTTATGACAACTGTTATGTTTGTATTACCGAACAACGCCATAGCAACAAATCGTTGTCAACACGATGACGACGACGCAACGCTTACTTAATATTTTGTCATACAGCCTTATATAGTTCCACAACTTTCTGCAGTTGTTCTTATAAGTATGCACGCATTATAATTTTTAGGACGTTATAAAAATGACGACCTTAAAGGTAGTAGAAAAAACTATATACATACCTCAAGAGGAAAATGCTTTTCCTCCCGCGGATATATATTAATGCCCTCCGCTTCGGGCATCAAACTATCCGCGGGAGAAAAGCATGATTTTCCTTCCTTGGTATGTAAATAGCTACATTTCTACCCTGCAAAGCTGTGAAAATGCACGGAATCTAAAAATATCCCAATATCAAATTCACAGAACTGCTTACCTAGAGAGATATCGAATATGCCCTCTGGCACATTCATGTACCAACAATTTTTATCAAAGTATAAAATAGTTTTCGAAATGAAAAGTAAACTCATTTTACTGCAGCATTGTTGTACAATGTGTTGAGTGTAAGAACAATGTAAAAAACCTTTTTTCTAATATAATGTAGGCGAGCAAAAACAAACAATATTTACTAGAGTGCAAACTCGTTTGGCAAACTGTTGTGCAATGGGTTGTATTTTGACTTATTAATCAAAATCTACTGACTCTAAATTTAAGAAAAAATTATGCCGTATAAACAACACCACAAAGAATATTTCTGTATATATTTAGCAGTAGCAACAATTTTTAGAAAAAAAATTAAGGTACGTTGGTACATTTATGTGCCGGCGGGCTTTAATGGACATTAAGTTTAATTTTAAAGGATTATTTACTGAAAATGCTGGTTGATATATTTAATTTGTGTAATTATTGAAAGAATCGAGAGTTACGACTGTTTTCAACGGTGGAAATGTAATAAAATGGTAATTTCACAAAAAGTTTTGAATAGTCTTTCGAAAAAAGACTCATTGAATGTTTCAACAGACATTATTTCCTAAGACAACTATAATTCGGTTTTATTAATAACTCCAGTACAGAAAATGCCACAGTAGTTTTCATGAAACAAACATTGAATACCTTGGATGAATGATCTAAATGCCTAGCGGTCTTTATTGATCTAGCAAAGGGTTTCGATACCGTATAACATCACATGATTTGTTGTTGAATGAACTCTTCAAATATGGACTTCGAGGTCACGCACAGGATTAGATGAGGGATTATTTCGTTCCAAAGTAAACAAATGGTTAAAATTAGGAAACAACTCATAATGCTGTTGAATATCTATTCCCAGGAAACAGTTTTAGACCCAAATCTGTTCCTCGTTTACATAAATAAACGCTTTATGTCAAATAAAAAAACTTCAGTGTTCATATTGTTTTGCTGATGATACAGCTTTCACTTGTTCAAATATTTTTTTCAAAACTTTATTCTGCTTACAATAACAAAAATTATAATAATATTAACTATTTATAAATTTGAAAGGTAATTTGACAATTGCTATTATTTGAAATTTCTATTCCATCGATGAGATATTTACCATCTATAGCACCAGTGTTTGAACTTGTTGTCGGTGTGACCTCATTACTATGACATGGTTTTCTCGTTAACTTCATCCTCTTTGAAACTGAATTTTCAAAATACGACTCCGCCACCGTAGAGGAGTTCCAACCTACAAGTTCTTTTAGCGATAGTTGATCGCCACCATTTTCTACAAGCATAGTAGCCGAGGATCTGCGAAACGAGTGCCCTGTGTGGAGCTGAGGATTTTCCAGTTTCAAGAATGCTGCAATTTTCTTTGGAACACCTCCAATAGTATGAATGCCTACAACTTGTTTTACACATTTACCATTCCTATAACCAAAAAAAAATCGGCGATTTTCCAAATTTGAAGGCCGTTAATCTTCGTATTTCTGGTATGAACCATAGGCATCAAAAGGAAGCCCTTCTTCGGGAATGACAAAAACCCTGTTTTTTTTGTTTTTAGTATACCTCAGTGTAACCAAAACTCTGGTACTGGTGCTTTAAAATCATCCACAGTCAGCTCAACAAATTCGTCACGTCTACAGGCGCCAAAAATACTACACATTGATACAACCTTTTTAAGCAACCACGCCTCGAACAAAAACTAAGTTACTTCTTCTTCAGAAAAAATTTTTTGCTTTCTTTGGTGTGTATCCATCGGACTTTCGTCTCAAGACAAAAATTATTTTTCAAATCTGAAAATATCATTTCTGTTGATAATACCATTGTTCAAATAGAAGTAAGATAGTTAGTCAATGCCCGTGGAAAGGTATTGGACCCAAACGCGAGTGTTACCTAGCGTGATTAGTTACAAACATGAATATTTGACGTCATTTTAATGTAGGGCTCTCCAAAAAAACCTGATTTCAAAGATGTCCCATTGTTTCAATCAACTTACGACATGACTTGGAGGCCAGATCACTGAAGTTACGACATGACTTGGATGCGAGATCACTGTCGCCAATTGAATACAATATAAATCCCATAAGGTTAGCTAACTATCTTACTTCTATGTAAACCATGGTAATACTCTAATATGGTGTACGATTTAAAATAACTAACCTTGAAATGTCAAAGTTGTCATAAACTTTCAAAGCAAGTTGCAACATTGAAATCTTGGTCCACAAAGAGTTAGGAGAATAAAGGTTTCCTCAAACCAACGCGGGAACGCGGGAGCGGGAGCGGGAATGAGATGAATCCGAGTCTAAATTCTATAATGGGACATACCGGTGTGATTATTCATATTCCGAAAAGCATACAAACAACGAAATATGTATGGTTTACTACGTATACTGTTTTTCTAGCAATTCGGACGGTTCCAAAGTTCCGTTCCCGCTCCCACTCCCGCGTTCCCGCTTTGGTTTGACGGAACCTTAAACCTCTGATTTTCCCTTCGTATAGGCTAATAATACATCTCATTAACCACCTTTACCTTCTTGCTTTTACGCCACTCTCCAAATTTTTCATATTCTTTTTGATATTGCTCGGCAGTAAATCAACACTCGCTGCACATGATTCTCCCAATATTTCTAAATAAATTTGAATTTGTTCCTCAATTTCTTCAATTTCATCCAAGCGATCTCGCGAACACAAAAAACTGACGTTGTTTATAATATTGTTATGATATTCTTAAGCTGTTCCATGACAACACGATGTTGGGATTATTCTGTAGAATTACGAGATACGTGGTTTGTTCTTTCCTCGGAATCAAAATGTAATCTTTCAGCGGGATTACGGAAAGTCTTGAACAACACACGGCCGATACGCAAATAACGGATTCGGTTGCTATAATCCTCGGATTGCAATATTCAACCTTATTCGTTATTTGCTACATATCGGCCTTGTAACGTTATTAACTATAACAGTTAGACATGAATACAACATCAAACATTTAGGAATAACAATATTTGAGATGGGACGAACACCTTTATCACGTCATAAAAAGAATTAGACTTCCACTGTTCAAATTCTTCATTCTCAGAGATTTACGTTTACGTAAAAGTACCTATGTCAATTCTATGTAACTCTAGCAGCATCGGTACTTAAATATTGTATTATATTATCTACCTTCAATAATGCTATCAATTGTTTACGAGCAATTCAGAATGCATTTCTAAAAATTACCTAAGAAAACAGACGCGTTTCCACTTAACAACTATACAGAGGAAAACAAAATATTCAATGTTAGAGTCAAAGAGTGTTGTAACTTGATCATAGTTTACGTTGGATCACCCTTCAGTTTTTTCAGATATGTTCCCATATATACTCGGCAGAAACTTTACTAAGACCAAGTTTACTCATCAGAGTGAGAGCAAGCAGGAAAGTGGTTGCTCTTTGCTCTAGTTTTCGAGTAATAATACATAGAAAATGTTAGTACCAAAAGTCACAACTTATGGTTTTACTGTTAATTTACTGTCAAAGTTGACTATTGTCCTTTCTGTTTTAAATTATTCTATCTGAATCATTGCTTATTGTCCCAGGTAGCACATCATATAGGCTGAATCTTGGTTCTATATTGGGCCAATACAGGTATTGTCAAATATACAAAATAATCATGAAATAATTCAAATCCATGTAGGCAAATGCAAAGTTTGAAGATCTTTCAACATCAACTTCAACATTTTAAAATAAAAACACTCAGTATTCACAATTCCATATTTTAATTTTCCAAGTTCATAGACATATTGTTTCTCTATAAATACACCTTTTGGGCAGGTCAAGATTCATTCATGATTTCATTCTTATCACTCGTCACTCGTCAGCTGAGTTGAAGACAGCTCGAAAATTAATTATTACTTGAAAATGTTTGGCATCTCCCCATCTCTGGCTCTGCTGGTCACCAGCACATTGTAAGTAGTATTTTATTTATACCTATATTTGTTCATAATTCATTTGTTTAGTTTTTGTCCTGCTAGTGTATCAGCTTCGTTCTATTATTTAATTTTCTTGTTTCAATAAATGTTAATTTGTTTAAAAAAATGAGTTCTTTCATTATTTGGATGAATGTGGGTTGGGTGCATTACAGCTAAAAATCCTTTCGAAAAAAGCCAAGCGAGTTCTGAGTTGTAAATGAAAAATCAATATTAGTCTAATATGGACGAATATTCAAAAAACAATATTATATTAATAATATTGGTGGAATATTGGTTGAACTAGTTTTGAATGTAGATTATCACACGAAATATTGGGTCAATATTGGTTGAATAATTTCTACCAATATCGATAATACAATATTGGTTATATATTATTTTCCACATCTAGAATAAATATTGCAATCCAAATATTCCAGTAATATCGATTATAGGGGAAAATATGTATTGTATTTCCAAGTTTGTTAGAATATTGGTTGAATATCATTTCCACTTTATTTGACAAATTTTAATAACTCATATTGAGTCAATATTGGTTGAATGATATTTACCAATATCGATAAAACAATATTGTCTTCACATCGTTTTTACATCTAGAATAAATATTGCAATCCCAATATTCCCCTAATATCGATTCTAGGAATAAAAACTATATTATCTCCAAGTGTGGTTTCACATTGGTTGAATATCATTTCGCCAATATTCAACAAATCTTATTGATTAATATTGGGTCAATATTGGTTCAATAATCGTTAAAACAATATTGTCTTCATATTGTTTCCTACATCTAGATTGAGATGAAATTTGAATATTGGCCGAATATTCAATGAAACATATTGAAATTATTTCATGATCAAACCTGGATAAAAATCCGCTAGGTGGCTCTACATGTAGAACGTCTTCTAAAACCTACGAAAGTATATTAAATAATTTCCATAACTTGTTTTCAAGACAACTCACTCAGTGGTTATGGCGATCATAACGCAGACTCTGGTGTCACCTTCATCAACTAAAAGACATTTAATAATTTACCAGGTATATTGACATCCACCAATATATCCAAATGATATTGCACCAATAGCGATAAATATTGTACCAATATCGATTAATATTGTACCAATATCGATAAATATTTTGAGGCCATTATTGCTTCAAGAATATTTCACCAAAACTATTTCTAAAATATTCAAATAATATTCGACCAATATCGCAAAATATTGACATTTTACTTCTCGACAATATAACTTTTGAATATTGTGCCAAAACTGTCAGAATATTGTATCAGCGATATTTTACCAATATCGCCGAACATTTTGAGGCCAATATTAGATAAAGAATATTTCGCCAATATTATTCAAGTAATGTTGGACCAATATCGCCGAATGTTCACATTTTTTTCTCGCCAATATTGCATTTCAAATATTTCGCCAATATGTTCACAATAATGTACCAATATTTTACCAATATAGGTGTGCTACTTGGGGGTGATCCATTTGTCATACAAAATGTCAGTTTTGCAAATAATTTACAATGTTGAGTGGGTCAAATTTGGAAAATCGCACCATCATGTACCTTCAATCAAAATAACGTCCAGTACTACTGATCATTGATCATAGGTAAGTATGCCAAGAAGTAGAGGTGGGAAAAAGAGAAATCCTATTGATCCCGTAAATTTTGTTAATTGTCTATTAAGTTTTCAAATTGTGTAATATAATCTAATTTCATTTTATAATATCTAACTAAGGTAATGAGCCAAGTTACTCTAGGACATGATGGTTTTGTAACATTGATCACATACCAATAAAATATAATTTCAATTTGATTTTTGAAACAGATCGATATTTAAATTCTCAAAAATACATGAAAATTTTGAAAGGAAACGAAAATTTTTTCCTTAAAATTCGAAAACTTTCTAACTCATATTTGCAATTAATGCCATTCGGGCATATATTCAAGTGATTTTGGGGTGCGTACAGATGATGGCTAAACCTTGTTGGGTAATTGTGTATGTCATTATGACAGGGAATGATATTTCTGCTTTTGTGTATGTAGCAAGAGATTTCCAGTATGTATATGCAGCATAATGGAAGTATTTTTAATTTTTTGAAGAGAGGTCTGCACGATTCTCTTTGATTTTTCTTCAGCATTGCACTTATGCATTTCTTCTGGAGCACAAAAAGTTTTTGTACTGAAGAAGACATGCCCCACAGTAATATGCCATACGATAATCGAGACTGTACTTCAGCAAAGTAAAAGTTTTTTAGAACATGAAGGTTAAGCACTCTGTGAAGGCATCTCATTTGATACAGCTTACAGATCAGAGTTTTTTCTATATTGCTTATATGTGGTTCCCAGTCAAGTGTGTCGTTCATAGTTATACCTAGAAATTTAAAATTGTGACATTTCTCTAGAGTCATTTCCCCTAAATGTATTTCTATCTTTTCGACTGTCCTCTGTTTTGTGTGGTAAATCAAAAATTGGGTTTTGCTAGCGTTAATATACAAATTATTAATGGAAAACCATAAAATAATTTTTTCCATGAGGTTATTACATGCTTGTTGATGGAGATTGGGTGAGTCTTTTGATACCAGTATAGAGAGATCATCAGCATAGAATGTTAATTTGATAGGTGCAAGATATTTTAAGATATCTGCTACATGAATTTAGAACAAAACTGGCGCAAGCACACTTCCCTGAGGTACTCCAACTTCCACATGGGCCAGACGAGAACGAGATACTATGTTTTGACTTACTTCTTCATTGCATGATATCTGAACGTATTGCTTTCTATTTGTCAAAAAGGACCTGAACCAGCTTAACACAGGACCTCTAATTCCATATGGCCAAAGCTTATCAATCAGCCGATCATGTGGAACACAATCGAAAGCTTTACTTAAATCACAGTATATGCAGACAGGACTTTTTTTGCATCTAAATCATTGAGAATATTATTATAGGTTTCTATTGTTGCTGTAGGTGTAGATTTTGATTTCCTGAACCCATGTTGTTCAACTGGGATAAGCTTTAATCTTGCAATGGAGGAGTTTAGCCTCTCAAGCATGCAGTATTAAAAGAGTTTGGAGAAAACTGATGTTATTGATATGGGTCTGTAGTTGTTCATAATATTTTTATCTTTTTTTTTTGTGAAGTGGGATTACTTTCGCCATTTTGAGAGCATCAGGGAACGTACCTGTTTCTAATGAAAATTTATTATGTGAGTTATGGGTTTTAACAGCTCATTTTTGAATTCTTTTATAATATTGTTGGGTAGGTCATCAGGCCCAAAGGAACGTTTATTTTTGAGTTTTGAGTGAAAGGAAGTATAACCATTGAAGAAAGAATGCAGTTGAGGCTATGTTCAAACTTATTGTGGTCAATTTGTGGGATCTCGTCTATGACTTGTTTTAGAGCATCTATAAAAAAAACTATTGAAGAGATTGGCAATGTCCTCTGGACAGGAGAAAACTTTATTTTCATGAGAGATTTTTAATGTGGGTGTTTTTGTGCTACTGTTATTTTTAATTTCATTTATAACTGTCCAGGAAGTTTTACTTTTATTATCAGAAGATTGAATTATTTTGTCATAATGATTTTTTTACACGATTCTATAAGAACAATATCAGAATGCTATCCAGACTAAAACAGGATACAGCATACACACACATTTTAATCTAAAGGTTTAATCAAGCTATGAGAAGTTAAGATCTGTATATAAATTATTTTTCAAGCTAACCGTAGGTACAAGTTTCGAGCTTTTTGGCTCTCATCAGTACGGCGTAGCCAAGTATGAGGATAAGCAATACTTGGTTGCACTCATCAGAAGGTTCTGACTCCGTTTTTTTGCTGTTTTTGCATGCAATCAAGTATTGTCTATCCTCACACCGTACTGAAAAGCCAAAAAATTCGACATAGCAATAAATCGTTGAGAATGTCAATTAACTTGTTGATTGTGAAGACAGGACTGCACGTATACACATTAAATAAGTTTTTACATAAATTAAGTGAAAAAGTTATTTTTGTATTGTGTGCATGAACTGGGTGTATTTTTAATGGCATATGAGAGTGCTAATTTTTGGCCAAGATCGCAGGTCAAGGTCAAAAACTATCTCGAACGTGCCATAAAAATGGGAATTTTATAAACGAAATACAAACAACATTTTTTGTACAACTATGTGGATTTATATCGTCTAAAATGTGTTATAAATAAATTCATACTGTACATCTTGGCCTTTTTTTTGCCCCCGATAAGGTACTGCTTTCAAACGACTGTTGACTTGAAGAAATTTATCAATTTTGTGAATAAAATCGTATTCTAAAATATGCCATATCAATACATACTTACCTATATAAAGTTTTAACAGCAAAATCTAGTTTTAGGATTTATAGACTGGGAGATGGTTACAGATTTCAGGTGACGATTTTCTCTTTTATGAATTTAAGACCACTGAAAGATACGAAAATTCTGACAAGAATGATGAAAAATTTGAGCGGTCGCGCGTGGCTTTCATATAAAAAACTCGATATTCATTAAAAAATATATGACGATTTCATCGCCGCTGCCATGTACACCAACGGCATGTGAGGATAGACAATAGCAGCGAAAAAATTATAGGCATAAAGGGTTACATGTGGCCAAACTTGTGATTTTTTTTCTTAATTCCAGGGGATTTTCTCGTTACTGCCAATTGAAATAATGGAATTTTCCATCATGAATGTCCCATAAAAAAGTGGCATAAGGTTTGCGGATGTCGAAGTGAGGTTAAGTGTCGGAATTGAATTTTTTATATGAAGGCCACGCGGCGACCGCTCAAATTTTTCATCATTTTGGTCAGAATTTTCATATCTTTCATTTCATAAGTATGCATAAGTAAAAATCAACTATTCTGCACTAGTGTGAAATACTCAATTTTCTGTGTAAGTTTACAAATACGTATTTCGAATAGGTCGTCGGAACAAGACTTTATTTCACGGTGAAAAAAGAAAACATTTACCCATCAATATAGTTATCAAAATTTCAAGATTTTGAACGGTTGTACAAATCATTACATTTTGCTTATTCTATGAAATAAATGAGTTTTTACATAATTCTTGAGGAAAAAACATTTTATTGGCTTTTATTGGACTTTTCTTTGTATTCATTCAATAATTGATTTATTTTGGTTGAATTTTGTCTTATTCCATTAATGCACTTAACATCATTATGACATTGAAAAAAAGTGTCAAATCAGTCATTACTTGATAGTTGTAGATGAAATATATTTTAATTTAATTGTATATTTATATTTGATATTTTACCAAAATTGAATGTAGGTGACTTATGTTCACTTTTGTTTTATTGTCCAACGTTTCGTTATCGACCAACCATCAACAACAACAAAAAGAACAGACAGTTTTTTAAAATTTATTTATTCTGAATTCAATGATGAATGATGAATTTCTGCACATCTAGAAATTCTAATATAAGGCCCCGTTCTAAAAAATTTCTTCGAAAATGTGATATTTCTGACACATAAAGAAACTGCCATGTGTGATACATCATTGAATTTAGACTGAAACATTATTTTAAAATCCAAGTTTATCAAACAGGTGTTTATTAATTGTATTTCATAAAATCAAAATGAATATGATTGATCGATGATAAAACGTCGGATAGTAAAACTAATAATAAAACGAGAAATCTTATGAAAAGTTGCTACAAAGAAGGATGACTTATTTTCTTTCAGCTCTGACAATAACCCCATAAAAAATAGAATAGGAAATCGATTTTTTTTTATTTTTCGGAATAACTTGAAAATTGATTTTTTTCTCAATATCAACTGCAATATGGTTGGCACTTCAGTTACCCTACTTTTTGACATTCAACCATAACTGTATCTATTATCGTTTCAGATAACCCCGTGGTGGACAACCTCATATTGCATTAGGTTCAAATTGCCTTGATATTAAACATAATGCTTGTCAACCATATACTTTTTTTAATAACCACTGTCTGTAAAATGATTGTTATTTTTTACAAGTGTGTTATATAGATCCTATCGCCCGGAGGCTAACATGATTGCCCGATGAGCGTTAGGATTTAGAAATGCTCGTGATACATACAAGATTTTATTTATGAAAGGCTTTCGCGGCCATCGTCACTTACATGGTGGTTCTTCGGGTTGTAAGGCCGACGTATGTTCAGAGAAGATCTCTGAACATACGTCGGCCTTACAACCCGAAGAACCACCATGTAAGATTTTATTTTTCACGAAATAGTAATTTACGTAACAAGTCCGGAAAATACTGTTCTTTTGGACAAGTAGACCAAATTCTAGGACGAGCGGTAGCGAGTTCTGGAAGTCAGCGATTCCAAAAAAACTGTTTTCGGACGTGTTGTGAATATCCTAGCTCCTATTAGGGCACCTTGTACTTATAGAATACGTGAAAATCATTCAAAAAAATGATCACATGAAGAATTTGTATTAAGGTTCAGATTATCAAAAGATATTGTGAGGATTATTGTGAAATGTAATTTGATACTATTAGATATTTTTGTGATGATTCCATTACAGAAAATTACATACACAAAATATTACAATGGCACATCCCATTACAGAATTTTCCTTTTCGTGGAAACCAGCTAGGACATATTACATATCTATCTTGAACGAATCATTATCTACCTTAAAAAATCAATCACACAGGATTGTTTGCTCATGAATTTCATTCTATTTTATTGTTTAAGGCGCCTTTAACCAAGCTTTCCAAAAAATATCAGGAAAGTAAGAAACTACAAATGGAAGGTGTTTGGTTATATTTGATATGAATTTGTAAAATTTTCTTCTTCATTGATATGATAATGAGCGTAAGTGTTGAATTTTCATTCTCATTGAGGTACATGCGCTCGTTCTTGTATCAGTGACTCCTCAGGTGATACTGTAGGGTTTCCCGGATTTTTCCTGTTGTTGGAATAGCAAATGAACCACCTTTGTTAAGTCGCCCCGGAGCGCATACGGTGGTGGTACACTCTTTCGTCTGCACTTATGTTCAGATCGGGGAGAATATCACTATTATTCTCTGTAATACATAACCATTATAATTACCATTTTTATTCAAACTTGAAAAACTTTGTTGATAAGCTTCTAAAACTTCTGACATTAAAGAATATTTTGATTTTGACTTTTCATGATATAGTTCAGATGAACTGCAAAATCTTGGTTTTCATTATCCATGGTCGAACTTCAACTGAACAACACATTTGACGGTAATCTAGAATTCGATTCCAAACCAAGTTTGATAAATCTTTGGATTTTACCATGGACTGAACAACCGGCCCTTAGTCTTTCACCCATCTGTTAACCAGATGAAACATACTTTTTATGAAGTTACCTACATAATCAGACGAATACGCCTAAAATGGGTTGCCTATCAAAAGGTGGTCATGACTATAAACAGTGAGTTTCAAATATTTGCACCATATGGAAACTTTTTATTATCGATTTGTCAGAAAAGGACCACGCACACAACTTATGGGAAAAAGTATTTTAGTGAAAATGGCTAGATTTTTGATATGTTGTAGATGAAGCCATTCTGAGTAAAAGTCTCCATTGGCCCAACTCGATAAAATGACTAGATTCGGCGATAGAGGGCGCCAAATCATGAAGTTTGTGGATTTTGAATAAATAGAGCTGATTAAAGGAATATGAATATTTCATTTATATTCAATATTGTGTGCGACTGAGCATTCCTAGAGTCCACGAGAAATATGTTTCCATAATACAGAATAAAAAAAGCCACTGTTTTTATACAGGGTTGTCAACAATATACTCAATTCTTCAGTAAATGAATTCGCCTACGAGGTTATAAGTTTATTGAGTTCATCCTTGTGGATCAATCAGAATTGTTTGTTGATTGACCATAATTTAATAAAGATATCTATGAATACAGAGTGTTTGGAATAATATTACATATACATATAATTACTCCAAATCACGAATTTCAATATTTTTGAGTGAATTCAGATAAATGTGAAACATGTACATATTATAAAGAGAAACATTCTCAATTGAAAATTGAATCAATACATGACTCCTCTGGAAATGGAAAACCCTACGATAAAATTGAAGTTACTTTTTTTGTAATATCTAACAGAAAACAACTACTTCCCCGGCAAAAGCCACGCTGGACATTGAACTACATCTGATAGATATTGAGAAAGACCCTATATAACTTGAGAGAAAAAATCTGAAAGTGAAAATTTGCATTTTCATTCAGATAGTTGATTATTTATTAAATGTCCAGTTTCCATTGGAGATTCTTATCTATGAATGAGATAAGGGAGAATGTTATTCAGAAGTATCACTCACAGAAAATCGCTCATTTCATTGACGCGTGGATTGCATCACTTTCGCTAGGCCTCCAATACATTTTGGTCGACAAAAATCCATTTCACTCTTCTAAGATCATCAGGGAGGTCGGAAGAATTGGAAAACATAATCTTCAGAAGCAATTTCACACTGTAATGAGGAATTGTTGGACTATTTCTTGTGCGGTGAAACTTTGAAAATATTTTTCTGACATAAAACTTGTCATGGGTATGGCATGTTGATTTCATTGAAAATATGAACAGGATGTTCATAAAGTCATTTGTGGAATCATCTGCGACTGAAAGTTAGAATTTAGTTGCTGTTTTCCATCGTACAAGATTACCTCTCTTGGAAGGGATTCATATAACTTGAGAGAAAAAATCTGAAAGTGAAAATTTGCATTTTCATTCAGATAGTTATATAGTTATATAGGGTCTTTCTCAATATCTATCAGATGTAGTTCAATGTCCAGCGTGGCTTTTGCCGGGGAAGTAGTTGTTTTCTGTTAGATATTACAAAAAAGTAACTTCAAATCTATCGTAGGGTTTTTCCATTTCCAGAGGAGTCATGTATTGATTCAATTTTCAATTGAGAATGTTTCTCTTCAAAACATGAATCCCTTCCAAGAGAGGTAATCTTCTACGATGGAAAACAGCGACTAAATTCCAACTTTCAGTCGCAGATGATTCCACAAATGACTTTATGAACATCCTGTTCATATTTTCAATGAAATCAACATGTACGTATTATTTGTAATCTATATTCAACTGTTGTTCAACTGAGCGTTCATAAAATCGTTGATGATTCTTCTATAAAACAAAAAAAAAAGATTTTCTACATGGTACTTTCCAATAAAAACAATTTCTAGGTAAAAGAATTTGCCTACGAGTTGATTTGCTACGAGTTGATTTAGTTAATTATTATTGATGGTCGATAAGAAGGGAATTTGATCACTCAAAATAAAATGCAAATGGAAATACATAGTGTTTCATACATGGCATGCTCTATTCAATTTGAATAAGTAATTACTGTTCTCGAGGCTTCAATCATGACTTAGTGCTCAACCTAAAGGTTTGGCGAAAGAGGGCGCCAAATAATTAATTTTGTGTTTTTGTAGGATTTAGCAAGCTATCAAATTTGAATATATTTTGTGAGTCACCCAAAGAAATGTATCTGATGTTCTGAGGATATTGAGTATATTTCCGTCGACTATACAG
Organism: Chrysolina oricalcia; assembly: GCA_944452925.2. NCBI lineage: Eukaryota > Metazoa > Arthropoda > Insecta > Coleoptera > Chrysomelidae > Chrysolina > Chrysolina oricalcia. Next base: position 37,874,278 of record OX101821.2, on the reverse strand, counting down.
TGTGTATCTAAATATCACCGAAAAAATTAAAGGGGTGATTCTGTGATGAAAATTAATGTGAGTGTTTGGTATAAAATTTTTTGAAAAAACCCTCCCCGGAAAAGTTACACCCCTTCGAAAATTAAAAAAAAAATGATTTTTCTTTTTTATTTTCCCTGTATATCAAGCTAAAGACACGAAACTTGATAAACATTATCTGTCAATAAGAGTACACTTTTTGAAATTTTTTCAACCCTGAAGTATGCTTAGAAGGGGTTGATTATTTCAACCCCTAAGATATTTTTACTTACAACTTTTTTTTAAATGAAAATTTTTTCTTTAAAAAAGTATGACTGAAAAGCCCAATTCATTGACTAACTTTTTTAACTCTACAAGTTTTTTCTAAAACTTGAGCATTTACGAGAAAAAAAATCTAATGCAATGCATTTTCAAAAAGATGAGCTAACGCGAGTTTATTTTGCGTCAAGTCTAGTGGCCTGTGCTTTGCATAAAAACATTAATACTGACACTAGGATTGTGTAGTGTCATTTTCTGTCACCCATCTTATTGTTTCACAAGTTTTATGATTGTGTATTGTAGGAAATATTAGTTGATTGAAAATATGAATGCATATTCGAATTTGGAAATGGCAGATATGCATTTTACATACGGTCGTGCTAACGGTAATTCATTGGAAGCGCAAAGACTTTATGCTGAACAGTACCCATTTTGAAAAAAGAAGTTATGATTCTGGTCGTACTAGAGAAGTTAGAACTGCAGCTGTAGAAGAAGCCGTACTTAATTCAATTGAAGAATTCCCAGAAACTAGTACCAGGAGAATAGCTCGTGTCCTACATGTAAGCCATTCCGTTGTTTTTAGAATTTTAAAAGAACAAATGTTGTATCCCTATCATCTTCAACGGGTGCAGGCGTTAATGATTCGAGATTTTTTACCCCGTGTGATTTTTTGTCAGTGGCTTATTAATATGATTGGCCAAGCACCACAGTTCTTAGGTAATATTTTATTTACTGACGAGGCGAGTTTATCAAGAGACTGTATTAGAAATTTTCACAACAATCACCTTTGGGCTGACGAAAATCCTCATGGCTTTTTTGAAGGAAATCATCAGTATCAATTTTCATTAAACGTGTGGCTCGGAATTATTGATAATCATTTAATTGGTCCCCATTTTCTTCCGCTACGATTAAATGGTGAAGCATATTGTCATCTCCTTGAAGAATTACCTGTTCTTCTTGAAGAGGTTCCCAGTCAAATTAGGCAACATTCATGGTTTATGCACGATGGTGCACCAGCTCATTTTAGTATACGTGCAACAACTCACCTGGATGAGGTGTATGCCAATCAATGGATAGGTCGAGGAGGACCTGTAAACTGGCCAGCCCGCTCCCCTGACCTTAATCCTTTGGATTTTTGCATATGGGGATATCTGAAATCTTTGATATACACAAACCCAGTTGAAAATATCGATGATCTGCGAAACTGCATTGTAGCAGGGTGTGAAACTATAAGAAATTCTCCAGGAATATTTCATCGTATACGCAATTCTATGAGGAAGAGGGTAGATGCTTGTATTGAAGTTGAAGGCGGTCATTTTCAACATTTATTATAATTGTATTGTCGATATTAGACAGGTTTTTGTTCATTGTTTGTTCACTTTTGTTTTTAGTTGTAGAAGTCTCATAATCATAATTTGGTTGGCTGTTGTTTAATAAAATGCTATTTTACATGAGCTTATTTATTTTTTTCTCATAAATGCTTAAGTTTTCGAAAAAAACTAGTAGAGTTAAAAAAGTTAGTCAATGAATTGGGCTTTTCAGTCATACTTTTTTAAAGAAAAAATTTTCATCTAAAAAAAAGTTGTAAGAAAAAATATCTTGAAAAAATTTCCAAAAGTGTACTCTTGTTGACAGATAATGTTTACCAAGTTTCGTGTCTTTAGCTTGATATACAGGGAAAAGAAAAAAGAAAAACCATTTTTTTTTTATTTTCGAAGGGGTGTAACTTTTCCGGGGAGGGTTTTTTCAAAAAATTTTATACCAAACACTCACATTAATTTTCATCACAGAATGACCCCTATAATTTTTTCGGTGTTATTTAGATACACCCTGTATATTTGAACTGAATGAACTGAGTTGACCCATCTGAATCCAAGGAGAATACAATCATAGGAACGGAGTTATTAAACTTAGCGTTTGATTTAGAAAACGAGAGGAACGTTCATAATTTGTGCATGATACAAATGTTTCTACCTTAATTCTATTCATAAACTATTTGTGATGATATTTTTTGTAATGGTCTGTTTTTCCGAAGATTTTATTTCTTTCAGCAATAACTTGACAACGCCGCAAAATATTTTAAAAATAGAAATAATAGCTTCGTATGCAAAATATTTTGCTCAGTTCAATGGTGAGAAAATTTACCGGGGGTTCTTTAAAAAAAGTGAAGCTTTGTGTTGCCCTGCTTTAAAAAAAAACACTTTTTATTTTTAAATATTTTTTTAAACGCAACAAAGTGAACCATATAACTTTTACCTGAAACATTTTTCACACTCCTCATGATAGGCGAAATACTGTATCTCCTCATACTAATGGGCCACCCTGTATATAATATGCACCCTTACTTATTTCAAACACTCTGTCTTCATATCTTCATTAAATTTTAATCGATCAACAAACTATTCTGATTGAACCTCAATGATAAACTCAATCAACTTGTAACCTCCTATGCGAATTCATTCACTGAAGAAAATAGTAGGTATATTGTTGACAACCCTGTGGAAGAATAATGGCGTTTTTTGATTCTGTATTATGAAAAAATATTTCTAGAGAATTTTAGGAATGCTCAGTCGCACACCATATTAAATATAAATGAGATATTGATACTTTTTATGCAGCTGAATTTCTCCAAAAATCACAATAATTTGGCGCCCTCTAGCGCCGAATCTAGTCATACGATCAAGTTGGGCCAATGGAGACTTTTACTCGGAATGGCTCCAGCTACAACATATCAAACATCCAGCCATTTTCATCGAAAGACTTTTTCCCATAAGATGTGTGCGTGGTCCTTTCCAAATTGTGTGCAGGGGGGAGCAAAAAAATGGAATTTTGATCAAGAGTAGGTAAACTATCCTGGCTGTGATTCCAAATTTGAATATTTCGAACATTTTAGTTCTTATTTGTATTATATATTGAAATTCGAACAGAAGATAGGTGCCAACAGAAACATTCTAATTCTTATTCATACTAATATGTATATTAAAATTCGAGCACTTCCCGGCCTAGTCCGGGAAGTACGTACTTCCCGGACCAGGCCAGGAAGTGCTACTTTCCCAAAGAAAAAGTGTCCGGGAACACTTCCCGGTTGGTTGCCGAAAAAATGCCTTGTTGCGTTTTTGACGGATATATAGGGCGATATATGAAAATATGTGAATTATTGTACGTTAAATAAGTCTGAAAGTAAAATACTCAGACATATGAAATCTGGCACAGTGACAATGCTCACTGAGCTCAATAAAATAGGGTTTTCATAAAGGACCCCGCACTTTTGACAGGTAAAATGGTTCTCGGTGAAATTGTATGAATTTTTAGTATATTGTAGTAGGTATTCGATGTACTGATTGAACGTGCAAAATCGCAAAGTTCGTTGATGGATAGATTTTCAAGTTAAAAATCAGTAATTTTTATTTAATTATTGTCTCGGGATTTGAAAGTGCGAACTGCATTTTTTTCGCTATTTTTTATTAATAAATATCATTCAGATGGTGCAGATTATATCATTATGTACACAGTGAAATATAAAAACATTTTGGTAATGTCTAAAAATTTGATGTAATAATGAAATATTGAAAAAAATATTTTGGCATGCAATGTACTATTCTCATTCCATCATTAATCACAATTCATACATTTCGTACAGGGTGATTTAAAAAATTGGTGAAATATATGGCCGACTCTTTCATACACATCTTGTATATTCAAGTGAATTATCATCCAATATTTGGAAACTTGAATAAATAATACGTTTACATGCGATTTTCAAAGTTATCATCACCCATCAGGTATAATCACGATGGTATATATAGTCTATATTGATTATTTTGATCAATAAATTAACATATTTCTTTAGATACTTAACTTACGTCATGCGAAGTAAGATAACATTCACAGTTATTTGGTAGTAAAATGGATCGATAATAATATAATATTTTCAATACTATATTACGAAATATGTAAAATATTCATAATTTGCTTGATGTCAGGAAAACTTTGGAGAGACAATGTTTGAAAACATAAATATATAATAAGTTTCAATTCGATTTTCAAAATTATCATCACCCGGGAGATATATTCATGATAGAATAGTAATTATTGATTATTTTGATCAATAGGTGATCATATTTTTTCAGGTATATTATGCAAAAATATATGGATATTTGGTCATAAAATTTATTGATTGAATAAAACAGTTTTATTACTAAATCATGGTAAACGAAAAATATTCATATTTTGTCTGATAACAGGAAAACTCTAGAAAGACAATGTCTGGAAACGTATATAAATAATACATTTACATTCGATTTTCGAAATCATCATCACCCAGGAGATATATCCACGATGGAATAGTTTATATTCATAATTTTATCAATAAATGAGCATAGGTATTCCTTTAGATTTTCAACTATGAAATGGATCAAAATGAATGTAATATTTTCATTACTATACATGGTGTAACATAAATACGTTAAATTATTTAAATGACTTATTCCTAAGACAATTTTAAGTTATTTGGAAATACAGTGTGTCGAAGTTGATTTTTTTTCGTTTTTAAAAAATTATTTTTGCCAAAAATAAAATTTTTGCACGAAATTTTTTAAGCTGGTTTTTTTCTTGAGGTAGGAAATCTTAATTCTGTATCAATTTTCACGTAGCGCATAGAGGGCGCTGTGCTCGCCGTCATTATTTATTTAAAATTTCTGTAACATTTTGGACAGTAAACTTCTCCACACCTTTTCAAGAAAAAAAGGGTACACTACGAAAGGTAGGGCGCTAGGTAGAGTTGCTAAGAATATTACAAAAACTGAGTGTGTGGTAGATCTCGTCAAAATAAACACATTTTTTCCAATAAAATGTTACGATAATGCTCAGTTCAGATGAAGTCTGTCCAGGAATACTGCGTATAATGTTTGATGGAAATACCTGCAGTTGCAAACAACTTATGACGAAAACCAAAAACGTTTTAGAAAATTTCAATAATCTGTATCAATTGAATCATTTTTCGATATACGTTTTATAGGCAAAAGTTGTCTATTATGACGAGATCTACCGCAAACTTAATTTTTGTTAATGTTCTGAGCAACTTCACTTAGCGCCCTAGGAGCCAATTAACTCGCATCGATATAGAAAATTGTGAGTATTTCGAAAACGATCACCTCCAGCGTTGCCGAGGAAGTGCACAGTTTTTACTAAGAACGAATGTTGTTTTTTCATGAAAAGTCCCAAAAGTTTACCTATAATTTTATATGTATACGTACATGTATACGTAGTTATTTGGTCATAATATTGATCATATTGACGAAGATGTATTCACGATTATATTTTGAAAAATGTGAAATTTTCGTATTATTCTTGATATCTACAAATTATTGAAGAGACAATATTTGAGAAAGTGTATAAAAAATATCTGTATATGCAATCTCCAAAGTTATCATTAATCAATTGATGGATTCATGATCATGCACTTTTTATTGTTAAATTTCATCAAAAATTCAACATAATTGAAACGTATTAAGGCGAACGGTTGACTGAAAATTATTGTACAGATGAATGTTTGCCGGGTAGGGCGTTATGAGTAAAGTTATAGCAATCGTAACCATGCAAGGTATAATGAACAAATAAAGCGGAAAATAAAGCATAGTCAAACACGATCTTGATACAATCCATCTGATTTGGTGAAAAAAGCGCAAAACAGGCCTAGACCTTCACTGATGTCCAACACTGTTCGTGATCATATCATCTAGCGGAAGCCAAACAAGTTAGTAAGTATATCATGTATATTCCGTGTGGGTACGGAATATTAAATGATATTCATGTAAATATCACGATCCTATCGAATTTCCAGGCAAAATATTTTGGAATTTGTTTCGATCCGGCTTTCCGCTCTGACGAACCGAAAAACAAATCCATCCGAAATTCAATTATAATTTTCCACCGCGTCCACCTCTTGACCGACCCCCCTAATCACGGGGATCATCGGCCCCCGCCGCCCTTCTTCCACACGCCCTTGAGTAATACATTAGGTTATCCAATATTCCACTCTGGTGGGCGAGCGCTCTAGGCATGCAAATGAAGTTAGTGTCGCTGGGATGGCGAGGGGGACGATGTTGTGGGGGGCACGGGGAGAGGGACGCACACACGACTTGGCTCGTGCTATTGATTAAAGACGGCCGTGGTCCAGCGCGTAATTACCCCCTTATCTCGACTCCCCTGCTACTACTCCGCGTGTGCACTGCGTACTAAGGCATTTGTTTCTGGTATCGTTGTCCTGCTATCGCAGGAGGTGAAAAACGCAACTTAACGGCCGGGGAGATGAAGGATAACGAGTTTCAATTTCTTTGTATGTAATTGGATTGTGTAATGTGAACGATAAGCAAAATTAATGATTACTTTAGTGATTGATATCAGTGAATATTATTTGTAAACAGGGTGTTTCAAATTCGATCCTCACCATTGGAATCTCGGAAACTATAAGAAATACGAAAATGGTTAAATTGGGGCAAAGTTGCGAATTCACCTGACTAATACTATGCCGTTGAGAAAGTTCAGAAATTCCGAGTATATCCGTAGATATCCGGAAAAACCCGAAATTTTGGAAAATTGTTTTAATTTTTTCTGGCTTTATTTTTCGAAGGATTCGAAAATAAATCGCACTGCAATAAAATGGTTTTATAAGATGTGCTATCCGACGTTTCGTCTTTCAGCCACCGTCATAAACTTTATTTTTACTCATGGTTGCCACTTTAGATTCTTTCTGTGCCACGGTTATCCTAGGATATGGCAAATAAGTTGTCAGAAGGACAGGGTGGCTCGCGACTAAACTCTAGTGGAGACGGGTGTGGGTCATACAACCAAATTTTAGTACGATTTTGAGAGAGCAGGCGCCAGTTTTATAACTGCCAAGCTCACCCCTTTAGATGCTATACCCCAGCGAGCACAAACATCTCTGGGAGGTTTTGAGATGTTTCAAAAATGTAGTCACGCCGATGTTTCTTTGAGACGTAATATGTATTTCCCAAAGAGGTCCCTGAAGGATATTCAATGTTATGTTTTTGTTCTTCTGTGACGTTTTTTTAAATGCCTATAAGAATGTATCGGAGATGTGCATAAAATGTTATCTTGTGGATGTTTTCACATGGCGTAACATAGTTCACCTTTGAGATGTTCGCCGAGAATATATCTAGTTTTCGCGCAATCGCAAATGTGATCATATGATCTCAGTGATGTTTGAGTTGACGGAGACTACGGAGAGTATCGTTTCTAGTTTAATTTACCCCATTTTGTTTTTCGTAGAAGTAGTCGTTTTAGAGTGAAGTGAAACGTCTTGTCGATACAAAATATTGTATTTAGTAATCAAGTTGATGACGGACTGTAAAGTAAGGAATGAATTGTCGATATTCAGAAAATAAACAACCTCAAAAACATATGCCGGTTCTGACTTGCAAAATCATCATCATAATCATTATGTACGAGGATATATTGAAAAATTCTTAGCCTACTATAGAACCAAACAAAATTTCAATGTCAAAATATTTTATTACTCAACATATTCTCCTCTTAATTGGATTCATTTATTACAGCGAACCTGCAATGTCTCTAGACCTTTCAATAAAAATGTTTCTTCTTGCTCTGCAAACCAGACCTCCACAGCTTTTATTACCTCCTTGTTGGAAGAAAATGTACGACCTTTTAAACTTTTTTTTCATTTGAAGAAAGAGATGATAGTCAGACGGAGCCAAATCTGGTGAATAATGGGGGTGTTCTAGTAATTCAAACCATAAATCACGAATTTTTTGCATGGCAACAAGAGATTTGTGTGCAGGGGCGTTGTCCTGCAAAAACAAAACAACTTTGGGTAGCTTACCGCGTCAATTCTCTTTTTATTTTTTCCCGTAGAGTGGTCAGTAATGTCGAATAGTAATCTCCAGTTATTGTTCTACCCTTATCCAAAAAATCAATCATGATTACTCCATGGCAATCCCAAAGAACTGAAGCAAGAAATTTTCCAGCAGATTTTTGGACACGAAACTTCTTAGGTCTTGGAGAACCGGAGTGTCGCCATTCCATCTATTGTTGCTTTGTTTCTGGATCGTAGAAATGTACCCAAGTCTCATCCATAGTAACAATTCGGTTTAAGAAGTCCACATCGTTTTCAAATCGAGCACAGACCGAACGCGATGCTACTACCCTTGCACGCTTTTGGTCAACATTCAAACATATGGGGATCCATTTTGCAGCAATTTTTCTCATGTCCAAATTGACGTGAACTATATGATGAACGCGTTTGTATGGAATATTCAGTGCTTCAGATATCCGTTTTAGCCCAATTCGACAGTCTGTTAAAATCATGTCATGAACTGCCCCGATATTTTCGGGGACTGACACAGAAACTGGCCTTCCCGATCGGTCATCATCTTCAATGGAAAATTTACCTCTTTTGAAGCTTGCAGTCAAATTTTTCACGGTTGCATACGAAGGACATTGATCACCAAGGGTATTGAGCATATCTTCGTAAATCTGCTTACCTCTCAACCCTTTTAAATACAGGTAGGTACTTGATGATGGCTCAATACTCCAATTTTTCGATTTTCACAATTTCGGTGGACATATTTTTTCTTTTAATGTATTGCGTAACTCTGGTTTACTTTTTTGACGTCAAAATTTACACTGACACTTCTAATAAGTTATTATTCGTTGCTATGGTAACGCAATATTTTGTTTATGCAGGGAACTGGTCTAGGCTAACTAGATATCAATACATCCTTGTATACCTTATCTATGTAAAGTGATTAGTCAAGGACACTGTATTAGTGAGAGTGTATTCACAGTTTTGTTTAAATTCAGTTGAACCAGACAACAACCAGTGTTAGAGTGATATTTATATTTTTGTAAAGTTGTTCAATTTGTATGAACAGAAAATATTTTAGGTTTAAATGTGTATGTGTGTTCCTTTGATTCTATTAAAATACGTTTCATATCGATATTTTTTTTTAATCGCCTCAGAGTTCTCTTCATATTTTGACTATTGTCGATTTGTACAATTATTAGCTCTAATTTGCTAACAAGTACTGAATTATGTATAAAATAAGTTTTTCCAATTCGAATGACTTTTTATTGACAAAAAACTTTTTGTGTACATAATTCAGTACTTGTTAGCAAATTGCCCACAGCGTGTATACAGTATTCAGCATCGAAATGTTCGATACAAGTAAGCAATTTTCGAGATGGTTGATGAGATTAGAAAGTGCTTTCAATGTGTTTGGAGTTCCTATAGAAAGTAAAGCTGCTTACCTTCTTCATTACATGGGACCCAAAGCATATGATGTTCTTTGCGATAAAATATCACCAGATGATCCAAATGAGATGTCTTACGAAGACTTAGTTATACAAATGAAAGAACATTACAACCCGGAACCACTAGAAATTGCTGAAAACTTCAAATTCAACCAACGTAAACAAGAAGAAGGCGAAAGTGTGAGAGATTATTTAACATCGCTTCAGAAACTTGCGACTACCTGCAAATTCGGAGACTACTTGAAGAAAGCTCTTCGTTATCAATTTGTTTTTGGTTTTCGATCTGAGAAAGTCTAATCTAGAGTATTAGAATGCCGGAATCTAACGATCGACAGAGCAGTGGAGATCGCTGTCAGCATGGAAACGTCAGCAAAGGGAGCAGCGGAACTTCATAAAGTACAGACTGTCAAAAGTGTTCAACTACAGGATCAGAAGAGTTCGCATGGCACTATATCCAAGTCTAAAAATAATTTTAATAATCAGACGAGGAATAAATCATTTTCTTCCAGTTCTCCTACTAATCACAATCTTTATTGTTACAGGTGTGGCTCAAATGATCACTTAGCAAATAAATGTTTTAAGAAAAAGTTTCTCACTTGTGATTTCTGCAAAGGAAAAGGCCATACTGGGAAAGTCTGCATGAAGAGGAATCTGCAAATGAGGAATGGAGTTCAACATGTAGAAGAAATTTTATCAGTTGACGATGAACATACGGAATTTCGTGAGAAATTTTTTATTACTCTTAATGTCCATCACATTCCAATACAATTCGAGGTAGATAGTGGTGCGGCAGTAAGTTTAATTAACATTGATCATTTCAAAAAGCTATGGTCAGATGTCAGTCTTAGAGAAACCAATGTTAAATTGGTTAGCTATTGCAAAAAAGTACTAGATATCGTTGGTTATGCATCAATTTTGGTACAGTTCCAAAATAATGATTATGAACTCAATCTTTACGTTGTGAATTCAGATAGTAGTAATCCAATTTTAGGAAGAGAGTGGATAAGACAATTAAATCTCTACAATTTGAATAGTATTTCTACTATCACTCCATGTACTACAATGGATGATATACATACAATTTTGAATAAATTTCCCCAGGTTTTAGATACAAATTTAGGGAAAATTACAGGTATTCAGGCAAAACTGAATGTTAGGGCAAATGCTAAACCAGTTTTCATTAAAGCACGTAAAGTACCATCTGCTTTATCACAAAGACTTGAAGAAGAATATAATATTTTAGAAAAAGAAGGTGTTTTACAAAAAGTAAATAATTCAGAATGGGCTACTCCAGTTGTACCCATAGTGAAAGCTAATGGTCGTATTCGAGTGTGCGGGGATTTCAAAATTTCTCTGAATCCTAACTTGATCATCGATGAACATCCTTTACCGTCTGTTGATGATTTATTCGCTAGCATGGCAGGTGGAGATCGTTTCACTAAAATCGATTTGAGTCAAGCTTATTTACAGATGGAAGTTTGTTCCGAACACAGACATTTTTTAACTCTTAGTACACATAAGGGCTTATTTCAATGTACACGTCTTATGTACGGGATTGCAAGTGCACCAGCTATCTGGCAGAGAGAAATGGAAAAATTACTGATAGATATACCAGGTGTATCCGTTTTTCTCGACGACATAAAAATAACTGGACCAAACGATAAAGTACATCTACAGAGGTTCGAAGAGGTAATTTCTCGTTTGGCACACCACAATATCAGAATAAATAAAGATAAATGTCAATTTATGCAGGAAAAAATTGATTACTGTGGTTATACAATAGATAGGTTAGGAATTCATAAGACGAAATCAAAAATTGAGGACATACAAAAAGTGAAAAGACCTTCAACTGAAAGTGAAGTACGAGCTTTCATAGGATTAGTAAATTATTATGGCAGGTTTTTCAAGAACTTGAGTCATATACTATTTCCTCTCAATCAATTACTTTAAAAAAAATGTTACTTTCCAATGGGACAAAAAGTGTCAAGATGCTTTCGAATACATCAAGACAGAAATACAATCTGATCGAATTTTGGCACATTTTGATCCAAATTTAGAAATCGTGTTAGCAACAGATAGTAGTTCTTATGCAGTGGGAGCTGTAATTTCACATATTTATCCTGATGGTACCGAACGTCCCATTCAATTTGCTTCACAAACTTTGAATGAAACTCAGAGAAAATATGCTCAAATTGATAAAGAGGCGTATTCTATCATTTTCGGTGTAAAAAAATTCTTCCAGTACTTATACGGTAGAAAATTCACACTTTATACGGATCATAAACCTCTAGTGCATATGTTTGCAACAAATAAATCTCTTCCTACACTCTCACCTACAAGAATGCAACATTATGCTTTATTTTTGCAAGGCTTTCAATATGATATAAAATTCAAAAATACTAAATTACATTCCAATGCTGATGCGCTCTCTAGATTACCATTACGAACAGAAAATGAATTCTCTTTTGATGAACCAGAAATGTTTCAAATCAGTCAAATAGATAATCTTCCAGTCTCATTCAATGAGTTGGCAAAAGAATCTGCCCAGAGTGAAGAATTCCGAAATCTTTTGAATGGTTTGAAATCAGGTAAAAAAATTTGCAAATCAGATAGATTTGGTATCGATCAAAATGAATTCAGTTTACAGAGTGATTGTATTTTCAAGGGATGTCAAATTCTTGTTCCTAGTTCCTTACGTAAACGTATACTGAATGAATTACATGCTGGTCATTTTGGGGTAATAAAAATGAAAGCGTTAGCTAGAAGCTATTGCTGGTGGCCAAGCTTGACTTCAGATATTGAACTATTGTGTAAAAATTGTACTGCTTGTCAGAAAAATAAGAATAATCCACCAAAAGTGACCACACATGTTTGGGAATCAACATCAGTACCATTCGAACGGGTGCATGTTGATTTTGCAGGTCCATTTTTACAGGATTATTATTTTATTATGGTTGACTCATATTCTCGATGGCCAGAAATCCACAGAATTCCAAATATAAATTCAAAAATTACAATAAAACTTTGCCGTCAGATATTCGATTCCTTCGGAATTCCTCGAGTTCTTGTTAGTGATAATGCATCAGATTTATGTCTCGAGAGTTTCAAACATTTCTGAAACAAAATGGTATAATGCACATGCAAAGTCCTCCATATCACCCAGCTAGTAACGGGTTAGCGGAACGTTTTGTTCAAAGTTTGAAACAGTCGCTCAGAGCTAGTTTATACAATTTGCATTCTCTTACAAAAGAAGATAAAGAATTAGCTTTGTCAACATTTGTTTCTCAATATAGAAAATTACCAAACTCCACGACAGGTGTTAGTCCTGGAAAATTAATGTTTGGTAGAGAAATCCGAACAAGAATCAATTTATTGAAAGAACCCGATAAAAAAATACGAAATACCTATGCGACTTCCAAAGCATTTACAGAAGGGGAAAGAGTGATTATCACGGACCGGAAAAATGGAAATTTGGTCGTATTAACAAAAAATTAGGGAAGTTGATATATTTGGTAACATTAGATGACGGACGTATATTTTCATTTCGATCAAATGCGCACAGTAGGTGACTCTGTCAGAAATGATAGTTCAGATCAATTACAGTATTATGACACAACACCAGAAACATATGCATCACCAATAATAAATAGTACTTTGGAGTATGTTCAATCGAGTCACGTTTCTGAAAATTCTTCTATACAAGACGTTGTCGTTAAAGAAGAACCTCCACCACCCTCCTTTGCTGGCTGTTCTTCGTCAGCATCCGTACCTTCAACTTTGCGAAGATCCACAAGAATAAAAAAACCACCTTCAAGGTATAGAGATTAGCATTTTACATTTTTAACAAGGGGAGGAAACTGTTATGTCCCTCGTATATGGTCAATGCATTTTCTCCAATAGGCGAGATCAATAATTTCTAGAAAAACATATCTCGACCTTCAGTACGGTGAATAAAGTCACAAAATATTATTAATGATTTTTTATTCGAAGACATTTTTCAAAAAAAAATGCCAAAGGAATACGTGCTTCATTTTAAATACCATATAAAAATCCCGGCTATTTACGTCATATGTACTTGGCTAATCATTGAGAGTGCTCGAAGATTGTGGTGGCAAAAGAAGTTAGGACGAATACGGAAGACAACGTTGCCGTCTCCATTCATTCAACCGGTAAAGGCCAAACAATTGAATATCATAAAATAAAATGAAGTCAGTGAGGATTACCGTTGAAAAGCACCGATATTAGATCCACTGTACAAGTAAGCATACCTAAACGAATTAGGAAGAAATGAAGACAACAATTTGCCCGATGTAGACTGGTTTAAATAATTTTTGGGCAGAAACCATGAACTTACCATCAAGTTCTTGAAGGTCATATTCAAGGAAAACTTGAAGGTCAACTTCACCGATGTCCCCGCTCAGAATATCGTAAACTATCCGGAGACAGCAAAAGTAGAAACTCGACGAGGCACGAAACACGTTCATAGAATAATAGATTCATCTAAGAGTGCCACAACCGTTGATTGCGATTTCAGCGGATGGAACATTGCTACCACCATAAGTGGTTTATAAGGCCCAGTACACATACGTGGGCTGGACAGAAGGGGACCCGGATACAATAGAACGAAGAGCGGCTGGTTCGACACAGAACTATTCCAGGGTTGGTTTAAAACAATGGTTTTACCGCATTTTGAGTAACTTGAAGATCCTAAGGTTTTGATTGGCGATAATCTTAAGAGGCCCTGATGAGCGCGATCATACGTGGTTCGCTTTTTATGGTAAAAGGACAGGATTCTAGAGGGCGTTCGATTCTAGGTACGTGCTGTAATGGAAATTGAATTTTCAATCCACTTTTTCACAAGAAACAATATCATAAATGTCCCAAAAATGCAGTTACTTAGAAGCAATTTTTTGGGAAGATGAACAAATTATTTCAAAACAACATTACAAGCACGTACATAGATCAACATTTTACCTTTCTTCTGATACCAAATTCATTTCGATTGGATAAAGATTGCTTCAAATTTTGATGGAAGAGAAATACCACTGCAGCTACCTCGATTATCTGTGAAACGCCTGTCATTGTTTGAAATCGATGAGACGAATAGTTTTAGAGTTATCGACTCTTTTACCAAAAAAACCGTCCTATATGATCGCGCTGATGGCCTCTTAATAGACACATAACAGTAAATGTCATTCAAGAATGTAACAACAATAATAGTAAATTGGTGCTGTTGCCTCCAAACACTACGCATTTACAACAACCATCGGTAAATATAAGCTATATTATTATTATTATTATTATATTATTAGACCTTTAAAAGCTCCATGGAGAAAAATCTTGGAAGTATTTTAACACCACAGAGGTGGAGTTTCAAAAACCGAATTTCCCAGGCTTCTAAAATAAGCTATAGAAATCATTGGAATAAGATCTAGAGAAAATTCTGCCTCCAAACTCTACGCATCTACTACAACCATCGGAAGTAAATATAGGCTATATTAGACCTTTAAAAGCTTCATAGAGAAATATCTTGGAAGCATATAAACTTCACCACAGAGGCGGAGTGTCAAAAACCGAATTTCCCAGGCTTCTAAAATAAGCTATAGAAAACATTGGAATAAGATCTAGAGAAAATTCTGCCTCCAAACTGTACGCATCTACTACAACCATCAGATGTAAATATAGGCTATATTAGACCTTTAAAAGCTTTATGGAGAAATATCTTGGAAGCATATAAACTTCACCACAGAGGCGGAGTTTCAAAAACCGAATTTCCCAGGCTTCTAAAATAAGCTATAGAAAGTATTGGAATAAGATATAGAGAAAATTCAATGGCAGAATTTGAAGTTTGTGGTATTATGGCCTTCAATCCCAATGAAGTGCTTCGAAAGTTATCAAGGAATGTGCAAGGCAGTGATGGCGAGAATAAACAAAACCTTGCATGGACACATGTATGTTGACCATTGAGAGAAATTTAAAACCCCTCCGAGTCAAACCAAACCGAGGGGTAAACAAATTAATATTGGTGCCCGTAAAGTGTGTCAAATGAGGATTTAATTGAAACATCAATAGAGAAAACACCCAAAAAATTTAATCCCAAAAATAAAAACGAAAACCGAACACAGGAATTTCCGATGACGATGATATTTCAGTTTGAGAGTTTAATTTTCTCGAATCGGAGAGCGATACTGACGATGATTCCTAACGTTTTAACGGGACACAAAATGAAACTCATGCAGAATTTGAAACTGAAAATAATAAGACTGAGGAAAAAAATAATAAGAGTGAGAAAGAAAATAATGGGACTGAGGAGGAAATAAAAGCAGATGATTTTATAATAGTCAAATTTCCTACTGTCAAAAGAGATAGACAGTTCATTGGAAACGTGGAAACCATTACCAATAACCAATATAAAGTAACTGTGATAAAAAAAGGAATTAATGAAAATGGTCGTTTTGTTTACCCTGAAATTGAAGACGTTTCAATTATAAACGAAGAATAACTTGTTAAAAAAAAATCTGTTTCATCAGTTAGGTAGAATAAGTTTATTGTCCGGGGTAATATAATAAGTGGTTTGATTATTACCGATAATTTTTTGGAATATTAATGAATTGCAATCCCAAAGCTGAAAATATAACGAGTCCGCAGGACGAGTTGTATTTTCTTGCATTGGGATTGCCAATGAATTGATATTCCAAAAAATATTAGGTTATTAATCATACCACGAATTATATTTAGTACGACAATATATCGATTTGAAAATTGTTGAATTGCCTGGTAATTGATTCCTTATTTCTGGCCGTATTCAACGGAATACTCTTTTCCACTGCTTCATCTATGATACCAATAGCCATTTGTCCCCAACGATCGCTCATATTGATTAAGAAATATAACTAGTCAAAACACTAAGATTTGACGTTTATAATTTAAATCATTATTTTCACTTGACAGCTAGTAAA
Source organism: Chrysolina oricalcia (assembly GCA_944452925.2). Classification (NCBI taxonomy): domain Eukaryota; kingdom Metazoa; phylum Arthropoda; class Insecta; order Coleoptera; family Chrysomelidae; genus Chrysolina; species Chrysolina oricalcia. The sequence goes on along the minus strand of OX101821.2, from coordinate 37,857,752 downwards.
ACAAAAACTAAGCAGGTTTATCACCGTGAAAATACAGCGACAATCTAAATTTTCACTGTAATTCCGATTCTATTGGCTGAATTCAAAATAGACTGATTGGTTGTTAAGCAAGGAGATATATTATCAATATTATAGTCATGTCGACTTTAAGTTTTTTTTTTCCTGAAACAAAATGTATACTTTTTGTCATCATTATGTTTTTGATTTTTCAGTGGTTCACTTCACTCAAGCATTTTCTACGTGATTTTATTACTGATTTAAACCACTGATGCACTTTACCCCAAAGAAGGGTGTAAAGTGAATCACATTTCAGCCAAAAAATGGGCACTTTCGAGTAAAATAAAAAGAGCGAAATAGGTTAATCTTGACAGGTAAGCATTAAACAACATACGTAATTTTTTACAGATTTTTAAATATTTGTAGTTTCGTGATATTCTGAAAAAACGGCAATTCACTTTACCCCATTTGACGGTATCACTTATTTAAAACCCGAAAACGTATCAATTCTGACTTTTATCCCGAAGTTTATTATATTTCTGATTTTTATCTCCGAATTATGTTTATTTTCCACTTTTATCTCTGAATTATAATAATTCTGACTTTTATCTCAGATTTATAGAAATATTTTTACCAGTGGTCGCTCTACGCTTTCGTACAATCGTATAAAAATTATGAAGATTTTGTGTTCAACGGGACACGGAGTATTTTACTCACAAAGGATATTTTTCTGAGCAATTTGAGAATAAAATTCTTCCCATTCATAACTAAAAATACCTTCAACCAGTATACTCACCATATAGAAAGGTATGATTCATCTTACAGCATTTTCCAAAAAGTATATGACTGAAACTATTCTTCTCTTCTGCGCTTCCCCTGGAAACGTTATACAAGTTCTCGATTCTCGTTTCATCTGAAGGGTAAATATTGTTACACTTCTAGGATTTTGCGTCGAAACACAATCGAATCGCCAGGGGGCATTTCTTAGCAGCCGATCTGAATACACCGAGGAATACTAATGTTATTCCTTGGCCGTTGAGTGTTTGGAGAAATAATGAAACAGTCGGTCGAGTTTGGTAACTAAATTCTGCGAAAATCCTGCTTCGTACTGACCAAGAGTATTGCATGAGACTTCCAGGTTCAATTAACCAACGACATTTTTTTTTGTTTTTCATCGTTTTGTATTAATTTTACGTATGCAAATACAAGGTGTTCAATTCAGGACTCCCCACACCCTAATTTTCTCGAAATGTGTGTTTTTTTTTTAAATCCCGAGAAATGTAAACAAATGTATCGAATGGGACAAGTTTTCATCAGAAATTGAACGCTCCCCCTTTCATCCCCTGCAAGGGAAGCTACCAACTTCAAAATCTCAAATGCGAAGGGGTATCCATTTTAGAGTAATTTTTAATCTTTACTCGTCGGTGTTTCTTTTTTAAGAATTGATCGATCCGTTGTCGAGATATTTAGGAAATCTGTTTGCTGCTACGTTCCATTGAAAAAAAAACTGTAACTGTTTTTTCTTCTGTTTAAGTCCAATCATTTTGTATACCAAAAAGATCTTGCTATTATTAAAAAATGGTTCAATAGCAAATTACTAACCATAAACTTCACAAAAACATCGTTCGTTCCCACATATATTGACAGCAGAACATCGCCGGACTTTCAAACAATAAAAACTCAAAATAACACAAATATAAATGCTTTTACTGAATTTAACCTGGGAGTCGTCTTGGATTCAAACTTGAGATGGGATAAACACGTCAAACATGTAAATAAAAAAGTTAGATTTCTAATCCACAAATTTAAAGTTCTACATACGGTTTATACCTCACCTGTCCAGCCACATTTAATGAATGGTATAGTAGCATGCGGAGCTGTTGGGAAAACCACTTTGACAAATCTTGAAGTAATTTTAAAAAAAATCATCATAGTTATGTATAAAAAAAGACTTCACCTATCCATCCGACTATACTATTATTTTACAAACATCTATCAACATAAAAATAAACATCAACTCAAAAATATCAATCATGAATACAACACAAGAAATAAAAATACAACGTATGTACTGAAAAAGAAAGGGCAAGCCAAAAATGTTATACGTATCCAGCTCCTAAGCTGTATAACACACTCCCAGATTATATTAAAAATAAAAATAAATTAGAAAACTTCAAATATTACTTAAAAGGTTTCATCTTTGAAAACTCTAGAGAAATGATTCATAAAATAATAGAATAACATATAAAGTGCCCTGGTTGTAAACTTCTACAAATTTTATTATTGAGCTTTTTTGAATTTGCTTCAATAGAAGCTCTCCTTTATTTGTTTGTACCAATTGCTCCATTCGCTTCATTGTAAACACCTCTTTTATTTTATTTTAATTAACTTATTTTACTTGTCGATTTCATTTTAATTAACTTGTTTTACTGTCGATTTTAATTAATATAGGTTATATTATTCCTATTATTGTTGAAGTTGTTTTATATTATATTGATTTGTTTATGGTGTCACGCACAGGTTGAACCTTCAGTGACTTTTTTCTCAGTTTATTTACTTTTGCTAGGTATCAGTACTCATGTATGTTACTCATATTTAGTAAATAAACTTATATTATCATTATTATAATGGTGCCTTCAAAGGTATGCAAAAATTTGTGATAGTTGTGTGGTGAAGTAATGTATTAAAAATGGTTTACTCTTCAGCTGAAAAAGTCGAAATAGTGTTTATTTACGGAGACGAAAATCAATGTGCTCCTCGAACTGCTGCAATATTAACGAAGTGTCCTAAATCTGATCGCCAAATTTACTCAGACAGGATCTGTTGCAAATTCAAAACATGATCAGCCAAGAGTTTTGACTGAAGCCACTCAAATTGGAGTGTTAGGTTATTTTGCTGTGAATCCTAATACTTCGTTACGCACTGTTTCTGCTGCAACTGGAGTTTCCTTAGGCTCTGTCCACAAATTTTCAAAAATTAATTAATTCTATTCCTATGTAATGAATAAAAATATATCAAGAGTTGAGTGAAGACGATTTTGACAGACGACTTTTTATTTGAATGGATTTGTCAATAAACATTATTCCAGATATTGGAACATTGAAAATGACCATGTGTTTGTCGAAGGGCATACTCAGTATCCCCAAAAACTAAGTCGATATACTAGGAAATCAAGTGATTGGTCCATCGTTTATTAATGGGAATCTACATGGTGAGGTGAACTTGAATATGCTAGAAAATAAGATCAATCCGCTATTTACTGAAGCACTTGAAAATCAACTGGATAGAGATGGAAACACCTTTCTTGACGAAAATGAGTTACATTTTCAGGATTTTTTAAATATACACTAATTTCGAGAAAATTAGGGTGGGAAATCTTGCAATGAACACCCTGTATGTAAAGTACGTATAAAGTATGAAAGATAATAGAATAAAAAAAGTTGAAAATATAAAACTTAAACCGTCATGAATTTTAGTGATGACCAGACCTGCCAACCAGCCATTATGTATTTTACGCAGCCATCATACTTCTGGAGTTCATTCGTCCTATACCTAAATAATGATATAATATTTATCATTTCTTTTCCGCCAGATAATCCACAACATTATGTTGGAATAGTCAGTCAGATTGATGATGAAGTCAGCAGAACTCTCATACACTAAAAATCATTTCTCATGTAAAAAATTATTGTCATCTTTTTAACACAGTACTATTATTACTACTTTGGACCATATCAGGTGAATAATCAAACATTTTCGGAAAACTAATTTCAGGAGGCAGGTGATTTTTTTTATTTGATATGGAACAAACCTTTGCATTTTGTGTTGAAATTATGGATATTACTATTAAGTAAAAAATATTCTGGAAAAAATGTTTCAATTACGAAAAAGAGCACAATGGCAAAATTTGATATTCTTGTTATATACATAGGACAATAGGTTTAGGTTTTTTCCATGGGGGTACCTTAAAGAAAATGTGTATTCTGAAAAACCATTTCAAAATATGGATGGATTAGAAAATGTTATTGGGAAGTGTATAAAGAAATATTTTTTAGAAAATGTCAATGAAGAATTTTGTGCACGAACCATACAATGTTTGGCGATGGAAGGAAGACATATGGAAATTTAAGGGTTTAGTGATTAGTAATTCAGATTTCTGAACGATTTTAAAATTTTGTTTTATTTATATTTAATACATATGTAAATTAGAAATACCATAAAAGAGATCGTAAACTCACAGATTTGTTTTACTTCATTGTTTAGCATTAATTAATTTAGTCAATTATTTATTATCGTTAAATCATACTGATAGTTATTTTGGGGTAAAATATCAGATTTGTACAAGAAAACTAGTAAAAATTCAAACCATTTTCAACAAACATCGATATACTAGTTTGAATAATAAATCCATGAAAGCTTCAACTTTATGGAGTCAAATCTCAATGTTAAAAGTTGTCTGACAGTAAAGGAAAATGATAATAATTTACCAAAAACGACTGTAGTTCTCAAACGGGAAAATGTTGGTAACACACCGAAAAAGTCCAAAGTAATGTCTAAGTCGCCAAATTCATACTTCAAGCACCAGACGAGAAGTGGTTATTAAGTAAAGTAATATTAATATTTGGCGTATTTGGAGCCTGCCGAAGAGATGACTTGATTCGTCTGACTTTGGAAGACGTGGAAGACAATGGCCGGTTTTTGATAGTATCTTCGAGATGGCAAAAATCACAAATCAAGAAGTTTCACAATTACCAAGAAAGGATTCTCCTTTGATCCATGCACTTTTTATCGTAAGTATATTAATCTAGGACCTACACACATGAAAAGTAAAAGATTATTTATTGCGTATCGTAATGGTAGCTGTTTTGCTCAACATGCAGGGTGTCATACAATCAGCGGTACAACAAAACAGATTGCTGAATATCTTAACCTTGAAAATCCAGAAGATTATACTGGACACAGCTTAAGACGATCTTAAGCATCTATGTTATTCGAGGAGCTTCTACTAATATGGAAGCAAGTAGAAGAGCAAAGTCTACTCTGTGGAATTCAAGGTCAAGCTAGCCGAAACACCAGGATAGACTCCACTGTGAATCTGCCACAATTTGGGGGACCCTAACCCTCCGGGTACGTCATAGAGAACATCCTAGCAAATTTTTGATACTCCACTGTGAATCTGCCGTAATTTGGGGGACCCTAACCCCCCGGGTACCTAAAAGAGAACATCCTAGCATATTTTTGATACTCCACTGTGAATCTGCCGTAATTTTGGGGACCCTAACCCCCCGGGAACCTTATAGAGAACATCCTAGCAAATTTTCACAAAACGCGTATGATGAAAGAATGTACAATTGTGTAAAATATCTACACAACTGTATCTGATACGTCACTGTGAATCTGACGTAATTTGACCCTAACCCCCCGGTACCTGATAGAGAACATCCTAGCAAATTTTTGATACGTTGAATCAAGGATCCCCAGTACACATCTCTAACGAATTTTTGACACCTAGCTGAGATTCACTGATATGGATTCATCATATGAGTTATAGAAAAAATGTAGTCTTCATTATTATTCTAGATGGCCCCCCGCCCACCATTGTGAACATCCTATCAAATTTTCAACAATGTTCATCACTCGACCTGCTACTAACCTAACCAGCCTTTATTTTATAGGTTCGAAAATTGCATGAAATGAAAAAAAATATGCGGTGCTATGTCAGGCACTTGTATATCAAATCTCAGAAGTCGGTTCAGTTTTCGAACAAACTATGAGGTTCGTTGAGAGGCATAAGTATTTATCGTATTCAATATCCGTCATGATATTAGCTAGGAGAGTAATTGTCCTGATATCCGTCAATATCCGTCATAGTATCAGCCATGAGAGTACTTGTTTCAATATCAGTAGTGGTAATAGCCAAGAGAGCATTGTTTCCCATATCTGTCATGGTATCAGCTAGGAAAGTAGTTGTTTCAATACACGTCATGGTATTAGCCAGGAGAGTAGTTGTTCCAATATCTATCGTACTATCAGCTAGGGAAGTAGTTGTCTCGATATCCGTCATATTATCAGCCAGGAAAATAGTTGTTTCAAAATCCGTCATGGTATAAGCGAGGAGAGTAGTTGTTCAAATAGCTATCGTACTATTAGCCAGGGAAGTAGTTTTTTCAATATTTGTCGTGCTATTAGCCAGGGAAGTAGTTGACGTAGTAGTTCTTGCAATACCCGTCGTGGTATTAGCTAGGAAAGTAGTTTTCTGACAGGTATTAGTCACATTGTAGGAGTTCTCTAAGACGCTCTCCAAGACGCTTAAGGTCTGGTTCCCGAAATTTTTTAAAAAACAACAATATCGCGGGTATTTGAATGTACAATTGAACGTCAATTGATTATTTAAAAATGAGTATTGCCAATTTTAATTTGGGTCAAGAAAATTGCAAGTCTAGTATTATTTTGATGTAGGTCATAAAGTAATTTAATAAATGAAGAGATTTACGAATTTTTTGGTTTCAAATGACCGATATGCAATCGAAATTGTTACCGAAATCAGTCTGTATGCATTACCTTAATAATAAACTAACCCTATGATCATTCCCCAATATCTTGTTATCATTGCAATTCTAAAAATTAATAATTTCCATTAGAATCGTTCATAATTACTCTGTTCAAAATAGGTAAAATCATTCAGTATGTTACATCAGAAAGTCAATGACAAAAGAGAATGTCCCAGCTGTGTTTAAGCGCGGCCGTCTTCGACTGCAGTGGGTATGATGATGGTATTCCGCACGGAACAGTTTCATAGGCTTCTACTAAAACATTTTTTGAATTTTATTTCAATGTTGTTTACCGCAAGGATGAGATCTCTAAGCATTTTTAATATAAATATTACATAGACAAAAACAATCAGACATCAAATTTGACATGGGTGAGGAGATTCATCATGATCGGTTTCAATTCAATGAAAGCCTTGTGTTTCGTTTCAGTAAGCAAGTTTGTAAAAAATATGTACAACACCATCGAGATGAATAACTTCAAAAGACAGAAGACAATATCAAATTGACTTGGAAGAATTCTTTCCGAACTCAGTGTTGATTCAAATAGGCAGATGTGGACCCGTTTCGAGGGATAATGTATACCTCTTGTAAGTTGTAGGCAATGATTTGTGAATATGAGACAAAACTTTATTTTAGTGAAAAACAAAGTATTAATAAAGTATTAATAATTCAATAATTATGAAAGATAAAAAATATGCGATGGTCTTGAAATAAAATTGAAGATAACTAATGACTGAAGCGAATTTAAAAAAAGTTTACGTTGACTAAACACATGGGTTTTTGAGAAAGGATTCAAGATGTTTATCTCAAGAACCGTTTGAACAAATAAATGTTGACATTTACCATTTCATTTGAGAGTAACCCATTTTTTCACAAAACTCAAGATGGGAAATCTTACGAACCTCAATTGGCTATACCTCCCAAGTTAATAGGTTATTTAAAAAAATAGATAAAAAAAATCTACGGAAGACGTCTTGAACAAAAATGATACATATTATTTGTAAACGTACGAGTCTGAAAATAAAACTTCATTGTTTTCTTGTGAACGTCTAAATAGGTACCTCTTCCTCGAAAAACTGTTCGAGAGTTGTGAAAGAATACACAAAAACATGTTGAGATACTAGGTATTGAAACGGTCCATAAACTCAAAATGATTCTTATATTTTTGGAGCAGGTGTTTGTTGACAAAAAAACAGCTCGACATTATCTCCAGCTATTTGAAGTTATTCATCCGGTGAAATCTCGCTCACGAACTTGCTTACTGAAACATAGCACAAGTGACTTATTTAATGTTGAAATGAGAAACATTCTCAATGAAGAATTGACTTGTTTGATGTTAAAAGAATCTTTGATAAAACCATCGCACATTTTTTATCTTTCATAATTATTGAATTATTAATACTTTATTAATACTTTATTTTTCACTAAAATACAAGTTTTGTCTCATATTCACAAATCATTGCCTACAATTTCCAAGGGGTATTAATTATCCCTCGCAACGGGTCCACATCTGCCTATTTGAATCAACACTGAGTTCGGAAAGAATTCTTCCAAGTCAATTTGATATTGTCTTCTGTCTTTTGAAGTTATTCATCTCGATGGTGTTGTACTTATTTTTTACAAACTTGATTACTGAAACGAAACACAAGGCTTTCATTGAATTGAAACCGATCATGATGAATCTCCTCACCCATGTCAAATTTGGTGTCTGATTGTTTTTGTCTATGTAATCATTATATTAAAAATGCTTAGAGATATCATCCTTGCGGTAAACAACATTGAAATAAAATTCAAAAGAATGTTTTAGTAGAAGCCTATGAAACTGTTCCGTGCGGAATGCCATCATCATACCCACTGCAGTCGAAGACGGCCGCGCTTAAACACCGCTGGGACAATCTCTTTTGTCATTGACTTTCTAATGGTACATACTGAATGATTTTACCTATTTTGAACAGAGTAATTATGAACGATTCTAATAGAAATTATTAATTTTTAGAATTGCAATGATAACAAGATATTGGGGAATGATCGTAGGGTTAGTTTATTATTAAGGTAATGCATACAGACTGATTTCGGTAACAATTTCGATTGCATATCGGTCATTTGAAACCAAAAAATTCCTAAATCTTTTCATTTTTTGAATTCCTTTATGACCTACATCAAAATAATACTAGACTTGCAATTTTCTTGACCCAAATTAAAATTGGCAATACTCATTTTTGAATAATAAATTGACGTTCAATTGTACATTCAAATACCCGCGATATTGTTGTTTTTTAATAATTTTCGGGAACCAGACCTTAAGCGTCTTGGAGAGCGTCTTAGAGAACTCCTACAATGTGACTAATACCTGTCAGAAAACTACTTTCCTAGCTAATACCACGACGGGTATTGCAAGAACTACTTCGTCAACTACTTCCCTGGCTAATAGCATGACAAATATTGAAAAAACTACTTTCCTGGCTAATAGTACGATAGCTATTTGAACAACTACTCTCCTGGCTTATACCATGACGGATTTTGAAACAACTATTTTCCTGGCTGATAATATGACGGATATCAAGACAACTACTTCCCTGGCTGATAGTACGATAGATATTGGAACAACTACTCTCCTGGCTAATACCATGACGTATATTGAAACAACTACTTTCCTAGCTGATACCATGACAGATATGGGAAACAATGCTCTCTTGGCTAGTACCACTACTGATATTGAAACAAGTACTCTCATGGCTGATACTACGACGGATACTGACGGATATCAGGACAATCACTCTCCTAGCTAATACCATGACGGATATTGAATACGATAATTACTTATGCCTCTCAACGAACCTCATAGTTTGTTCGAAATCTGAACCGATTTCTGAGATTTGATATACACGTGCCTGACATAGCACTCTAAAATGTTATGCCTGCGTCTCTTATGACTGAATACATGGCATCGCACGTCAAAATGCAAATGTTAAATCTTTGAATGCACTTTGAAATATTAGGCTTACGTCTCCTATAGCAGAGCGCCTGGAATCGCACTTTGAAATCTAAGGTCTACGTGACTTATAACAGTTGACTGAATTCATCACACTTCAAAAAATTAGGTTCACGTCTCACAGGACTGAGTGTATGATATCAATAAACAACGCGTCTGTCATTGCACGTTGAAAGCTAGGGCCCTTCGTCTCTTCAAACAGCTGAATTTGAGATTGTAAAAATGAAGGTCTACAAAAATAAAATGCAGTGCATTACACCTGGAAATGAAAGGCATATGACTGAATGTATCGCACGTTGAAATAAAAAGACTATGTCTCCTATAATAGTTGAATTACTCCACGATTCACTGTTGCGTTAAAAATTAACACTGCTGCTCTTAAAGTAGCGTAAGGCCTATCAAGACCACATGGTTAAAGACCATAGCAGTCGATGCCAAAACACCAAGGAAAAAAAATAGTTGAATTAATGCATAGTATCACACTTTAAAATCGTGTCTCTTATATCAGTAGACTGTATCGCACGTTGAAATATTAGGGGTTTATTATCAAAAATGTATACAAGGAGCTTCCAATGAATCGATTTGTTATACCCAAATTACTAATAAAATGGCATAGCGGACAGTCAAAAATACTCATCTATTAGTTATTGATTGATTTACTCTTCACTAATAAGGGACGGACTGCCAAATATTTGTTTCGAATTCCCCATTGATGAACAGGGCCCTCTCCAAAATTTAGTTGAACCACAGAAAATTGTTTATTATCAAAAATGTATACAAGGAGCTTCCAAAATTACTTTGAATCGATTTGTTATACCCAAATTACTAAGATTGCATAGCGAACAGCCAAAAATACTCATCTATTAGTTATTGATTGATTTTTCTCTTTACTAATAAGGGACGGACTGCCAAATATTTGTTTCGAATGCCCCATTGAAGTACAGGACTCTCTCCAAAATTTAGTTGAACCACAGGAAATTGTTTATTGTCAAATTACTAATAAGATGGCTAGCGGACGGCCAAAAATACTCATCTATTAGTTATTGGTTGATTCACTCTTCACTAATAATGGACGGACTGTCAAATATTTATTTCGAATGCCTCATTGATGTACAGGGCCCTCTCCAACATTTAGTTAAACCAAAGAAAATTGTTTATTATCAAAAATACTCATTTAAGAGACGCCCTATATGGTACAGCGGGCAGCCAAAATACTCATTCATTAGTTATTGATTGAATTACTTTTCACTTATGAGGGGCGGACTGCCAAATATTTATTTCGAATGCCCCATTGGGATATAGGACGGTAAAAAATACGCATCTATTTGTTTCAATCAGTTGATAATTAACTATACCTGGTATAGATACACAGAATAACTCAGATACACATTACAAAAAACAGAATGATGAAGTAACAACTCAGACGCACCCCGCAGTTCGCCTTTCACATTCTCTTTTATGAACAACCATTTCATCCAAATATACAAACACGTTTCATAGCCATATCGATAGGATGGCGGGTAACGAAGCCATAGGTACGTGGTTCAAGCCACAGCACCGCATCTTTTTTTTCATTTCATGCATTTTTCGAACTTATAAAATAAAGGCTGGTTAGGTTAGTAGCAGGTCGAGTGATGAACATTGTTGAAAATTTGATAGGATGTTCACAATGGTGGGCGGGGAGCCACCTAGAAGAATAATGAAGACTACATTTTTTCTATAACTCATATGATGAATCCATATCAGTGAATCTCAGCTGGGAGTCAAAAATTCGTTAGAGATGTGTACCGCGAATCCTTGATTTAATTTATCAAAAATTTACTAGGATGTTCTCTATCAGGTACCGGGGGGTTAGGGTCAAATTACGGCAGATTCACAGTGACGTATCAGATACAGTTGTGTAGATATTTTACACAATTGTACATTCTTTCATCATACGCGTTTTGTGAAAATTTGCTAGGATGTTCTCTATGAGGTTCCCGGGGGGTTAGGGTCCCCAAAATTACGGCAGATTCACAGTGGAGTATCAAAAATTTGCTAGGATGTTCTCTTTGAGGTACCCGGGGGGTTAGGGTCCCCCAAATTACGGCAGATTCACAGTGGCGTATAAAAAATTTGCTAGGATGTTCTCTATAAAGTACCCGGGGGGTTAGGGTCCCCCAAATTACGGCAGATTCACAGTAGCGTATCAAAAATTTGCCTGGATGTTCTCTATCAGGTACCCGGGGGGTTAGGGTACTTACAGGACATATATTATCAAAATTCCGTAGTTCCCGTCCGGGGATCCTTGATTTAACGTATCAAAAATTTGCTAGGATGTTCTCTATGAGGTACCCGGAGGGTTAGGGTCCCCCAAATTATGGAAGATTCACAGTGGAGTCTATCCTGGTGTTTCGGCTAGCTTGACCTTGAATTCCACAGAGTAGACTTTGCTTAACTACAGTTATCGAAAATGAAGTAGCTGCTTGCTGAAGGATTAGCTCATTACAACAAGACAAATTGTACTATAAATATTTCAATTAATAAAAAATAAAACTACATGTTTTTGTTCGTTCATCTTTGAAATTAAATTATTCTTAACAATCTGTGGTGTTCAGGTGGATATAACGAAAAATATCGTTCATTACACGTCCATAAATGCTTTTTCCGTGTTCGACTGCGCCTCCCACTGGAACATGTTGCAGGGAAAAAGACTATTTTCTCGGCTCCTAATGTAATATACTATTGTAATGGTCATTTTTAAGTTTATTTTTTTGAGTAGCTGTGCTATATATCTTTATGTTACAACCAAATATTGATGTAAATTAATTTTAAAAAGCAAAACTAAATATCCGGCTCGACGTAATATTTTTGTTTTATATTTATCAAAGATGGGTGGTAATTTTAATAGTACGATCTGATAGCAGTCTAATTGATTTCAAAGGGCGCATTGTCGTTTCTTTGACTTATTTATTTGTTATTACTTAATTGCGTTCGGAAAAATCATAACATTCCGTACTTATTTAAAAAATAACAAAATCATGATGGCTTCTAATTAAAATTGATTGAAATAACTTTTGAAATATAGGTCTCAATATTTATGATTTCTAAACGAGCTTGGCAAAAATGATCTGGATCTTTCTCAATACGAACATTTTCATCTTTATACACGAATATCTTTTCTATGACGGCGTACTAGTGCTACTGCAGAAATAAGAATTCGTTTAATTCACTCATTTATTCTGTCAATTGACACATTTAATTTGTCAATTGACACATTTAATCTGTCAATTGACACGTTTGATCTGTCAATTGACACATTTAATCTTTAGATTGACATATTTAATCCGTCGATTGACACATTTAATCTGTCAATTGACACATTTGATGTGTCAATTGGCTTACTTTTTTCAATGCCCTATTCATTTTCATACGCTGTTGAACCACTTGGGAGTCCAATATGTTCAATACCGAACGTACTTTTACTTGTGTGACAATTAAACCAGCTTGCAAGCATTTCGAATGCATCCATTTATATCCGAGAAACTACCCTGATGACAAATGTTAGAAGCGTTTCAGTATCTGCATAATCTCTCCTCTCGAACAAATTTAACAATTTCAATCATCGTTTTAAGTGTCCTTTAACGAATCAAAACACCATCAAGTAACTCCAAGAATAATAAAATTTCGTTATTGCTCAACCTAATTGAAAAGTACCCACGAATGGGTTGATTCATGGCTATTCACTGGTCATGGTCAAACTACCCAGTCCATAGTGGTCGTGCTGGTAGAGCATTCGCCTCTCAGGCATAGGGTCTTGGTTTAGATTCCTAGCAAAGTCATTGTATGGGGTTTGCGCCAAGGGATGCAACAGGTTGACAGAAATAACAATTTCAACAAGGATATTATGCTCCAATCACCTCATATTGAATGTGTCAATTGACAAATCAAATGTGTCAATTGACAGATTAAATGTTTCAATTGATAGATTAAATGTGTCAATTGACAGATTAAATGTGCCTATTGACAAATTAAATGTGTCAATTGACAGAATAAATGTGTCAATTGAAATCTAATTTTATTTCTGTAGTGACACCAGTACGCCGTCGTTCTTTTCGAGAAATTTATTTATTTATTTTATTTATTTTATTAGCAGTAGATACAAATTTTACAGACTAATATGGTGATACTTAGGAATACAATTTACAATTAATGAGAGAATCTCTAAATACAATAATACTCACTTAGGTTATCGATAAATATAGTAATTTTCACTTCACTCTTATAAACCTAATCTTAATAAGCTATCATCACAGTTAGTACTGCTAAGGTTTTAAGTGCACAATGGTATTTATAATACTGTGTGTGCACTCATTAATCTATTTTTCAGGTACTTATGAGGTTTTGTTATGTTAGTTATCAATGCATTGTATCACATTATGCCAGCTTATAAAATTAATAACAATAAATTAATAGAATTATTTCTATCTTTGCATTACTTTGTAGTTTGATTTCCTTTCTTGAATGCCAGTATATTACATAGCTTATTTTATATTTGCTTTTGACAATCCATTCTATTAAGGTTTTTTTAATTCTGTAATAATCCTTTATTATAATTTTCGGGCCCACACAGTAAATGTGCTTTTGACATGATTTGTGTTTAGGGTTTTGTAGCTCAACCATACCTCTAGTGGCGTTTCTTGTATTTTGGCAATGTTTTAAATTTACTTTGTAGTCGTTATTTTTTATCATGAATCTTATGACTGATTTCAAATGAAGTTGTTCTATGTTTAGTATCTTACTTTCATTATATACCCTATCACCAGGATATCTTCTCTTTTTGAAAAGCATAATTTTTATGATCCATTTTTTGCTTTTCCATAAAATTGCTGCTCGGTCCTTCACTCGTAGAAAGGTTACAATTTTTATCGCGAACTGTCCGAATAAAATTATATAATAAATTCCTCCGAAAATCCTTTATCAATTAAAATTCGATTAAATCGCGGGGTCGTTCGTTAATCCTTGGCACATATCGCACGTGCCTGTTCCTGATGTCTTCAGTAGGCCCTCTCTAGGTATATTTTGGTGCGATATTTTCCAAGTAAAGGGTTGATGGCAGGCAGGGGCAGACCGATTCGTGTGAGTGACAGAGTGGTGGCTAACCTCAGGTCACTTCACTACTTCATATGGAAATTCAATTAGAAACTCCTCTCGGGCCTACAATTTCAGCAGCTATTGCTCGGTATGTGAAAGAAAGTTCCGATCGCTCAGGCTGATGTTGGAAAATGGTCAGGAAAATTAGCCTAAATTCTTTGAGAATCTGTCAAGAAAACGAATGGATTCCTATGGTAATAAAAGTTTTCATCGAATGAATGTAGTAGGTGGATATTTAGATAGAAATTATGCTAATTTCCTATATTTTAATGGTCGTTCGTACCCTTATTTCATTTCTGAATTCAACCAAATATATTTCCCTGTAAGGAGCAAGTAGTAAATTTATGACAATAATCAGAGAAATAATCCAAAAATAAAGTCCAAATGTCGGAATTGAATTGATGATGAAGCTATGTTTTATTTACGCTTACGCGTATTTGCACGTCGCTTAATTATTGAGAAAGAAGTTTACAGAAATAGTTATTTAAGTAACAAGGAATGTAAAGACGTGTTAACATTCGAGGTGAGCGAGTACGAGCCGAGGCAAAGCCGAGGCTTGTCGCTTGCCGAGGATGATAACAGTCGATACATTCCGTGTTACTTATTACGTTTTTCCCGCTGCTTGTTGACATTTCTCAAAATTGGCCTGAATTGAAGTTTGTTTTCTTACCCTTCCTTCATGATTATTCGTTCGCTATTTCATTCTAAGTTGCTTGTGCGTGTAACTAAGTTACCGAATAAGCAGACAACAATAATATTCAAAAGGTCTCATAACCTAAAAATTGATATGAATGAAGCTGAAGGTATTACTTGTCAAAGGCAAAGTCATTATTACTAGTCTAAGAGCTGAGGGACCAAAACTGCAAGAGTGTTATAAAAGCTGATATTTTGTTATTGGGTCATGAGTAGGTTGAATATCAATAGCCTGCCGTCAGTCAGCCAGTTTTTGGGACAACTGGCGTGGGGGTGGTTCCAAACTTGTAAAAAAACACGTATGTCGCAACTGTTTTATAAAATCTGAAAATTTGTCTGTGGATAGCTAGGCAACCAACAAACTGTGTGGACATAGTCAGTCAGAACAATATTGGAACACTACGCGTCAGCGGTCCGGCAAACCCGTCCAAAAAAAAATGGGTTCGTAAAAGAGTTTTATAAAATATGAAAATTAGTCTGTGGATAGCAAGACAACTAACAAACTGTGTGGATATAGTCAGTCAGCACAATATTGGAACACGACGCGTCAGCGGTCCGGTAAACCCGTCAAAAAAAATGGGTTCGTGAAGGAGTTTTATAAAATATGAAAATTAGTCTGTGGATAGCAAGACAACTAACAAACTGTGTGGATATAGTCAGTCAGCACAATATTGGAACACGACGCGTCAGCAGTCCGGTAAACCCGTCAAAAAAATGGGTTCGTAAAAGAGTTTTATAAAATATGAAAATTAGTCTGTGGATAGCAAGACAACTAACAAACTGTGTGGATATAGTCAGTCAGCACAATATTGGAACACGACACGTCAGCGGTGTGGTAAACCCGTCAAAAAAAATGGGTTCGTGAAAGAGTTTTATAAAATATGAAAATTTTCGTGTAAGTAGTTCATATTACCTAAAATAAGACTAACATAATCAGTCAGAAGTTTCATGGAACAAACGCCGATAGCAGGCAATAGAAAGGCGCGTCGCTAAGTTGTTCAATATTACAAAACAATGATGAAAAGATATTCAATAAGAAACGATAGGAAAGAGATATTAATAATGCAACAAATAATATCTATATTTTGTTCAACATGCAACATTCAAATAAACAATGGGACAAAATGTGGTTAGAGAAATGTTTTATAAAACAATTAGTTCATTCAAAGAAATAGTACTACAGGTTAATTCAATGCAAAGAAATATTCCGTCAATAATATCGTTGTTTTTGTTGAATGAAACAACCTTTATATGGTAACGTTAGAAAATAATTCCAGGAATTGACAATTGGAAAACAAAGAAAAAGTGTTTTATTACTTCTAATTTTGTTGAGCAACAAGATGGTACTAATTACGAACTATTGTGTGTTCATGTAATCAAATACATTTGTTATGTTACTGAAAAATGCTCACTTACATAAAGAACTAATATTACTGTTCGAAATAACTATATAAATAGTATAGTAGCTATATACGCCTGAACATTATTTTTAGCTACTTGAAATAAATACTAAACTAGATAGATGCCATTTCATATACCTATGCTCTTTTTGGTTAATTTAAACTATTATTTTCTTTGAGTGTTTATGGGATTGAAAATATGAAAACAAACGTCTCAATTTGAATGTCGTATATACCTCTTTCAAAAAATTAAGGTTATTTCAATATTATTTTTAAATCAATACTTTAAAGGGCGTAGCCCATTTCGGCCCGAAAATGTGAAATACCAGGTAAGATGAATTTTAATGAGCTTGGGTAAATGCCCATTTCGGCCCACAACGATAGGTAAACTAATTAAAAGGTAATTTGAAGGATATTTGGATTGGGATAATTATTTATACATTGTTAGGGGCGCTTATTGTTAGATTATTTAGTTCCACAGTAACTTCTAAACTGTAATAATCTAGTAAAAAAGGCGGAAAAATGGGTGAATCGGCTAAGTTAAGTGAAATCACAAGCGGACGCGGTAGAACACAATTGGTGTTGAATCAGTTTAAATTCAAAGAACAAAACCGAAAATTAAGTTCGGGAGAAACAAAGTGGAGATGCATCAAAGATAGGTGCAATGCCTACTTAAAGACTATGGGCAATTCTTCTGATCGAGTTTTGACAACATCGAATCAAAACCATTCACACGGGGCAGAGTTGGAAAAACTTTTGACTGATTATGTTAGTCTTATTTTAGGTAATATAAACTACTTACACGAAAATTTTCATATTTTATAAAACTCTTTCACGAACCCATTTTTTTTGACGGGATTACCGGACCGCTGACGCGTCGTGTTCCAATATTGTGCTGACTGACTATATCCACACAGTTTGTTAGTTGTCTTGCTATCCACAGAATAATTTTCAGATTTTATAAAACTCTTTCACGAACCCATTTTTTTTACGGGTTTACCGGACCGCTGACGCGTCGTGTTTCAATATTGTGCTGACTGACTATGTCCACACAGTTTGTTAGTTGTCTTGCTATCCACAGACTAATTTTCATATTTTATAAAACTCTTTCACGAACCCTTTTTTTTTGACGGGTTTACCGTACCGCTGACGCGTCGTGTTCCAATATTGTGCTGACTGACTATGTCCACACAGTTTGTTAGTTATCTTGCTATCCACAGACTAATTTTCATATTTTATAAAACTCTTTCACGAACCCATTTTTTTTTTGACGGGTTTACCGGACCGCTGACGCGTAGTGTTCCAATATTGTTCTGACTGACTATGTCCACACTGTTTGTTGGTTGCCTAGCTATCCCCAGACAAAATTTCAGATTTTATAAAACAGTTGTGACATACGTGTTTTTTTTACAAGTTTGGAACCACCCCCATGCCAGTTGTCCCAAAAACTGGCTGACTGACGGCAGGCTCAGTGGTTTGATTGTTTGAAAAGTTATTCTGACTTCGAAATTGTGAAAATCATTCACAGCTGTTTGAGCAATTACTCTCAATTCAGGAGGGGTGCAACTTGAGTTTTCTCCATCAGTCATTTTAAAGAAGGTAATTTACTGATATTTGCAAATGCACTTTCACATTGCATAAAAATACACAGAAATATGCACATCTACCATAACAGAAGTTACATGGAAAACATCTACAACGCATTGAACTCATATTACACCCGTTGTGCACTTTCTATTTGATATGAACATATTTTATACTATTTCAACACAATTGTGTAATTTGCCACAATTTTACTTAAGCGTCGTCTCACTCAACTAAATACTCATGCGCGGCACTCCAAATGTCCAGTCCATCAATTGTTTGATTGTTTTATGCTGACCGGAGGGCGAAGTGTACTTACCTATTATTTATTATTTGCTCATGTGTATGTGGTTTTGTGTCAAATGGAAGTGTAAGAATATTTGCGGGGTTGGAAACTTCCTGAACTAACACCAATATTTGAAGGATTGTTTTGCTATTATTTTTTGTTATAACATGAAACTTATAAAATGACTCATTTTCTTCATTTGTAGAGGTTTGATAAGGGCATCGTCTCACCTACTTCCTACTTGAATAAGTATAGTTTGACACGAAGATTACTCTAAACTTTATTATTATTCAACGTGTTCCAAAATAACAAACTATATGGTTCATTTATGATTTGTTAGGTATTTTGTGTTTCTGTTATTTTATTTGTAATTAGAGTTTATAGTTCAGTTATTTTTCTTTTATTTCTTTGTGATGAAATAAATATTATTTGAATGACTTTTAATTTTATTTCAACCTTCTGGAAAATGAAGCTAATAATTTCTGAACATAATAAGATATAAAGAAGCGAGCAGGTTAAAACTGATGCTCAATCTCATCTTATTCCGTTTGGATCTTATGTGCCTCAACTGTATCCTTTCTTAAAATTATAAATGGTACTTATGAAATTTGGCCTTGCTTTGTACAGAAATATGTACAATATACCTACACAATTCATGAATGCAGAATACACAAATTTGTGAAATTTTTTCCATCCTATATTGAAAATACCTACAACATTTATACAAACTATTGGTACACAAATTGTTGCATCACAAATTTATAACATTTCAGGTTTATCATTCTTATACAATTTATGCATAAACAGTACACAAGTTTTTGACATTCGTCGCACAACGATTAATTTTGTATATTTTGTGTATACCACAAGTAATAATGCACAAGGTGGTGCAACAATAGAACAGAAGTTCTGTGTGTTGTTTAAACAAAACATTTAGTATTTATTCATTCCTTGTATACGGTAAGTACATAATATTGTTTGGTAAAATTAAACAAAACTATTCAGAATAATACAACACTGAATTGAATAGTTTATACACAATATCTCTAATACAATATTATAGAAGAAAAAATAACAAATTGGTGCTGTCAACTTTTTAGAAACAAATTTTGCTGAAATTATTCACAATTGTGTAGAAAACATTTATTTCTCTCTGTGTAGAAAGTTGCAAGGAAGGAAGAATTGGAAACATAGCGGAATAGCAAATTCAGTGAAAAAGAATAAGGAGAACGAGGCATTCATCGAATTTACAGGAAGGAAAACAAGCCATGATTGCAACATTTTGACCTAGGTATTAGATTCGGTGTTACGGGTTACTCTGAGCTTACCAGAAAGTTACAAAGGATACGTAGTACTGATTCAGAAATTATACGAACTACTTCGAAAAGTCAGTTTATTATAATAATTTCCAGATATCAGACTGAAATATATTAATTCACCAGAGCCATAATCCAGTCGTGGAGAATTCTGAAATAAAAGGTGATTAGGTATTGAAAAGATAACCTTACGTAGAACTTACCGAAGCTGCTTCCGTGGTAATTGGAAGTCCAAAGGGTTCATCGCTTGGATAATCCTTCGGTTGATTCACATTGAGTAATGCAGAATTTCAGTTGTGGTGGCGAATATATTCCACAGAGGAATGAATAGCAAATTCATCTGGGTTATGAATAATAACAATAGTAACGTAACCTCACTTTATTTGACAGCTCAGAGTACATTTGAACTAATTTCGTTCTCTGTTTGGACAGCCAGTACTTTCAAACTAGAATTTAAGGAGAGCCATTGAAAGTAACTAGAAGGGAGAGGGATTTTTAAGGTATAAAAAAAGGTATTCTCGAGGCGTTCTTTTTTTGGTGACCTAGGAAGATTGGAAAACGTGTCTCGCGATTTTGCGGATTTTCTTGAGAAAACCTTGGTAATTGTTGAGAAATAATAGTCAAAGGAAGGTCCACTGACTGTTCTTAAGGGGATTTGCTCACAGTTACTAAATTTCAATTAAAATCACTCACCTGAGTAGATACTCGAGGCCACCCCACATCGAGGTATGTTATGTTCATTATTATACCAGAACTCAGCTAAACTACCGTTTAAACTCAGTCATAGAATAGTTCAATTTCCATTGCAGGGCCTTTTTGTTAATTGGGGTTATTCCATTTCCCATACCGAGTACAGCACAAGTTCCTCATACTCGGAAGCAGTATTTCTTCCAGCGTAGAGATTGGCTATACTCCTGGGACGCTAATGCTAGTGCGAGAGATGATAACAGAGGGACCAACCTCACTCCATCCTGTTGCTAGTGGTAGATCTATGCTGAGTAGGCCAAACCTAATTTGCTTGTAGTACGCTGTATGATTTCCACTGCTTGCCATCACGCCAGGAGCCTCCTAATCAAGTGAGCTGTATCTTTCCTTCTAATTTCAAGTTACCTCCAACGTATGGCCTGATGCCGACCTTTTAGATACTAAAACCAAGTGAACTGTAGTATTTTATTCATGAATTGCTCATAACCATTACTTACCTTTACGCTAGTTGTGCACTTTAGGTATCGATACTCAAAGGGGAATTCTTGTAGCTTTTGTGGTGCTTTACCTTAGTCCAGCCCTGCTTGGCTAGTAGATTGGGCTTGAGTAGAACGTTTATTTATTGCTAGTTATCTAGCTGCCCACTCCGTACAACAATTAGTCAGTGCTAACTCTATTGAATTATTTTGCTCTCTTGGTAAACACTTGATATATATACCTTGTTTGATTTAGAAAGGAAATTATACCACCCTACAACCTGACGTTTGTACGTTGTATTTGATTTACCCACACCCTGGTCAATCCTATTAGTAGGAGAAATGGCTTTTCACCTTCAAAATAAGTAGAAGCCATAACAAATGGCGCCCAACCAGTGGTATTAGGGTTGTGTGATTTCCTTCTCCAACAGTATTCATCGTAATCTAGTATTAGAAAAAAAAATTTCAATCATAATCTAAAAAAAAAAAAACTTTTGGGCAGTTTGGTTACATGTATTATAGATTCATAGACAGAGGTCAATCAGGTCATACTTCTTCTTCTTTTTTATGGCTATTGCTACCCTGCGGTGCATTTAGCCAAGGTCATACTTCAATATTTGAAAATTGACGACTTGTCATTTGATCACGGAACGACGAAACAAAGTGTGTTGTGCTCTCTTCCAAATTCACAAATTCACTTTCATGATCACAGTATACGATCTTGGTAGTAGTCTCACTCTTTGACTTTCAGGATCACCGTATACAATTGTGGTAGTAGTCTCACTCGTTGACTTTCACAGTATACAACTTCGATAGAAGACTCACTCGTACACTGTCATGACCATAGTGTAAATTTTTTTGTAAAAGTTCACTTGTCACTTTCATTGCTACGGTGTAGAAGTTAGGTAGTTAATTTACTGGGGTGCTTTCGGCTGTATTCGTGTGCGAAGTGGAATGAACTCTGGTATTTTAGGTTAACCAGCCTATTGCTGAGAAACATTTAGCCAACTCAGTTCAGGAGTACTAATCTTAAGTAACTTTATTTATTTGGTTGTTTATCGCAGTTCTGGTTTTGACAGTAGGTAGTGCGGAACATACCTGCTAGATTTAAATTATTTTTATATATTTCCAATTCTAAGGAAATACAATTGGTGATAGATAGTTAATGATATTTAAGGGTTAGGTACAAACAAGCGATCAGCTTATTTCTTTTTTTCCTCTTGAAGAAAGAGGGGGGTGTTCGGTTATACTATACAAGAACTATGGAAGTTAATCGACTTCTAGGTGATGAACTCACTTACGAATTGTTAGTGAGAGGGCTTCCAACTGCAGGTACAGTGAGTGATAAACGAATTATACTAAGGGGTGCGTTACGATCTGAAAACGCTGGAGTACCTCCAGTTTCGGTTCCGGTTACACTTCTTCCAGAATCTGAATACCCAATTTGTGAAGATAAACTGCAAGAACTTGAACAAAATATTCGGGCTTTTGACGAGAACAATAGAAGTAACGAGTTTAAACGTATCTGTTCTCGGTTATTTCATGTTCAGTGTAGACTGGGTCGGGTTCCAGGCGGGACTGTCTTAAATGAAGAAAAGCGGCAATATCTTATTTGTTGGTGCATGCTACTGATCGAAGAGGTTTCAAATCGGAATGAAAATGTTACTAGGGAAGCACAATCGAGCGTGTTGAATTTAGATCGGAATGTTGGTGAACAATCTATTTTGGATCAAGACGTGCCGCTACCTCCTAACATTGCTCCGACTCTTGCAGCTTCTAACTCCGCATTCCCTACTGAAAATGAGAGAAGATGGTCTCATAGCCAGTCGTTTCCTGTACCAAATAACAGGGCTCAATTTAACGAGCGGTCGGCTCCGGCGCAAACGGATAGGTTACTGGAGGGTATACCGATTAACCAACCGGGTGTCACCAGAATGCCTGTTAGGGAGTCGATATTTCGACCTTTCCCTAGTCTATCGCAACCCATCGTAACTGATATCAATCGTACAAGCTCCGGAATTCACCGGGTGAATTCTCGAAACATGGAAGACGTAGAAAATAATACGCGGACCCTAGGAGAAAATCGTCAACAGTTCGAATCAACGTCCGTACATGACGTAACGACAAATGATCACCGTCACTATTCTAGTAGTCTCTATGCGCAAGCGCCAAGTTTCCTACCGGATTATGGGTATCGTTATGTTGAAGTGGGTAGATGGAACATAAAATTTGATGGCGAGTCAAGTCTAACTAACTTTTTGGAACGCATTGAAGAACTTAGAATATCTCGTGGCGTTACCAAAGAGCAACTTCTGCGGTCTGCTCCCGAATTATTCACAAAAAACGCTTTACTCTGGTCCCGCACAAATGTTTTCTCGTCATGGGATGACTTAGTAGCTCAACTGAAGGCATCCTTCTTGCCGTATGACTACGAAAATAGTTTGTGGAAAGAGCTGAGGAAGCGAACCCAAGGAGCAAGAGAAAAAGTAGTGTGCTTTGTCTCTGCTATGGAAAATTTGTTCAATAAGTTAGGAGTGAATCGACCCTCAGAGGAAACTCGCGTGGGACTGATCAGGCGAAATCTTCTTCCTTACCTACAAACACAGCTTGCTTTGCATAAAACCCGTACCCTGACAGAATTAGTTCGGTTGGCTAGAGCACTGGAGGAAACTGAAATTAGGGTACACCAATTCGCACCTCCTACTACTAATTTGAGAAATCTTGTAGAGCCTGAACTGGCATATCGAAAACCAGCTAGCACTGCTTCCGTCTTGACGGTTGAGGCACATTCAACGAGGTCTCCGTATCTGGAATCGCCTTCTGATACTCGGGTAGTCCCGACAGGTAGTCAGCCGCTCTGCTGGAATTGCAAGTCAGTTGGACACCGCTTCCGTAAATGTGATAAACCCCGCGAAACTTTTTGTTTTCGTTGTGGGCTTGAAAAAGTTACGGCCAACTCGTGTCCAAATTGTTGGCCAAAAAACGGTCCACCGAGACGTCAGTAGGCCGACTAGACGCCTCAGTTGATACCATAGCTATATCGGTCAATGACTGTTCTGTAAACAGTTTTTCGGAAAATAAGGTGCTCCTGGATTTCGTCATTGCGCATGCCAAAAATGACCTTCGTCCATATCTAAGAGTTACCGTTTTTGGGAGAGAATTTTTGGGATTACTGGACAGTGGAGCGAGTAGGACAATTTTGGGAAGCCAAGGTTGGGATGTTCTGAAGGGGTATTGTAAGATTGTAAAATCTTCTATTACGAACTGCACGGTTGCGAACGGTCAAGTATGCGAAATACTGGGAACAGTCTCACTGCCAATCCAATTATGTGATCGTGTCAAAGTGATTGACGTACTAATTGTTCCGGGTGTACCGCATAAACTCATATTGGGAATGGACTTTTGGCTACAGATGGCTATTGTCCCCGACCTTTTTTCCGATGAGTGGCGTTTCCGTGACGATGTTTCTGGGGATGTCGATGTTTGTATGATAAACTCCTTGGATTCGCTGTCAAATAATCAAAGGGACCAACTGAATAAAGTGGTGGACAGTTACTTCAATTCAACGGGATAAAAATTAGGGTGCACCTCTCTAGCAGAGCATGTGATCTCCACTGATTCTCCACCGATAAGGTCGAGGCATTATCCCATTTCTCCGGTGTTACTTAGGCAAGTCAACGAGGAGCTCGATCAAATGCTTCGAGATGGTGTAGTGGAACCGTCACCAATACTGTTAGTCAAAAAACCCGATGGACGTTACCGCTTCAGTGTAGAATTTCGAAACCTTAATAAAGTTACCAAGAGAGATGCATACCCGCTACCCTTTGTGAGTGCAACCTTGTATAAATTGCGCGATGCACACTTCTTGACCACCTTAGACATCAAGACAGCATATTGGCAGATTCCATTGTCAGAAGCTTCGAAAACTCTAACTGCGTTCGTCATTCCTAACAGAGGGCTTTTCCATTTTCGGCGTATGCCTATGGGATTGCACAATAATGCGGCGACCTTTCAACGATTTATAGATAGGGTCATTGGGATCGACCTAGAGCAACACGTATTCAAATACCTCGATGACATAATTATCTGTACTTCTACTTTCGAAAAACACTTGGAAATCCTCTCGGAAGTTTTGTCGAGATTGTCCAAAGCAGGGTTGACATTGAATCGACAAAAATGCCATGTTCGCAAACCCGAATTACGCTATTTAGGTTATGTAGTAAATTCCTCGGGATTATTAGTGGACCCGGAGAAAGTCAATGCAATTTTACAAATTCCCCCTCCGCGGAATGTAACTGAAATTCGGCGAGTTATAGGTTTGGCGTCTTGGTATCGACGGTTCGTGCCCGGTTTCTCGGATCTCATTGCTCCTTTGAGCGAACTCACCAAGAAGAACCAACCTTTCGTGTGGAGTGGCCAGTGTGAAACCGCCTTCCGAAAAATAAAAGACTGCTTGATTTCAGCTCCTGTATTGTCTTGTCCGGACTTCAACCTCCCTTTTGCTGTCCAAACGGATGCATCAGATTATGAGTTGGGAGCCGTGCTCTCGCAGATGCATCCGGAGGGAGAAAAAGTGGTGTGCTACTTAAGCCGGTCCTTGACTCCCAGCGAACGGAAATTCAGTACCACAGAAAAAGAGTGTCTGGCGGTCATCTTTGCAATTGAAAAGTTAATACCATATTTAGAAGGAGTACATTTTACGGTTATCACGGATCATTTTTCTTTAAAGTGGCTCAATTCAATACGAGACCCTGTAGGAAGGATCGCAAGATGGTCAGTAAGACTACAGCAGTACGACTTTGAGGTGGTGCATCGAAAGGGCCGCGATCATCTCGTGCCAGATGCTCTGTCTCGAGCCGTGCCTGCGTGTCGGATTGATGCGGTAGAACCGGATGCAGATATCTCCACTATTAGGGATCGATGGTACCGGAATATGGTTACCAAAGTGTCGAAGGAGCCCCAACGTTTTCCGTTATGGCGAAGTGTAGGCACCAAACTCTTCAAACGAGTGGATAGACGATATCCCGAGCTGTGTGAGGAGGAGGATGGTTGGCTACAAGTCGTTCCAAAGGAACACCGAAATCAGCTCATCCAGCAACACCATGATCCCCCAACATGCGGACATGGAGGAATTTTCAAAACTTTTTCTCGGCTCAATAGAACCTACTATTGGCCCAAGATGAAAGAAGATGTGGCTCGATATGTGCGACATTGTGCAGTATGCTTACAATAAAACCTTCTCAGAAGGCTCCTGCGGGTCATTCACTCAGCGAAGCTCCTCTGACGACTCGCCCTTTTGAACTCATAAGTATAGATATAGTGGGTCCTCTACCTCGTTCAGCAGCTGGTTACAGCTACATCTTGTCTGTATTAGACGTCTTCAGCAGGTTTGTGCTATTTTTTCCGCTGCGGCAAGTTACAGCCAGTATGGTAGTGCGCGTTATTGAAGAACAGGTAATCCTGGTCTTTGGTGCGCCACGCAAAATTATCCTGGACAACGGGAGACAGTTCACTGGAAAAAAATTCAGGGATCTTTTTCATTAGTATAATATTCAACCTGGGTTTATCGCTAACTACCACGCTCAAGCCAACCCGATCGAGCGAACGCATCGAGTGTTAAAGACTATGTTGGTCAGCTACGTCGCCGAAAATCACCGCACCTGGGATCAGTATTTGTCCAAGGTAGCATCAGCCATCAGGTCGGCTAAGCACGAGGTTACCCAGGTGACGCCAAATTTTGTAGCTATTGGGCGAGAGATCAAACTCTCTGGCCAATTAACCCATCCCATAACTCATGGTAATGCAAATTAATTTAATCCGGAGATCCGATCGGAGGTACTTAAAGAAGTATTTCGGGACGTTTCTAAACACATCGTTGTTGCTCATGAGCGGAGTAGAAGACACTACAACTTACGCCGAAGAGAAGACAAGTTTCAGCTCAACCAGAAGGTCTGGAGAAGAAATTACGCACTTTCCGATAAGGCTAGGGGAGTTGCGGCCAAACTTTCTCCAAAGTTCAAGGGTCCGTTTAAAATTGCGAAGGTTGTGTCGCCTTGGTCGTATGAATTGATTAATGATTTGGGGAAATCGTGCGGAATTTGGCACGCAAAGGATATAAAGGCTCATCCTCCGGAAAACGAAGAAAAATCAGATATTTCTGATGATGATTCAGTTTGAAAGTTTTTTTTGTTATATAAGTTCGCAAGTTTTCTATGTACGTTTGAAAGTTTTTTTTTTAAGTTGAAATGGAGGGAAAGGGGGTGTTGTTACGGGTTAGTCTGAGCTTACCAGAAAGTTACAAAGGATACGTAGTACTGATTCAGAAATTATACGAACTACTTCGAAAAGTCAGTTTATTATAATAATTTCCAGATATCAGACTGAAATATATTAATTCACCAGAGCCATAATCCAGTCGTGGAGAATTCTGAAATAAAAGGATTAGGTATTGAAAAGATAACCTTACGTAGAACTTACCGAAGCTGCTTCCGTGGTAATTGGAAGTCCAAAGGGTTCATCGCTTGGATAATCCTTCGGTTGATTCACATTGAGTAATGCAGAATTTCAGTTGTGGTGGCGAATATATTCCACAGAGGAATGAATAGCAAATTCATCTGGGTTATGAATAATAACAATAGTAACGTAACCTCACTTTATTTGACAGCTCAGAGTACATTTGAACTAATTTCGTTCTCTGTTTGGACAGCCAGTACTCTCAACCTAGAATTTAAGGAGAGCCATTGAAAGTAACTAGAAGGGAGAGGGATTTTTAAGGTATAAAAAAAGGTATTCTCGAGGCGTTCTTTTTTTTGGTGACCTAGGAAGGTTGGAAAACGTGTCTCGCGATTTTGAGGATTTTCTTGAAAAAACCTTGGTAATTGTTGAGAAATAATAGTCAAAGGAAGGTCCACTGACTGTTCTTAAGGGGATTTGCTCACAGTTACCAAATTTCAATTAAAATCACTCACCTGAGTAGATACTCGAGACCACCCCACATCGAGGTATGTTATGTTCATTATTATACCAGAACTCAGCTAAACTACCGTTTAAACTCAGTCATACAATAGTTCCATTTCCATTGCAGGGCCTTTTTGTTAATTGGGGTTATTCCATTTTCCATACCGAGTACAGCACAAGTTCCTCATACTCGGAAGCAGTATTTCTTCCAGCGTAGAGATTGGCTATACTCCTGGGACGCTAATGCTAGTGCAAGAGATGATAACAGAGGGACCAACCTCACTCCATCCTGTTGCTAGTGGTAGATCTATGCTGAGTAGGCCAAACCTAATTTTCTTGTAGTACGCTGCATGATTTCCACTGCTTGCCATCACGCCAGGAGCCTCTTAATCAAGTGAGCTGTATCTTTCCTTCTAATTTCAAGTTACCTCCAACGTATGGCCTGATGCCGACCTTTTAGATGCTAAAACCAAGTGAACTGTAGTATTTTATTCATGAATTGCTCATAACCATTACTTACCTTTACGCTAGTTGTGCACCTTAGGTATCGATACTCAAAGGAGAATTCTTGTAGCTTTTGTAGTGCTTTACCTTAGTCCAGCCCTGCTTGGCTAGTAGATTGGGGTTGAGTAGAACGTTTATTTATTGCTAGTTATCTAGCTGCCCACTCCGTACAACAATTAGTCAGTGCTAACTCTATTGAATTATTTTGCTCTCTTGGTAAACACTTGATATATATACCTTGTTTGATTTAGAAAGGAAATTATACCACCCTACAACCTGACGTTTGTACGTTGTATTTGATTTACCCACACCCTGGTCAATCCTATTAGTAGGAGAAATGGCTTTTCACCTTCAAAATAAGTAGAAGCCATAACATCGGGTGCCAGTGATCATGGTGAATTCCACTAAACATTTCGAAAGAAGTAATACATTTTTTTGAAAAATGAAGAAATAGTATTCGAAGGAGTGAAATCCTGAAAATTGAACAAAATTTATTTCGAGGTTCTCCAAAAAAAAAAAAATAGTGTTGCTGGAATTTCATCCGTTCATTTGTATAAACTTAATCATGATCATTGAAAAACATGATTATCACTATTAAAATATTATTTTTTCACTTGGATGACTGATGGCCACCATTCCAGCCGAAATAGAAAAACTTCAAGCTCCACTCGAGGACATCTACACAAATCCATTAATTGAAAACTGAAAAACAAATTATTATTCAAATACACGAAGGTAGTTTGGTATGCAGCAAAATTCCGAACACATACTGAAAACCTAACATGACCTCACATAAATCTACAATCATAGAAGTTCGTTAACAGGAATTGTCCTGTTCTCTTATAATTAATTTATGGTTACGGTTGGATTTGCATGCACAAAACTTAACCTACTCGGACAACATCGAAATTAAATTTCCATGCTACTGCTACAACAGTACTTGTCTAATGGACATTTGCCTAACAAATAAAAGCTATCTCTGGTGTCTCTTCCTCCCGTTCTCCTGCTTGCACACAGCAGTGCGGCTTCTTCCCATTATCGTTTTGTGCTTTTGTACAGGGATCAATAATTATTTTTTGAGATTTACCAAATTTTTCATAACGTTTAAGATAAAACTTTGATGTTGATTTTCAAAAACTTTTGTTTTACCTAACCGCAACATATGTTTCGCCAATACAATGGCTTCTTCAAGCAGAACTATACTCTAGTATACTGTAGTATACTGTAGTAGACTGTAGTATACTGTAGTATACTGTAGTATACTGTAGTATACTAGTATACTAGTATAATCGTATTGGCGAAACATATGTCGTAGTTTTGTATAACAAAATTTTGTGAAAATCAACATTAAAGTTTGATCATAAACGTATATGGATTTTCAAACAAATTTCATATCAGATTTTGATTTGCTATTTTTCAAACAATTATCCATCAAAGAAAAAGAGGCAAAGAGGCAAAGAAAAAAGGATGTGAGAACAAGAGAGTTGCTGGTACGTTGATACGCAATAGGAGAAATTTGTAGTAGTGATAGAACTGCAGATAATTGGATTTTTACGAGATTTCTCTATTTTTTAATTCATTTAGAGTTTTCTCTTCACAAAGCTCAATTTCCTATGGGAAGAGTGACTTACCCAAGAAAAAAGCTCTTATTGCAAGGCCGACTGGAAAATGAATTGAAAAAATATGGATCAACCGGGATTCGAACTCGGGATCTCTTGGTTTCTGCCAAGTGTGTTTCACCAAGTACCCTTTCAGAAACCGGCTACTCACAGTCCGTTTTTACAGCATATACCAGGTGACAATGAGACTAGGCCCATGATTATCTCTCCTTTACTCATCAAATTTGGATGAAAATTGGTACATAGATATGGGACACATGAAAACAAAATGACCGACTACCGATTTTGCGAGAATAGCTACTTCGATTTTTCAAATGAAACACCCTTTATGTTTGATGTTTTTCGGAGTCTACTAGTCAAATTATACACGACAAGTTTTTTTGGAAGAATAACACAATGTCGTCTCCACGTATAATTTAATGAAAAGATCTGGAAAGATCCTACTCAAGAAATGTTTCGAAGATTTACAGTGTGTTGCGTTTTACTAAGCCTCACCCCTGTATTTCTGTGGATTTCAGATAATTGAATCTTTTTTTTTCATTCCACTATAAACTTCTCGATATGCTCTATCTCCTCAGGTGAAAAAGTTTCATGAGTCACCTTTTCACGACCTAATACGATCAAAGAATGAATTCCAAAAATCGAGAAAAAGTATTAAGCATTCTTTTAGCAAAATTTTGATTGGTGCGTTCGATTTGGACCAGTCTCGAATAGCTCCACGCAAAATTGCATGATATCTTTTACGGGGTGTTTTCTATACTTGTTACAATTTTCGAAAATGGAAATCTTTCAAGTCACTCTGTTTAAATTTGGAATGAATTGAGGCAAGGGGACGGATTCATACGATCTTTTTACTGATTTTTAATGAAAACACATTATTTCCACAAAAATTATTAATTTTTAAATACTAACAGATTTTGAAAACAAACATGGAGAAATGGAATATTTATCAATCAAGCAGATGAAAAACTGAGACATGAATAATTCTGAATCTTTGTTTGTTCTATATATCCCCTTTCATTTTCTATACATTTTTCGTACCTTCTGCGCAAGTTCTGTCCAACAATTCGCAGTTCTCCTGGAGATATTTCTCTGCAAACTGCCACAATTCTTCGTTGCAACTCTTCTTTAGTCCTTGGTCTACTTTTATAAACCTTCTGTTTGATATTTCCCCAAAAGTTAAAAATCCAGAGGAGTGAGATCAGGCGAACGCGGCGGCCAATGAATTAACGGACTATTGCGACCAATCCATTTCAGTGGTAATTTTTGGTTCAACCATCTTCGTACATTACCAGCATTATGGATTGAAGCACCATCCAATTGAAAATGATAGCTGTACGAACATTAATGGGGATTTCTTCGAGAAAGTCCCATAATTGGTTATTCAAGAAATTCAGAACCGTTTCAGCAATCATCGTCCCATCAAAGAAAAATGTTGTTGTTGCTGAAACCATTCTGAATTTTTTGAGTAACCAATTATGGGACATTCTTGAAGCAGTAAATGTTCGTTCAACTATCATTTTTAATTGTATGGTACCTCCATTCATAATGATGGTAATGTACAAAGATGGATGAATAAAAATAGTGAAATGGATTAGTTGCCATAGCCCGTTAATTCACAGGCTGCCGCGTTCGCCTGATCTCATCACTTTGGATTTCTACCTTTGGGAAATATTAAACAGAATGACTGCAGAGTAGTTTTTGGGATTTAGGTCTCAGATTGAAGAAAACGATATTTCCTAAAAGCCGACGTTTCGTCAATTTATTTTGACATCTTCAGGGCACTGTAAGATAAATGGGAATGTGCCCTGAAGGTGTCAAAATAAATTGACGAAACGTCGGCTTTTAAGAAATATCGTTTTCTTTAATCTGAGACCTAAATCCCAAAAACTACTCTGCAGTCATCATCAGAAAGGTCGTGAATAAATTGCAATTAAACAGAATTTTTATGAAACTGGACCATGTACTGAAGAAGAGTTGCGACGATGAATTGTGGCACTGTGCAGAGAAATTTCACCAGTAGAATTGCGAAAGGTAGGACATAACTTGCGCAGATGGTGTGGAACTAATGTGTTTTCATCAACAACCATAAACACATCGTCTGAATCCGATCCCTTGCCTCAATTCAATCCAATTTACAGGGATTTTTTTATATAGAGTGACTTGAAATATTTCCTTTTTCGAAAATTATAACAGGTATAGAAAATACCCCGTAGAAGATATCATGATGAAACTTTCCATGGAGGTATTCGAGAATCGAGGTACTGAAACACTGACAGCCGTATGCATAGTCAATTCCAGCGCCTCGCCAGAGTTTCGCCGTTCGCTACACATAAAGCGCGCGTTCGGTTTTTACGTCCGACTGCTCAGATAAGTCTGCATCGTTCGTTTATTGCAACCGATTGTAGGGGAGGTAAATCTTTTTTTTTTTTTTTATTTCAACAAAAATAACCCCGCATCAACTGCAATTGAGTTATTAGCAGGGGGGACAATCACAAACTAATTCGTATTCAGATTTTACAATATAGGTTACTGACTTTTAAGAAGTTAAGCACTTTTTGTAGGTCACTGTTGAGTACAGTTTTTATTTTGTCATCTAGGTTGTTCGATCTTCTTTCTTCGTAGTATAAAGGGCATTCTATCAAGAGGTGTTGAACTGTAATTTGAGTAGCACATATGTCACAGATGGAGGAGGGATCTTTCTGTAAAATATGTTGATGAGTTAAAAGCGTATGTCCTAGACGAAGGCGGTTTATTATAACTTGGTCTCTTCTTCTCGTCGGGAGGGATAAATTTTCATCAACATGTTCTTTGATTTCTCTGAGTTTACTTGCTGATTCAGACCAAATTGATTGCCAGGTATTAGTAACGAAGCTTCTAATTGATGATTTGTGATCTGAAGATGGAAACTTGTTTAGATAAAGTATGTTCTCATCAGAAACTGCTTTATAGGCGAGCGCGTCCGCTTTTTCGTTGCCCTTGATCCCGATATGAGAGGAATTTGATGTTCTTCTCTTCAATTTGTAATTGCAAAAGTAATTCTTTAATTGACAAGAGAATTGGGTGAGACGGATATTACTGTTTTAGTCCATAGATTGCACTTAGAGAGTCTGTGATGATAATGAAGTTATTTCTGGGATCTTCTTTGCACATCTTGATTGATTCCAATATGGCAGTCAATTCACCTGTGGAGATACTGCAATTTTGTGGAAGGCGTATAGAAAAACTGTGATCGCCGCATATATAAGCTGCAGCATGTCCTAGTGAGGTCTTAGAGGCGTCGGTGAAGACTTGGTGGAAATGAAGGTATTTGGAGAGGGTTTCTTGGAAAGCGGTTTGAATGATATGAGGATTTGTGGAGCTTTTTGGGTAGATAGTTAGACAAGTATCGACTAATGGGATTTTGATTATCCATGGGGGGTGATTTGAATTACTGGCGAGGTAAATCTTGATCGTTCGGTTTTTTAAATCTATCCAGTCCGAGATTAATTTGTTATGGTTATGGTTATCTCATCAAAAATAATATTTTGATTTTCCGTAACAAAAACTAGCATTTTTTTTTGTATATTCATTATTGAAATCCTCAAAAGGTTCAAATTTCAAACTTAAAGATTCTTTACGAAAAAATCGATTCAAATTTGAATGCGGTTATTGGTTAATAGCATGTCAAAGTCAAACCTACGTCCATTTCGTTCTTCTTTTATTACCGATTTATTCGATTAATTTGTGGCCACGTGACTAAAATCTGCTTAACTCTGAGATCATAATACCGAACGCGACTAAGAACTATAATGCACAGTCGAGCTCCAAAAAAGTGATACATCACCAGCTCCACTGTGCATTTTATTCCTTGTGTAGCGAACGGCGAAACTCTGGCGAGTCACTGGCGATTGACTATGCATACGGTTGTGAAAATAACCATTTTCAATAGAATAGTTTCACAACTAGCGAAGTCATTTTATTTATCAATGACAAGCAATATATTTAGAATGTTGTCCGTTTTCCCTAACACACAGACTAGTTCTATTTATTCACTTTTATCAGTTCGTGACCAGGAATATCCTGACATGCACGCTCAACTCTATCTCTCAAGTCATTCAAAGTAGTTGATCTTCTGGAGTATACTTTAGATTTGATGTATCACCTAAAAACAATAGGGATGCGATGTGGGTGGATCTGATTGGATCAGATGTTTCAATCCATCTCTGCCCATAGGTATCATTAAGATATTCCCGAACAATAATATCATTATGTGGTCCTGTACATACTTTCGCTGATGTTCTTATGAAGATCACTGCTTTTGTTTCTCTAAGAATTGCTATGTATCTTTGACCCGTCAACGGCCCGTTCAAAAGAAATGGCTCATTTATTCTTGTCGTTGCATCAACATCTTTCTTGAAATTTACCTTCTCTCATCAACCTAGGATTTTCTTGATCCCAATAACTAGTACTGTTTCTGTTGAACATGTCATTATTCGTGAACTTAGACTCATATGCATATGCATGCAGTATCTTCGAAACGAAATTATTATAGAAATCATGATGACGCAAAAGCCAATACATTAGTCTCCAGACTGGGTAATTTTCATATAAATGCTAATGCAAACTGTATTTTTAAAAGCGATGTTCATGTTTTTTCAGTACTTTTCTGGCACTCTTCCTGATGATGCCGGATTCAATTTCCAATTCTCAAGGAAGATGGAGGAAAATTATCATATGCCAAGACATTAGTTTCCGCTTCTTCACTAACGATGAAGTTGATGTGGCTTCATTTCCAATTTCCTGAAATAGTTACAAGAACTGACAAGCACATGCTGAAATGGACAGGCGCACCATCGTACATAAACTACATTCGTAGCTAGTGGAACATTTTCAAGTAAAATTTTCAAGAAGCTGCTTCTGGAGAAAATTGGTATAAGATGCACCATTCATCCTCAACGGTAGAAAATATGGCACAGAAACATTTTTTCCAATAATTCCTATCCACATGTTATGTGAAAATTCATAGTGGTACCGCCCTTTTTGAACGTCATGTTATGTTATCTTCGACCCATAGAAGGTTGTTTGAAAATTTGTAATCTCTTGCACTGAAAAGTTGGATTCGTCAATGAATAATACGTTTTCTAAAAATTGAGCATTTTGGGTAATCATTTGAAGACTCCATTTGCAAAAGCGTAGTCGCAGTAATAGTGTCGGGACTCGTCAAATACGGTAAGGATACAATTGGTGATCCTTTAAAATTTTCCAGACTACTTCATTTCAAACATTTAGTATGTCAGCAATTTGCCTTGTACTCAATTCCGGACAATCTTCAATCATATTAAGAGTCTCTTCTTCCAGTTCTTATCACTTTTTCGAAAAGTCCCTCTATCACAAAGACGTATCACGCACTGAGGATACATCTCTGCATAGATCCATCTAGCTTCTGTAGCATGTAAATTTTCGCTAATTAATTTTGTTAATTTTCAGAAAGCTTTTGAGCAATGTAGACTTCAAACCCTGTGGTGACCTACTTTTAATGAGCCTTAACGCAACATACATACAGTGAGCACGTAAAGGTTGGAACAAATTCGTTAAACGCTTGATATAGCCATTAGGAAAAATAAGCTCAGACAGGACGATTTTATTTTTCAGTTGCGCATTTTTCGGACTACTCAGATTTTCGATTACGGCATCACTGTTCGAGTTATGACGTCATTATAATTTTTTTCAAATGGGCTTACCCTATTTTGATAATATTTTCAAAAATAGCGCATTTTTCTGAGTACGGATGTCATATTTTTTCTTATGTTAGATAACCGTATGTTCGAGAAACAAAAGATATTTCATTCATAATAATGTGATATCAAGTTGGTTATCGTTAACTTTTGACCTAAGGTATCTCCACAAAATGAAATCTAGTAGGGTTAGATCAGGAGATCTAGCTGGCCACTCTAAAAATGCTCGTCTGCGGGTAGAGGACGGCTATTATTATCATTTTCCTTGGCGACTTTCTGATTTTTGGTGGCGTATTCAATTTTCAGCTGCAGAAAAGTCAGGAAAAACCTACAGCCCCACCCTGGGTGGTCATTTGCACACTTCGAACAAACACCAGACGTCAGGATTGGCATCTAGGCAACTCACATCGCACTCGCTTCACAACAAGGTGTGAGGTCACCTATCGAAACCAAAATACTTGAGAAAAATTCCCTTATTCTCCGGATTTCGACCACAGACGGGGACTTTTTTATAGTGGCTAGGTAGATATCCTGATCTAATCCCTCCAGATGTTTTTTGTTAGGAAACCTTAAGTCAAAAGTTCACGTTACCAGACCTGATTATGAATAATATATCTTTTATTTCTCGAAAATACGGTTATGTAACATAAGAAAAAATATGACATCCATACACAGAAAAATGCGTTCTTTCAAAATAGGGTAATGCCATTTAAAAAAAAATATGATGACGTCATAACTCGCACTGCGATGACATCATCTAAAATTTGAGTGTACCAAAAAATGTACAATCGAAAAAGAAAATCGACGTGTCTGAGTTTTTTTCCCCAATAGCCATATCAAGCTTTTAACGAATTTGTTCCAACCTTTACGTGCTCACTGTATATGTTAATTAAGCGATGCAGCAAGAAAGTCGTCTCCACAGTTGATTACCAACTGGGTATTGTAATGGTGTACGGCAAGTACTATCAATCAGCTAAACCGTAGTGTTAAAAGGACATGTTTCGAACCTATATAAGCTCATCATCAGCTTATAATAATTCTACAATAAAAGGAAACCCAATATAACTTAATGTAACAAAGTATGTTATAATTACTCACATGGAGAGGAAAAATTGTTGCAATATAATGGTCCTGATTGGTTTTCAGATTAGCGCTTGTATTTCTGCTTACTAGAAAAGTGTGATCTGTTTTACGCATTGCAAGTGTCGATCTAAAAATGATTAAAGGGAATAAAAAATAACTCCGAAAGAAAATACATCCTACTCACTTTGGCATCCAATGTTGACTTCAAACGAATTTTCGCTTCATATGTATGTCTGAGTTCTGGTTATTTAGAAGGTTCATAGGGAATGTCTTCGAATTATTGTCTCTGTTTTAATTTTTAGGATTTAATATGTGTAATTGATGACTTGTTTATTTTGTGGAAATTCATGATCACTTTAATTAAACGAAAGAAAAACAATTTTTGTCTTATTTCCACTAGTTTCTTATATTTACGACCGGTTTCGGGCTTTATCCCATTATCAAGTATAAAAACTAACTAATACAATTGTACTCTAAACCTAGTTATATAGGGAGTTTGCAGGTAAATTGGATGGAGAGGTAATTAAATGAAACTAAATGAAATTAAATGAACATGGGTGAAACGATATAAATTCAATACTGGAGGTTATGGAAATTACCTGTGTTGTCAAAATCACAAATTCAAAAGTGGAGACCTACATAAATCGAGTTGCTCGTTGAGGGTTCTATATTTCGGGTTTTTAATTGATTTATTGATTTCCATGGCTTCCAACAGATTCATTTTCTTTCCTTTATAAAGCCCAAAACCGGTCGTAAATATAAAAAGCTAGTAGAAATTAGACCAAAAATGTTTTCCTTTCGTTTCATTAAAGGATTTAATATGATTATAAACCAAATGTTTTGATTGCTGTCGTGTTTACCTTTATTTTTATTTGTCAGCTCTCTGATATTTCAACTGTCAGCTGTCACTTGTTTCAATTTCTGGGCTATCAGTGTAGCCAAACTAGCTTTTGGGTGTCTAATCAGATACAACCAAACACATCTTCATTTTTAAGCTGTTCAGATTGGTCGGTTATGCATGGAACATGCAAATATTGAAATATCTGAATATTGGTACCCTAACTTCCTTGATAAAAAAAATCTTCAAGGTGGATTTCGTTTTCGACTGAGAGACGAGGAGTTATACAGTAGAATTGGTGAATGCTAAAGGTGTCTAGCCATTCAGGGAGTCCTGGTTTTGTTCGGCTGACGAATCCTGAATTTGTAAAGTGATCCTTCGTGGATATTCTGTTCTACTCATCTCACCATCAACTCCAAGTCCTGGCTTTTGATAGATGCCTATCTTGGACACTTACGGCAATTTAGCCTATGAAAACTTTGTACCATGCTGACACCTTTTTTCTGCAAGATAAAACCCTACGCGGAAGGTGAGTTTTCCAACTTTTGTTTTCATCGTTTTCATGCTATCGACTGTATAGAATAGTAATTAACTGAAGAACATTTATAGGGTTGTTGTACCCGCAGGAATTTAACCCAAGAAATTGTCAGGTTTCCTTGTCTGGTTGGGTATCTCCCTAGCTTTGGTTAAGCCCCACGTCTTCCTGTTGAGGATATTTGTGGTATTATGTCTCCAGTATAGCTCATTTGCCCGAAGTGTAGACTACCTGGTTTCGCCTGATGAATTGCTAATAGCTGTCAGATATGTCTTTGTAGACTCCCTTACATCATGACTCCGGTCCTGGTTGGCTTATAATCTAGTCCAAAATCTTCACGTTGTTGTCAGCAGAGGAACAGGTTTCACTTTTTATATAGGATAAAATCCTACCATTTCAATTTTAAGTATTGATTCTTATTCAATATTGATATTCTCCGGTTGAAGTTTATATCTCACCTGTAATTAATTTAACCTCCTATGCAACAGATATCGAATATTGAATATTATTTGAATCACAGTTTTTTTGGAAACTGGTACTCTGAGCAGTGAAGATTCATTCATATTAAATGTTTGTGTGTTCATTTATGTTTTATTTATTTATTGATTAACACTCTTCAACTTGACAACATCGTATGGTAAAGTCTCTTATAGTTTTGGGTATAAAATCTAATTGTCGTTTTTTTGGTTGCTCAACTTCCCAAGTAAGTACTCTTTTACCTAGATATATTGAAAGTTGTTGTGGCGCCCCTTTTTATTTTTTTGACCATTCTGGTACTGTTCAATGATATAATTCTGTTATAAAGTATAAACGAACCAATAGTGCCTACCGACGAAGAGCTGCCGTCTACATTGCTCCTTTTTAGTTAACTTTTTAGAAAATAGGGTCGCACTTCCAAAGAATTCCCATTGGAACGACTATACATAAAATGCATATCGGCCTTTTCAGCGTTAGTGTCATTATTCATATTAAAGATTTGAAAGACACAATTGAACTTACCACATAAAAATAAAAGCGAATAGAACTTTCAACTACCACATAACAATCAAAGCGACTTGACAGCCACCTACTCGATTTTTTCGATTCCATTTGCAGAGATCCGTTCATGCATGATGTTGTATTTAATTTTTTTATTATAAGCGATTACTTTCACCATTGTTTAAATAGAAGTAAGATAGTTGGACAACCTTATGGGATTTTTTTTCTTTCGGTTGCTGGTTCTATCACCAGCTGTACCTCAGCCTCTTTGGCTTTTTGTGCATTCCAATTGGTTTCACAGCACCCACTCCGTAAGTCTAGTCCCCTGTACTAGTCTGTACAGGTTCTTCACCGGTTGACTGTATTCTTCGGGAGTTATCCTGGGTTTCCCGAATATTGCCTGTCTCTTGCGGTCTAATGCCTCGCATTCTGACAGTACGTGTTCGGCTGTTTCTGTCCCCTTACCACATTGCCTGCAGGAAAGTTCTCCGTTGTACAGCCCCATTTTGTGCAGGTGTTTTCTCATTGGGCTGTGACCAGTGAGAAGGCCCGTTATCGTTCTAACTTGATTCCTGCTCAGCTTGAGTAGTTCTTCAGTTTTGTATTTTGACGGTTATTCAATGTATGTTTTGCCGTGATGCATGAGAGGGGCTTCATTCCACCTCTCCCTTTGTTTTCGTTTGATCCAGTCCCGAATGCATTCTCGAATGTCGGATTTAGTAATCCCGAGTGCGGTTTCTGGGCCTTATGGGATTAATATTGGATCCAAATGGAACGACATGTAGATAGCGTCAGTGGTCTGACATCCAAGTCATGTCGTAACTTGTAACTTCAGTGATCTGGCCTCCAAGTCAGGTCGTAACTTGATTGAAACAATGGAACAGCATTAAAATCTGGATTTTTTTAAGAACCCTGCATCAAAATGACGTCAAATATTCATGTTTGTAACTAATTATGCTAGATGACAAAGGCGCTGTGCAATAAATCTTTCATTTCAACACACATTTCTAAATTAAGAAATTTTGTTTCGTTGAAAAGTTCTGGTGAAAAATGGTAGATACTGTTTTGGTCAAGCTGACAACTCCAACCCAACAAATATACTGCCCGCTCCCCGTACACGTCCCGAGCAGGATCACGTCAGGGAGCAGGAAGAAGAAATGGAAATCCTCTCAAGGGAGTCAGCCGTGCTGCGGAGCGGAATAACAGGTACACAAGTGGCGTACAGTTGCAGTTGCAATTTAATTTATTCCCGAACCATCTCATCCCGTGGATTGTGCAGTGCATTCATCTTCGGCTAAAAGCCGTTTAGCGTTGACAATTGCCGGCCGGCCATACAGGGAATACATTATTCGGTCGAAACTTTGATGGTGGTAATGCTTCGGTTGGACGCATTAATATGTATGATGTTAAGTTTAGAGTACATGCATAAGTTGTGGGGGAAGTGGAAAATAGAAGTAGTACTTTGAAATCTCCGCCCGATTCTGAATCTCAGATGAGCATCAGCACTGACTTAGATCGGAATTAGGGGAATTCGTCTTGTAGTGTGGGACATGGAGCGAAACGAAAGCTGAATGGTATCCTGAAAAAGAAATGTATGAAAATTGGTATCAAGTATCAGGTATCGAATCGTTTATTTATTTTTAATATTATTATTGCTCGGCGGGGCTGGCTATCGGCCGAAGTATATGTAGTTCTGAGTAGAATCTTTCTGCTCCTCGCTGATGAACTCCTGGAGATTCCTTACGAGGTTTCACTGTGAGATGATATCTTCTACACTGCAGTGTCCGAAGATATTCATCCTCATGCGAGCCATGGCTTCGCATTCGAACATTATGTTGTGGGCTATTTTTTCTTCCTCCTTACAAAACTTGCATAGTGTGAAGTCATGGTGTATCCCAAGCATGTGCAGGTTTTAAAGAGAAACATTCTCAAATGAAAATTGAATCAATACATGACTCCTCTAGAAACGGAAAAAACCCTACGATAAAATTGAAGTTACTTTTTTGTAATACCTAACAGAAAACAACTACTTCCCCGGCAAAAGCCACGCTGGACATTGAACTACATCTGATAGATATTGAGAAAGACCCTATATAACTTGAGAGAAAAAATCTGAAAGTGAAAATTTGCATTTTCATTCAGATAGTTGATTATTTATTGAATGTCCAGTTTCCTTTGGAGATTCTTATCTATGAATTAGATGAGGGAGAATGTTATTCAGAAGTATCACTCACAGAAAATCGCTCATTTCATTGACGCGTGGATTGCATCTCTTTCGCTAGGCCTCCAATACATTTTGGTCGACTAAAATCTATTTCACTCTTCTAAGATCATCAGGGAGGTCGGAAGAATTGGAAAACATACTCTTCAGAAGCAATTTTACACTGTAATGAGGAATTGTTGGACTATTTTTTGTGGGATGAAACTTTGAAAATATTTTTCTGGCATAAAACCTGTCATGGGTATGGCAAGTTGATTTCATTGAAAATATGAACAGGATGTTCATAAAGTCAGTTGTGGAATCATCTGCGACTGAAAGTTGGAATTTAGTCGCTGTTTTCCATCGTACAAGATAACCTCTCTTGGAAGGGATTCATGTTTTAAAGAGAAACATTCTCAAATGAAAATTGAATCAATACATGACTCCTCTGGAAACGGAAAAAACCCTACGATAAAATTGAGGTTACTTTTTTGTAATATCTAACAGAAAACAACTACTTCCCCGGCAAAAACCATACCCATGACAGGTTTTATGTCAGAAAAATATTTTCAAAGTTTCATCCCACA
This sequence comes from Chrysolina oricalcia, assembly GCA_944452925.2. Lineage (NCBI taxonomy): Eukaryota > Metazoa > Arthropoda > Insecta > Coleoptera > Chrysomelidae > Chrysolina > Chrysolina oricalcia. The sequence goes on along the minus strand of OX101821.2, from coordinate 37,815,601 downwards.
AAAAATAGTCCAACAATTCCTCATTACAGTGTAAAATTGCTTCTGAAGAGTATGTTTTCCAATTCTTCCGACCTCCCTGATGATCTTAGAAAAGTGAAATAGATTTTAGTCGACCAAAATGTATTGGAGGCCTAGCGAAAGAGATGCAATTATTCACGCATCAATGGAATGAGCGATTTTCTGTGAGTGATACTTCTGAATAACATTCTCCCTTATCTCATTCATAGATAAGAATCTCCAAAGGAAACTGGACATTCAATAAATAATCAACTATCTGAATGAAAATGCAAATTTTCACTTTCAGATTTTTTCTCTCAAGTTATATAGGGTCTTTCTCAATATCTATCAGATGTAGTTCAATGTCCAGCGTGGCTTTTGCCGGGGAAGTAGTTGTTTTCTGTTAGATATTCCAAACGTAACTTCAATTTTATCGTAGGGTTTTTTCCGTTTCCAGAGGAGTCATGTATTGATTCAATTTTCATTTGAGAATGTTTCTCTTTAAAACATGAATCCCGTCCAAGAGAGGTTATCTTGTACGATGGAAAACAGCGACTAAATTCCAACTTTCAGTCGCAGATGATTCCACAACTGACTTTATGAACATCCTGTTCATATTTTCAATGAAACCATGTGCAGGTGATTTCTTAGGTGGCAGTGCCCTGTTAGGAGTCCTATCTTTCTAAGAGAGTTTCGGCTCAGTCCGAAGAGATGTCTTGTGAGCTGGTCGGTTGGCCCAATCATCATTATCTTTCCGTGAGTATTGCCATAGGCGTTCTCCCAGGAGGATTAGTGATGGTTCTTAACCCATTTCTTCGTGTCCTACTCAATGTCCCCCGACGTTATTCCGCGGGCTGGTCCCGGTCCGATGAGAGTTGATGCTGTCTCCGCTCTTGCTAGGGCATCTGCGCTCTCATTACCCTGGATGCCCCTGTGACCTGGTACCCAGACAAGTTTCACCTGTTCTGTACTCCAAGTTTGCTGAGGTTTCTGTGAGTCTCCCAAACTAGTTTGGAAGAAAACCTGCATGATTGCAGGGCCTTTATTGCCGCCTAACTGTCGAAGAGAATGACTATGGGTTGGTTTCTAGGGCCCCTCCTCAGAATCTTTCTCGTGCAAACGGAAATAGACATTATCTCGGCTTGGAAAATTGGAGCTTGGGTTCCGATGCTTAGATTAATGTCTTGATTTGGTCTCTCCCCGTATATTCCAGCCCTTGCTTGTCTTATAGCCATCTTGTACCAGATTTGCCCTCTCGACAGCTTTGGTATTGCCTTTGATGTGACTTCCACTTCTTGGATTATGGAGTCACTTTGTCCGACGGAATCTTAGATGTTTCAATACTCCATTATGTTCGAGTGGCCTAGGTTATTGCTCCTCCATTGGTCCAGGCACTTTAGTCTGGATGCTTACATCCTCGTCTCCTCTGCAATCGTTTATTTAACTACGTTATTTAAATTATGGACATTTGTATCAGGTCAGGTAAGCCATAGTATGTGAGATTGCATTCTTAATTGGCAAAACACATTAAAAACGAAAGAAATGACAAGCTTAAATATACAGTAACCGGCAGAAAGTACGCATATGTAATTTTTTTTTTGACAAATATCGAAACGTGCAATCACTTCTGCATCAAAAGAAACACCAAAAGAAGTTGTACAGTGTTGTTCGTCTTTTCGTGTTTGGCGGGAAATTTATTATCTTCAAAAATTATTTCTCAAAACACACTTGTTACGTACAGGTTTTTTGAAAAAGATCTGAGAGGAAGGGATAAAAGTGTTTTTTTGCAACTAAAAATTTCTATTTGAAAAATTACATTTCTGACTCATTAGTTAATCCAACACTAATATTGTGAATGATGTGTTGTGAATACTCGCAAGCTATTATTATTTCATTCGGAGAAAATTTGAAAACTGTGAGTTTTCCATGATTTCAGCTGCTTCATAAGAGGTCACTGGAATATCTTCAGGACATTTATTTTTAATCCCGATACTAATGAAGAACCATGTATCTACACAATTTTTATTCGAATTATTCAATGGAAAAAATTTTTATTGATTTTTGGGAAATTGTTGGAAGCATACATACCTACAATATTATCATTGTCGATGCCTGCATCGACAGATTTCCTCATCTTCGAAGAGACCATGAAACAATTGACTAATAATGCGACTTTGTCATTGAGAGTTGTCAAACGATTTCGTAGTGTTATTATTTATCCAGATATTTAATCGTCTTTCGTGTTCAGTTTTTCTTTTTTTTCATTGTTAAAGTTATTTTATATTTTGTTGTGCGTTAACAATAATTAGAGATATCCCAAGAAAAGCCAAGTTTGCAAGAAAAAATGGAGTACGTCTTATTATATATTCAATGCTAGATATCCAAATAAGAATATCCATGGATCCACTGTGTTGCGTATTTTAAACAGATTCCAACATATCGTAACATTGTAAGCCCGTCACTAATTAAAAAGGTACCTTCAATGTTTTGTTATCGGTCACAGAAAATCCACAGATCGGAGAGGCAGGAACAAACTGGTATATCTGAAAAATCCATAGGAAGAATTTTGAAGAATAATAAATTTCGTACATACCTACAAACTAAAATTCATACACACCTAACTCGATAGATATTTTGATGCTCGCTTAGATTTTTCATTGTGGTTCAAAGGTATGATTGAATTATGCCAAAATTGTCCTAGAATTATTTTATTTACTGATGAGTCGACTTTCACATCAAACAGCATTGTCAGATCCCAGAACTGATGGTAGGCAGATAAGAACCCAACTTGGAAGATAGAGGCAAAAAGTCAAATTTCCTTTAAAGTAGATGTACGGTGCGGCATAGCAGATACTCAAATCGGTGGGCCTTACCACGAAATTATTTTCAGTTTTTAAATAACGAGTTTTTTTTTATTTCTTACATGGATTACCGCGGCAAAGAAGAAATTAATTTTTTTTCCAACAAGACGGAGCGTGCCTATACAAAGTTCTTTCGAAGTCAGAGCGTGGCTTAACGAACACTTCCCTCAGAAATGGATAGGTCGATATTTAAATAGCCCATGGCCTGCAAGATTCCCAGATTTCACCCCATTGGAGCGGAATAACAGATACTCAAGCGGCGTACAGTTGCAGTTGCAATTTAATCCCGTGGATTGTGCAGTGTATTCATCTTCGGCTAAAAGCCGTTTAGCTTATTCGGCGGAAACTTTGATGGTGTTAATGTTATTGTCGGGCGCATGTATGATATTAGGTTTAGAGTATATGCATAAGTTATGAGGGAAGTGGAAAATAGAAGTAGTACTTTGAAATCTCCGCCTGATTGTGAATCTCAGATGGACATCAACACTAACGTAGATCGTAATAAGGGGAATTTGTCTTGTAGTATGGGAGCTGAATGGTTTCCTGGATAAGGAATGTATGAAAAATTGGGTTGAAGGTGAAGACCGCCCTGGACGACCAATATATTGTCTGTCCTTAAAGAACCCCCTCCCTGTTAACTTTTGATTGGATTGAAATTTTTTTTGGTCAAATAGTAGTTCATAAACTACTTCGAAAGAACAAAATTAATGTATATCTTTGAAAATGGCGTCGGGTCGTCGTTTTGAAAGATTTTTTAAATGGCATGGCGGTCGAGTGATACATCACTCGAAACGACTTTCAGTTCTCCAAAAACATCAAAATTTCAAACAGAAATATCTATCCAAAACAAAATAGCGGTAAATAATGTTAGAGCTCTGCTATCCTTCCGAATTAGATTTCCTTTTCGAAGTAGAAAAACTCCTTTGACTCACGATTGCATCAGTGTCAGGCCAATCGGAGAGCGTTTGGTGCATTCAAAGGAATAAGGCAACTTCACATAGAGATTTTGGGCATTAAGCTCTTTTAGAATTTCATTTAACTTTACATATTTGTATTTTATTGTATTCAAACGCGTTTCTATTTTTTTGTGAACATCCCTATTATATCTCTTTCTTTTGAACAAACATAAATATTTAAATATAAGAAAGTGTTGATTCAAAATTACTTTATAACTGGGTTATATCATAAAAGTGACATTTTATTTTATGAATGGGGAATATTGCGAAACGAACATTAGCGAGTGGAGCAACCCCACGGGCAAAATAAAATCACTTTTAACAAATGCAGCATAAACAATTTTTTGTACAGCTGTTACTGCTAGTAAGAGAAAAAGTTCATAAGATACATAGCATTCGAACACTCGATCTCTGGATCACAAGGAAGAGGCTCTAGATACAAGAGCTGAGGCACTTTATTACTGACTGTGATATTCTGTATTTCAAATCTAATAGTAGGCATGACAGTGAGACAGGTAAAAAACAATCAATAATTGTTTAAGGTACCCATTCACATACAGTTTGCCTTCAGTCCAGAACTGCCGATTTGCAAATCGTCAGTTAAAATTTGTACACACACATACAGGCCGTCGACAGGTCTGAGCCTGCAGTTCACTTGAATCTAACGACGGACTGAAGTGTATGGAGAAAAATCGTCAGTTGAAATCGTACGATCCCATCTTTAAACTAGTTGGAAGTTTTCGTGATTTCGTTATTTCTGAAATGGCCGAGTCAAGCAATAATACAGCGTTTGTAACCGAATTTATTGATATTTATAGGCAATTGCCTTGCCTTTGGAAAGTAAAGAGCAAGTCATACTCAAATAGGCACGAAAATAATAAAGCGTACGAAAAATTATTATTGTTTTATGAACAAACAGATACAAATGCAACAATTGATTCTATTAAAAAGAAAATTAATAATTTACAGTGCACTTTTCGAAAAGAACTGAAAAAAGTGAGGAAATCAAAGCTAGATATCGAAGTGTCACTATTAATCGTTCTTCGGCTGTAATTGCTTTTCTCATTTTAGTATTTTTCTTTGATATTAACGGCTTAACCATGCTTAAGAGTTCTTTAAAACATGTGTCATCCATTCTGAGGTAATCTGCCGTCCTAAGCCGAAAGGGCGTATCTCAAGAATGACCAGAGATACTGAGGCAGTCACTTACGCCTATAAATTTCAGAATTTTAGGTGTATTTGGGAAATACGTCTTCTTTTACTCATGTTTTGAATGGCATAGAACGATGAGATCCGGCCAAATTCGTTATTCAAGTTAAGGGCATGGTCATAAGGAACCTGTAGAAAGTGAAATCTATAATTGGAAAAAATTGAGATACGCCCTTTGGGCTTAGGACGGCAGTAATTTTTAAGGTCGTCTGTTGCACTAGTTCTTAATTTTTGCACCAGTCTCATATGAGATAAAGTATCACGTTGTAACAGCCAATCTTTTACACAAAAACGTTTTTTTGCCTTTATTGTAGACAATAATAGCACAAGAAGTGCGACTAGTTTTTTTTTATTACTACAAAACATTTTTCACTACAGCAAGACTGTTGAGTTGATTAGCACTGGCAAAATGTTTGTGTGTAAGGCGAGAGCTCAGTTTTCCTTCAGTTCTGAAACTGACAGTATTAAAACTGAGGTCGCATTGTTTCAGAAAACTGAATAGTATGTGGCCTGAGAAAGTTCATATCTTCAGTTCAGATCGTACAGTCTTAGAACTGCAGGCAAACTGTATATGAATGGGTACCGTTACAAGTAACCACAAATGAATAAAGGTTCCTAGCTTCTTTGTGGTCGTAGCAATTACTGCTGCAAATATAAATACAATGGAAGTTGAAATGGATGATTAAGATTCTTCTCTTCCACCAGAAATTCAAGAAGCTGCAAACAGATTAACTTCAGATCTGTTGCCTGAAAAACAATGATGAACAATATGAAATTACTCATAATGGATTCATCGAATGGAGTCAAATGGAGAAAGTTGAAGACAATTTCATTGAAAGCGTACTTTTAGTTTATTTCGAAGAAAAATCGAAGTTATGGAAGTCATCAACACAGTGGTCTAAATTTTCTATGACAAGAGCTGAACTAAAAATGAAGAAAAACGTGGAAATAAGTAAATACCATAAATTGATCGCCTTTTTGAAACCAAAAAGTGTCGGATACCGTCCGAAAAAAATCGAAAATTCTGGCAAGGGAACAAATTGACAGATTTTTAGCTCCTGACACCAAATATGATTGAAGTGGCAATTATTTTTGGATTATTTGGACCGTGCCGTCGTGAAGAACTCTGCAAATTGAGCGTAAATGACATTGAAGAAACAATACAGTCATTACTAATTCATATTTCGGATACCAAAACTAACATTCATAGAAGTAGGAAATTGAATCTCACCTCCACTGTATGCGATGGATCGTCTCCGATGGATTCATAGAAGTTTTTGCATCGTAGAACACTACGTGAATCATTACCGTGAATATGCTGTATTACGCTATATTATGTTACTCATAGTCGGTTTTTCCTGAATTTCTCTAACGCCAAATGCACTGTACAACCAGTTGGAATAAATACTTTTGGGAAGATGCCTTCCACTATTGCTGAATTTCTGAAATTACCAGATCCGCAGCGGTTTACCTGCTATTGCTTTCGAAGATCTTCAGCATCTCTGTTAGCGATTTCAGGAGTAAGTTTGACTACAATAAAATGACATGGCGAGTGAAAGTCCTCAAATGTAGCTGAGGGTTACATAAAGGATTCCATTGAAAATAAAAATGAAATTGCTTATAAAATGTTTCCTGGTATAAGTTCTAGTTCTGTGCACCAGCATTTGATTATCCCACTTCAATAGCACCATCACTGGTTAGCGTTAAAGGACCTTCTACAGTTGGACTGAATACTTCATCAATAACTTAAGAGGGAATTAATATAGTACCAATTGCACAAACTGCCAAATTCATGTGAACGTTTAGGTATAAATAAATCCTTCCGGGTAGGTGTTCTGATTATTACAATATCTGATTAAAGTGTTTCTATTGGAGAGATTTATATTATTGAGCCATCATCTCGTCTGTAATTTTACTTTTAACTCTAGAGTTAAAAGTGATTTTGACGCATAATGTGAAAACAGTTGTACAAAAACATTTTTATTGTACTTCTAAGAAGTTCGCAACTAATCGGTTGAAGAACTTCTACAGTCTTGTAGATTTTCAAGTGTTATCTGTATTGTGATCAATATATATCGTAATTTATCAAGAAATTTTTTATTATTAACCTACCAACCAAAGTCTTGTAGATTTTCAGGTGTTGTCTGTATTAGCATCAAAATTATCTGTCATTTCCGAAGGATTTTTTGATTAGTAACCTACCAACCGAAGTCTTGTTGATTTTGAGGTGTTATTTATATTATGCTCAATATTGAACGTCATTTTTGGAGGAATTTTTAATTAGTAACCTACCAATCAAAGTCTTTTAGATTTTCAGGTATTATCGGGGGTAATAAATACCACGAGTGCTCGCAATACTATCGATAGTAATTCTGTCAGAAATTAACGAAATCAAATCGCTTGGTAATACCACGAGTCCTTTGAGGACAAGTGATGTTACCTCAAAGTAATTTGATCGAGTTTAAGATTTATGACAGAAATTATAGATAATTTCTGTTAGGCATGAAGTCTGTCAGACTGACATTCATATTATTAGCAAGATGATTTTAAGTCCTCCGTTGTTGTTGAATACGTGGTTGCCATGACAAAGTGGTATTACCGGCTCGAAAAGAAGGAACTGCGTATTATCGAGGCATATTGGTGCTAATATTGCAGAAAAGGAGGGTTTTATACGGCGAGTGAAATTATCTGTATTGACATCAATGTTTACTGTCAGATTCGAAGGATTTTTTAGTGACCTATCAACCAAAGTTTTGTAGATTTTCAGGCGTTATCTATATTATGCTCAGTATTCACCGTCATTTTCGGAGAAATTTTTTATTAGTAACCTACCAATCAAAGTCTGGTAGATTTTCAGGTGTTATCTGTATTAGGCTCAATATTTACCGTCATTTTCGAAGGAATATTTCATTGGTGACCTACCAATCAAAGTCTTACAGACATTCAGGTGTTATCTGTATCAGGCTCAATATTTACCGTAATTTTCGAAGGAATTTTTCATTAGTAACCTACCAATCAAAGTCTTGTAGATTTTCAGGTGATATCTGTATTAGGCTCAATATTTACCGTCATTTTCAAAGGATTTTTTAATTAATAACCTACCAACCAAAGTCTCGTAGATTTTTAGGTGTTACTGTATTAGGACTATTCACTGTAATTTTCTAAAGAATTTTTCATTAGTAACCAACACTCTTGACATTTCAATACTGTCGTCATCGTTATCTGTGCCATCGGAATAGCACCCTGTCCCTGTACACTGCTAGGTTTATATTAAATTGTAACAAATATCTCTTTCGACTCGTTTTCGGAAGGGTTGAAATGAACTCGTAACTCTGGAAACCTATTAAAATACAGTAAAAACGTGTCTAACAAATGTAACGTTTTCTCTCGTAAATTGTAACGAACTTTTCAACAAGTCTTATGACAATCACTTTCAGAATTTACATGCGATACTGTTACATTCCCTTGTATCCTTTCTTTAATTTGTTTACCTGGCGATGTCCTGCATTTGATTCTCAATCGGAAATGTCCACTGTCTTGATTTGGGTCACGGTAAGGACTCTTGAGGTCCTTGGATTCGGTTACAATTCTTTCGATTCGAAGGAACTTTTGAATTTGTAATTTTGTTGTAGTTGCATTCTCACTGGGCTCGTTTACAATGATTTGAATATAAATAAGTGATATGGATACTTCTACTTTGGTGCATAATTTCGAGGTGAAAAAGGGTTGTATTCGAATATGAAATTCAGATGTTTATTCATTTAGTTTTCACTTGAAAGTTCTTGTTCAACCCCAATCATAAATGCAATATTCGATCATTCTTTCCAATATTCACACGTCAAATTCAAAATGCAAAAGAATTTTTTCCATCATCAGATTTACACTTATAGGGAAACTGCGATATAACCCACAGTTCACATCTTTGTGTTACTACAGATAAGTAATGTCCCTTTCTTCAATGAGTTTTATATCAATTTCAAATTTTCTCTAGGTATCAATTTCCATCATATAATAATTGTCAAATTAGTATTATAGACCGTCAGATAGTGACAGATTTAGGTGCCCCATTTTCACATACAAGCCTCGAATAGGGTTGAGAAGTACATCGATGTTGAGTAAAATGGAGGGAAATTTACGAGTGGCTCCTGGGGAAAACATATGGAAAATTCGATTTTCCATGGAAAATTCGATTTTCCATATTTTAACGCGAGCCGTGTTCACCTAATCATTAATTAATGGAACCTGGCTTCAGTAGATCAAAGGCTTGAGTGTTGAAGGTGGCTAAAGGGTTAAAATGAGGCTGTAATCTTGTAAAGAAAAATCGAGATTTTAACAGGTTTTCCCTCGCAAGCCCATCGAAACTATGAAAACCTACATCGTCACTAAACCGATAAAAATAATGGCTTGAGTGGAAAAGTAGATTTTGTCGTCGGAAAATTTAATGGAAATTCTTTTTGATTTTTCCATATGTTTTCCCCACGAGCCACTCGTAAATTTCCCTTAATTTTACTCAACATCGACTAACTTTTCAACCCTATCTGACGGTCTATTACCTAGATCTCTAAAAAGTATTCCTTTTAACAAAACAATCAAACAACGATGTGCTCTTTGATACAGGCTCATAATCAGTTGGACTTACTGCTTGTGGATTTGAAGAAGTATTCAATTGATAACTGCTGAGTGGTACCACAGATTACTAGATGACTCACGAAATTAGAGTCTGTTAAATGGCCAGTATACAGAGTTAAAATTGTTATTGTTGTTAAAATTGTTATTTCCGTCAACCGATTGCACCCCTACGCGCAACCCTCGGAAGTCTTCGAGAGACCTGTGTGAGCTAGGAAAGACGCAGCCATTACCTTTTTACGTGTGATGCCATGCACGAGACCGATGGCTATGCGGGGATTTGAACCCTCGACCCTTCGCTCCAAAGGCGAACGCTCTATTAGCACTGCCACCACTGACAGAGTGTATGCTAAATGATGTCATTAATTCCAGGTGTTGATTCCTCGTCATATTTTATGAAAAAAAGTTCAAATAAACGTATTCCCTAACTTGCTTTGTTTTCAAGTGACAGAGTGTCAAAGTTTTGACAAAAGGCTTTCGCGGCCGAAGTCTTCAGTGTCACAATTTTCACTCGGGTTTGAAGGCCGTCGTTTTTT